>BPTQ01000009.1:26979338-27193581 GCA_019973895.1 Chrysanthemum seticuspe | reverse complement strand
ATATCTTATAATTCCAATAAAGTATGTGATTGCGAAAAAAATACAATAAACGAGTTATGAAGGCAGTTACACTTCTAAAAAGAAAAATTAATAATTACAAACAGTTATGCGTTTACTGAGAGAAAAATCATCCCTTAATATCTAACGTATGATCATAGAAATATAACTTTGTTATACTATGTTAACCAAAATTTAAATAAAATCAAAAAAAGTTGTTTCAGCTTAATAGATTCAACTTTCATAAATTATAAAATACTACTGCATCTATTAATTCATAAAAATAGTACGTATGGCGAACATGTAAATATATTATAATGCCAATAAAGTATGTGATCTTTAATATCCACAATAACTTTATGTTTTAAATAAATACATTAACAAAAACATTTTAGGAAATATGCCAAGAAAACATTAACAAATACATTTTTGGCAATATAACTTTACCTTTTCGGCTTTTTTTTTTTTACCTATAAAGGGTGAAATAATATAAATAAAATGAGTTATGTACAAACAATAGCACAAGAAGTAGGAAAATTAGGACAACCCCTAAAAAATCCCAACTCTTGCCTATAAATAAAATGACAATAACCAAAACAAACTAGAACCAGGAGCTATGCCAAACTCAGAAAATAAAGTCCAAAAACATAACAATAAAGGCCAATAAACCAGAACCAATAACCAACATCAACCATGAACCATTAAGCCTGGCAGGAAGACAAGCTAAAACTATAGTCTTATCATACTCTGAATACATGGAACAAGTGCAAAGGTGCCAACCAATGCACTGCCAAACATCACCATATGAATAAAACAAATAGAAAGCTAAACTGCCAGGCCTAATAGAACAAGACTGACCATACAGAAAAGGCATAGCATCAGCATGAATCCAAGCAGCCTTCCAATTATCACCAGCACCAATAATCTTGAAACAGAAGGAAAAGTCCCAAGTGGAGCATTCATGCCAAAGAATGAACACCAGAGTAGTGAACATCCATAATCTCTGTCTCGTTAAAAAACCTTGCCAACCAAAAAACCCTATGGGAAAAATATTGGACAAAGAAAAAGAGTACAGAGATTGTATATCAAACAATATCAGTAACATACTCATACGAATAAACTTCATATGAACCATAATACCCAATAGAAAGCCAAATCTGGAACCAGCTTTGATGACAGAAAATGGTCCACGAGGATCATCAATATCCAAACTGAAGCACCTGTTACTTAACCAAAAACCAGTTCCACTACAATACCAATAATGGTAAGCCAGCGCAGACAAACTTCTAACAGGAAACAACCAGCCCCAATCAAAATCCTTGTCTGTAGTGCATAGCAAACCAAAAACCACTCCAACATCCAAAACAGAAAACCAGCGCAGATTATTTGCTAAAGAAAACATAGTACATTTCCTCAAAACTTTTGGCCCTTCAACTACACCAAGAAAATTAAAAGAAAACATACCATGATTCTCGCTTTCATCTGTAGTGCATAGCCCACTGTATACCATCCAATCAAACCAGAATATAACATACTGAAACATGATCCCACAGACTTGCCAAAGATTCATGATGAACCTATGCAAACAAGACCAGAACAAAGAACTATGGAGGCCTATCATCAAAGTCCATAATATTCACACCATTATCCGCCCTTCTCAATCCCAATCTAGGTAACTGCCATATCTTAGCAGCCTTGTCTACATCTCTAGACCACTTAACATTAAGGCTAATAATCTTCATCCTAATAATATTGACAATATGGTTAAAAACCACATCAACCGTCCTGTATTTCTTAGCAAACATCCTAGTGTTTCTTTCTTGCCAAACAACATAGACAGCAGCGCCAAAGGTTAGCCTCTGAATAATGCTCCATATAGAATTACAAGGTTTTCTAATGCAAACCCCAGAAATGACCTCAGCCCAAGTATTAGAAACATCATCGAGCTTAGCCATAACCTTTAACCTATTCCAAATACACTTAGAGAAATCGCAACTAAAAAATAGATGAGCATGAGAATCCGGGAAGGTATTACACAGAGGACAAAGGAGATTATCCACATGAAACCACCTGGAAATCCTATCAAGAGTTTTCAATCTACCTTTTAAAGCTAACCAGAGAATAAACGAGTGCCTTGGCATACATTGCGTATACCAGACATGCTCATACCACATAACAGTAGGCATATCAGACCTCAGACTACTACTAGGCTTCCTTAACACTAAAATCCACAACCTTTTGATGCTTATTCAACCAAACAGCTCTGTCCTCAACCTCACTTAGCACGGGAACAGGGGTATCAACAACTTCCTTAAACCTACCCCACCAATCTCTAGGCCAAGTCCAACTGCTATTGTCTATGAAATCCACAACCTTATCATTCACATCAAACCCATACGAAGACAGAACATTATGAGAAATCAGTTTGCATAGCGGGCCATTAGAGTGCCATTTATCAAACCACACAAAACTACCCTTTCCATTACCAATCTTTATACCAACAAAACTACGGATTTTATTTCTAAGTTTCATAATATTCCTCCAACACCAAGATGTACTATCCGAGACAGAAAGGTTCCAAATGCATCTACCCTTAATCCTATGAGTGTTAACCCATTTAACCCAAAGAGAGTCCTTCTTACTAATGACATTCCAAAGATGTTTTACCATAAGCGCCTCATTCATTAAAACCATATTCCTAAGGCCTAACCCACCCTGACTCTTAGGAGTACACACGACATTCCAAGCAACGCTATAAATCTTCCTACTACCCTCATCCAAACCCCACAGAAAGTTCATACACAACTTATCAATACTAGCACAAATATGTTTAGGGAGCATAAACATAGAAGTCCAATAAACATTTAACGAGGATAAGACCGAGGAGATTAATTGTAACTTACCAGCATATGAGAGCGACTTATTTTTCCAATCAAAAATTCTTTTCTTAACTTTATCAATAAGAACCCTACAATCAACATTACGGAGCTTCTTGGTAATCATAGGAACTCCAAGATATCTAACAGGTAAAGAACCTTCCTTAAAGGGTAGGGCAAGTAATATTTCCTCTTTAGCCTCATTCGATACATTACCAAAAAAGACAGTACTTTTTTCCATACTAGGATAAAGTCCTGAACACATACTAAATTCGTCCAACCCTCTTCTAAGAATACACGCAGAAATAGGATCACCATGACACAAAAGAAGAAGGTCGTCGGCAAAACAGAGGTGGGTCAGACCAAGTTTTCTACAACCAGAATGATACCGAAACCTCACATCATTCCTAATCTGTCTCTTGATCATCAAATTTAAAACCTCCATCACCAAAGTAAATAGATACGGGGATATAGGATCCCCCTGTCTTAGTCCTCTCTTACTTCTAAAGAAACCATGAATCTCACCATTTATGTTCAAAGAAAAGGACGCTGTAGTAAGACATGTCATGATCTAATTTATCATTGTGCCATGAATGCCAAACTTAACAAGAACAGTCCTAAGGAAATTCCAATTAACGGTATCATAAGCTTTCTTAATGTCAACCTTAAAAGCACATTTACTAGGCACATTCTTCCAGTCATAACCCGCCATTAACTCTTGAGTCAATAAAATATTATCACTAATCATTCTACCCGGGATGAAAGCACACTGATTAACGTCCACTAGTTTATCTAACCCATCTTTAAGCCTATTAGTCAAAACCTTACTAATACACTTATAAGTCACATTACAGCATGCAATCGGTCTATAATCAGAAAGCTTAAGAGGGACCTTAAGTTTAGGAATAAGAGAAATAAGATTAGTATTAAGCTCACCTAAAAGCTTCCCGGAAGATAGGAACTCTCTGACCGCCTTGCAAACATCTGCACCAACAACACTCCAAGCTTTTTTGAAGAACTTAGAGGTAAACCCATCCGGACCAGCAGCTTTATCATCTTTAATATCGAACATGGCAGTTTTGATTTCATCATCCGAAACCGGCCTAACCATGTTATTAGCAGTAACAGCATCCAGCTTATTGGTAAACAAGTCATCACAGTCTTCAATAGCAAAAACATCATCCTCAGCGCCCAAAAAATTCTCAAAATATTTAACAAACTGACCCGGAATATCATCCCCATAAAAAATGTTCCCAGCTTCATTACAAACCATCTCAATCCTACACTTGCTAACTCTACCCTTAAGAACCTTGTGAAAATATGCCGAGTTGTGATCCCCTTCCCTAAGCCATTCGATCTTAGTCTTTTGCTTTAGAAGCCTTTCTTCATCTAAAACAGCATCATTATAAGCTCTAGAATATATCATTTCCTCCTCCCATAACAAAGAGTTATGAGGATCCTTGTCCAAACATTGCTGAACCCTCATAAGTTCAGTTTTAAGACGCTTAACTTTATCAAAAACATTACCATTATCCTTATTTAACTTGCGCATATACCTCTTCTTATTCTTCAATCTCTTAGCCAACACAAACATATCAAAGCCCTGAACATCCATGTTCCAATTCTTCTTAACAGTAGGAAGGAACTCATCTTTATCAGCAATGAAATTCATGAATCTAAAAGATTTGGGCTTAAAAGGATGAGCTTCGGGAAACAACAAGACAGCAGGAGAATGATCAGAAGACAAATAAGGAAGGAAATTT
Source organism: Chrysanthemum seticuspe (assembly GCA_019973895.1). Classification (NCBI taxonomy): domain Eukaryota; kingdom Viridiplantae; phylum Streptophyta; class Magnoliopsida; order Asterales; family Asteraceae; genus Chrysanthemum; species Chrysanthemum seticuspe. Next base: position 27,188,945 of record BPTQ01000009.1, on the reverse strand, counting down.
GCATAACTCGTACTATAATCATGAATGAAAGCACCATTCCCCATCACCCTATCAAGTTTTTTGAGAATACCACGTTCAGGGTCCTTCCTTTTCTCGATCCAAGTATAGAACATGCCAAAACTATTAATATCTTCAATACCAAGCTTCTGAGCACACTCAACAAATTCCATCATCCCTCTATCCATAGTACTAAAACTGTTTGAGCATTCTTCAAAACTTAGAGAAACGTTGAAATCACCAAGCAATACCCATGCAGAATCACCAATCAAAATGTTATGATCCACAAGATTACTCCATAACATCTTCCTACATTTCCTAGTATTTCCAGCATAGATATATGAAACAAACATCTTCTTACGACTATAAACAAATGTAACCTCAAAATGCATAGCTTGATCAATATGAGAAATCAAGTTAGCATTGACCACCAAAGGGTCCCAACCAACAGCAATCCTACACCCTTTCTTACTGTCCGCAGAATTAGAGGGGTGTGAAGCAAAACCTCCTTCCATATTGGCCATTGACTCATCATGAACATTGGACACATCATCTTGAACCATGAAATCAGTAGTGGAATTGACCCCTCCCTCTACCTCATCTCCAAGACCATTAATAGTATCCTTCTCTATATCTTCACAGACATTTTCATAATACAAAAGCATCTCATCAAACCAAGCTTCTCTAACTGCATCATTGAGCGCTTGTTTTGAGCTAATGAACAGATCAACTATAAGCATATCCCTTTCTCGTGTTATCTTAGCCACCTCATCTAACCCCTTCTTATAAGCTTGTGAGTAAAACTCATTATAAGAACCCTGCACCTTCCTACCAGCACATTCATCCACAACCCTTTTTTCCGCAACCCTTTTAGCATACTCTTGAAGACCGTTATTCCCAAGAACAATCTTCTTTTGAAGCACGTCTATTCTTGTCTTTAAAACCTCATCAATACTCTGAACTCTGTCACTGCAGTCAGCATCCGATGACTGAGTTGACCTATCGTGAGCTTTGCTGTAAGCAGGACACCTTTTCCACTTGTCCATATAATACTTAATCATTTCATCAGTCCACTCTTTAAGAACATCCTCTAGAACAGGAATGCCCAGGTCACAAGCAACATCAACACGAGCTTTTACATCTTTCCAAACATCACCACCATCCACATTATCCTCCTTAGCCAACGCCTCAAACCTATTTCCAGTATCAATATTACCATGACCACTACCTGATTTCACCCTACTACTATTACTTTTGGACTCAGCTTTCTTGGTATCACGATTCACACCTCCACCAGCCATGCCACCTTTGTTATTTTTCCCTTTAACTTCATTAGCCACAACACTCTCATCAACTCTACCAACTTGACTATCCTTGCTAACAGCACTAGAATCATCCTTAATATCTTTACTAACACTTTTAACTGGCGCAACATTCACTTTTTGATCTCTTACACCCCTATTATAATACCCCCCCTCTACCTCTACCATTCATCCCTCCTCTTATATTGTTACCATTTGTATTAAATCTACCATTTCTTTTGTTTACTACATCCTGCCACTCACCATCACCTTTGCCATTATCCATTTTCTGCCCGTTACTTTTAGAACCCACATTAGCCATGTTACTACCAATATCAGCTTTACGTTCTTTCTTCCCACAGTCATTAACATAATGTCCAAAGATCTTACAGTGCTCACATAAAGGAGGAGCCCATGCATAATCAACCCACAGCTTCAAATATTTCCCAAGACTCTTATACCAGATCTCAACCGAATCCACCAGACCCTCACTCGCATCAATCTCAACCAACACTCTAGCAAAAGAAGCCCTCCCATAGGGTTTCTCACATATAGAAGCAGTCATCCGATCCATAATAATAGGCACACCAACTCTACTTGCTATCCTACTAATACCCTCAACATTCCACGCTTCCAATGGAATATCATGAATCTTGATCCACACCGGAATTTTCGTAACTTCAGGCTTTGACATACATAAACCTGGTTCCCATCTCTTAACAAATAATGGTTTATTATCAACAAGCCAAGGACCATTCTCAATCACTTGTTCCAAACCATTATTCGACTTAAAGTTGAAAAAATACATTCCATTTTGATTCATTATAACTTCCTCCAACTGAAACAATCTCCACATCTTCCTCAAATGACTAACAATGTCTCTATAACCCATTTGGAAACCAACAAAAAAACCAACAATAGTGTTATTCCATCTCTTACACCCATCTTCAAGAACTGGATCCATTTCAGCCACCTTCCTACCCTCTTCACTTAACAATAGTTGGAACAAATCTCAGCTTATTATCACCATTGCCACCAAACCCCTTAGCCACAGCATTAGCAAACGAAACAGACCTCATAACACCACCATCATTATCCACTACTTTATCCTTACCCTTGCTACATTCACCGAGTTTCAAACTTACTACCAACATCCGTTATCTTTTTCTAATGTACTACCATCCACCTTAAACTTATCTTGACCACCACTTACTACATTACCAGTCACCTCCTTCAACTTCAAAAATTCATCCACACTTAACTTGCTAGCAACATTACCACCCCTATCAGTTTCATTACCCATATTATTAAACACATCCTTGATAATTCCCGGCACCCTCACATCCCCAAAACTAACCTGTTTAGAACTCTTAGCCTTAGTATTATTATTATTAGGATTTAAAATGGGGTTCTCACTCACTGGAACTGGAATATCAGGCAAATTAACATCACTATTACCATTTCCAACACTAGTATCAGTAGAACCAGTATTAACAAAAGCAGAATTATTACTACCAATATCATTATTAAGAGAAGGATTAACAATACCATTTGAACTACCACCCATACCACTTTCAGAACCACCTAAATCACCCATTTCCACCACAACATTACTTCCATCACTACCTTTAATTCCTCCAACATCTTCCAAATCACCCTTACCCTCTTCAGTAACCATACACGCATCCCAAAATTGCAAATCTTCCATATCAGTGGCCGCACTATTACCCTTAGAGCTAGACCTAGTTGAAACCTTATTAAATGTACCCTTAGTCGTATTCCTCAACACATTGTGATACTTCATAGTACTTTTATTACCTGGGTTCATAGAACGAGTAGTTTTTTTAGGTTTAAGGAAATCATCCTTATTAACAGGAGGTGGAATCAAGTTTGGTTGAGGGTTTGTTAAAGGATCCGGATCTAGTTCACCCATGATGAAATCAATGGTGAAACATACCCAAAAAACCAAAAACCCAGAGATGAATAAAGAGAGATGAAAGGCGCGGATAAAACAAGTGGAACAGTGAATCAAACGGATATTATAACTAAAATAGAAAAAATTAACTACAAAAGGATAGTTATAAAGTGGATTAAGTGATATAAAGTATATGAAGAGTATAAATCTTCATATTAATTGAGATAAAATGAAGGTTAAATGGATGTATTGATGAACAGAAGAATACGTATTCCCAGATCCCCAATTCGCCCACACTTAGAGAGAGAAAGTTTATTCAAGTACCTAAATGCTATAATACCCTCATAAATGACTAAATATTTTAAAAAAACTGTTGGTGTTATGCCCCTATAATGGTTATAACGCTACATTTGGGTATATAAAAGGATAAAACTTAAAGCATAAACACCTACTACTACGGAAATTATATCATCGAGAACGCCCTACATATGTATAGCTAAAAACGTGTACAATGACACTTGATGGAGCGTTTTACTAGCCTCGAAATTTTACTATATTTTTGTAAGATTGTCATTATATAAGTACTTTATAACATCTTAGATGAGGTTTTTACGTTTAAGGGTTAAGTATCACATACGTTTTTTATATGTAATAGGTTATTACGTTTATTCAAGTACCTAAATGCTATAATACCCTCACAAATGACTAAATATTTTAAAAAACTGTTGGTGTTATGCCCCTATAATGGTTATAACGCTACATATGGAAATTATAAAAGGCTAAAACTTAAAGCATAAACACCTACTACAACGGAAATTATATCATCGAAAACGCCCTACATATGTATAGCTAAAAACGGCTACAATGACACTTGATGGAGCGTTTTACTAGCCTCGAAATTTTACAATATTTTTGTAAGATTGTCATTATATAAGTACTTTATAACATCTTAGATGAGGTTTTTACGTTTAAGAGTTAAGTATCACATACGTTTTTTATATGTAATAGGTTATTACGTTTATTCAAGTACCTAAATGCTATAATACCCTCATAAATAACTAAATATTTTAAAAAACTGTTGGTGTTATGCACCTATAATGGTTATAACGCTACATTTGGGTATATAAAAGGCTAAAACTTAAAGCATAAACACCTACTACAACGGAAATTATATCATCGAAAACGCCCTACATATGTATAGCTAAAAACGTGTACAATGACACTTGATGGAGCGTTTTACTAGCCTCGAAATTTTACTATATTTTTGTAAGATTGTCATTATATAAGTACTTTATAACATCTTAGATGAGGTTTTTACTTTTAAGGGTTAAGTATCATATACGTTTTTTATATGTAATAGGTTATTACGTTTATTCAAGTACCTAAATGCTATAATACCCTCACAAATGACTAAATATTTTAAAAAACTGTTGGTGTTATGCCCCTATAATGGTTATAACGCTACATTTGGGTATATAAAAGGCTAAAACTTAAAGCATAAACACCTACTACTACGGAAATTATATCATCGAAAACGCCCTACATATGTATAGCTAAAAACGGCTACAATGACACTTGATGGAGCGTTTTACTAGCCTCGAAATTTAACTATATTTTTGTAAGATTGTCATTATATAAGTACTTTATAACATCTTAGATGAGGTTTTTACGTTTAAGAGTTAAGTATCACATACGTTTTTTTATATGTAATAGGTTATTACGTTTATTCAAGTACCTAAATGCTATAATACCCTCATAAATGACTAAATATTTTTAAAAAACTGTTGGTGTTATGCCCCTATAATGGTTATAACGCTACATTTGGGTATATAAAAGGATAAAACTTAAAGCATAAACACCTACTACTACGGAAATTATATCATCGAGAACGCCCTACATATGTATAGCTAAAAACGTGTACAATGACACTTGATGGAGCGTTTTACTAGCCTCGAAATTTTACTATATTTTTGTAAGATTGTCATTATATAAGTACTTTATAACATCTTAGATGAGGTTTTTACGTTTAAGGGTTATGTATCACATACGTTTTTTATATGTAATAGGTTATTACGTTTATTCAAGTACCTATTATTCTTAATGGTAAATTTATTAAGAAAGAGCCAAAAAAAGGCAACAAAACTACAAACCAAGCCCAAAGCAAAAGAGCTTAAAGGATACATCCCTTAAAAGCATGCTATGGCTAAAAAGCACAATGGCCATGGACATACCCATGCTCAACATACAAACAGAAACAAATACAAAACTGATTGAATACAAAACTGAAAGACATAAGGAAACAAAAAACAGACCAAAGACAATGAGACCAGGAATAGGCTAACAAACCAAAGCATACTCTGAATCATTGAAGGTGCAAAGGGACCAACCAAAGCACCCCAAAACATCACCATACACTAAGGCTTATTAGAAAACCTGAAGATCTCAAAATACATCTGTACTAAATCCATAAAAATATGCATCCAAGGCCAAAGAGCTCATCCATAAGACACATCATTAGACAGCAAACTGAATCCAAAAACAGTGATCCAAGACATCATACCATCATCCATAACGTATCCAAAAAGGGAGTGCCAGTATAGCAAGTTTAAAAGAAGATGCCTCCTTAAAAACCTACCCAAAGTAAAACCCAAAGGGAAAAACCTAAAGGTAGGAAAAGAGTGCATCCTTCCCTTAAACCTCCCCATCATAGCAGTGTCAAAACCAAGGTGCAGCTTGAAAACTTGACAATGAACAAGGCTGCAACAAACAGAGAATAGATAGAGGCTGGGACACCACTTTTCCTGCATACAACAGAACTCATACAAGAACCAAATGAACCAGAATAGCATATGGTCTTTAGTCCTGACTCTGCAACAAACCTTAGAAAACAGAAGTAACCACAGCAGAAAGTCAGAACAATTAAAGAAAATGCAAGACCAACAACCATACCCAAAACTCATCCAATCATCCTTATCAGCTAGCCAGCGCAGAATACTGACAGAACATGTATGATTAAACTCAACCATAATATTAAGCCCTTCATCTTCACTATAAATACTATAGTTAAGCCAACCATAAAGTCTGCTATCTTCTGTAGTGCATAGCCAACAAAACCAACTGCAGTCATTCCACACATTCTTCTTCCCATACCTCCAAAACAGATTATGCCCATTGTACCCATTATGAATACTATACCAGTTCAAAATATTCCTATACTGCATGAAGTTATTCCTGAACTTATGCATACCAAACTTAACAGTAACATTATGTGATATCATCAATATCCATATCAACAATTAGCCCATCAACCTCATTCCTACCCAAACCAGGAAGACCCCAAATCTCAGCAACCTTACTCACCTCACTAGACTTTCTAATGTTAAGACTAAGCAATTTAAGTCTCACTACATTGACAATATGATTGAACACAGCATTAACAGATCTACTTTTACCTCCAAACATTCTAAAATTACGCTCCTGCCAAATGAAATAAACTGAAGCACCAAACACAAGCCTTTGGATGATACTCCAAATGGAATTGCTAGCCTTCCTAATACAAATACCAGAAATAATCTCAGCCCAAATATTACTTAAATTATCCAATCTCGCCATAATTTTCAATTTGTCCCAAATAAAACTAGAGAATTTACAAGCAAAAAACAAATGACTGTGTGAGTCATTTCCAGTAGAACACAAACAACATAGACTACTGTTAACATTAAACCACCGGGACAATCTGTCAAGGGTCTTTAATCTACCTTTTATCGCCATCCAAAGAATGAAAGCATGTCTAGGTATACATTGCGTAAACCAGACATGCTTATGCCATATAACCTCTGGCACATTCTCTCTAATGATCTCACAGGCCTCTTTAACACTAAAATCAACAATATCATAGTTCTTGTTATACCAAATAGCTTTATCATCCAAATCACTTAAAACAGGGACAGGAACATTAGTAACCACATCAAACCTACCAACCCAATCCAAAGGCCAAACCCACTTACCACTATCAATCCAATCCAGCACTTTATCATTTAAATCAAACCCATTAGACACAAGGAAATTGTGAGAGATTAGCTTGCTTAAAGGACCACTAATGTGCCATTTATCAAACCAAACAAAACAACTTTTCCCATTACCTATCTTAACACCAATGTGACTTCTGATTCTATCTCTTAACCTCATGATCTGTCTCCAACTCCAACCAGTTGTGTGATGAACATCAATATCCCAAATACATTTACCTCTTAACCTGTAAGCATTAATCCACTTAACCCACAATGAGTCCTTTTTACTGACAATATTCCAAAGGTATTTGCACATAAGACTTTCATTCATCAAACTCGTAGTCTTAATTCCTAACCCACCCTGACTCTTAGGTCTGCAAACATCTTTCCAAGAAACACTAGAAGTCCCTTTCTTAACATCACTGCTACCCCAAAGAAAGTTTTTAAGAATTCTGTCTATAGTGGCACAAATATGCTTAGGAATAATGAACATAGAAGCCCAATACACACTAAGAGAAGACACAACAGCTGCAATCAGTTGAAGTTTACCAGCATAAGAGAGGCATTTATTCTTCCAATCCAAAATTCTCTTCCTCACATTCTCAACAAGCACTCTACAATCCAAATTAAGTAACTGTTTGGTGATCATAGGAACGCCTAAGTACCTAACAGGAAGCTTACCTTCTCTAAAAGGTAAAGCAAGGGCAATCATAACTTTCTCATCATCAGGAACATTACAGTAGAAAGCCGTACTTTTCTCAACACTAGGATATAGACCAGAACACATACTAAACTCATCAATGCCTCTCCTAAGGATACAAGCAGAATTGTAGTCTCCATGACACAAAAGTAACAGATCATCGGCAAAACATAGGTGAGTAAGGCTAAGTTTGCTACAGAATTGATGGTACTGAAATTTCTTATCACATCTAATTTGCCTTTTAATCATAAGGTTCAAGACTTCCATAACAATGGTGAACAAATATGGCGATATGGGGTCACCCTGTCTCAACCCTCTCCTACTCTTAAAGAAGCCATGGATCTCATTATTAACACATAAAGAAAATGAGGCAGTGGTAAGGCAAGTCAGAATCCACTTAACCATAGTTTCATGAAATCCAAACTTACGTAAGACCACCTCTAAAAACTTCCATTCCACAGTATCATAAGCCTTCTTAATGTCAACCTTAAAGGCACATTTCCTAGTTCCAGAATTACGGTCATAACCACACATAAGTTCTTGAGTAAGTAAAATGTTATCACTTATGTGTCTACCAGGAATAAAAGCACACTGATTACTATCAATAATGCTATCAAGACCCTCTTTAAGCCTATTGGTCAAGACTTTACTAATGCACTTGTAAACAACATTACAACATGCAATAGGCCGATAATCAGTCACAAGGATAGGCACACTGATCTTAGGAATAAGAGATATAAGGTTAGTATTAAACTCACCTAAAAGCTTTCCCGAACTGAAGAACTCTTTAACAGCATTGCAAACATCCAAACCCACCACAGACCACGCCTTCTTGAAAAATTTAGAAGTAAAACCATCCGGTCCAGCAGACTTATCATCCTTAATACCAAACATAGCCACTTTAATCTCCTCATCCGTCACCGGTCTGATCATATTCTCAGCAAGCTGGGAGTCAAGCCTTTTCACAAATAAGCTATCACAATCATCAATCGGGATGACCTCTTCAGAAGCACCAAGAAAACTCTGGAAGTGATTCACAAACTGAGTAGCAACTTCTTCCCCTTGAAACTCATTTCCATGCTCATCTTTCACAATCTCAACCCTACTTCTGCTGATTCTGCCCTTCAGAATCTTATGAAAATATGCTGAGTTCTGATCTCCTTCTCTAAGCCAATCAATCTTGGCTTTCTGCTTCAACAATCTCTCTTCATCAAGAGCTGCATCATGATATGCTTTTGAATAAATCATCTCCTCTTCTCTAAGTGAAACATTATTAGGGTCCTTGTCCAAACTAACTTGCACTCTGGAAAGCTCTTTTCTAAGAAACTTAACTTTCTCAAAAACATTCCCATTCTCTCTGTTTAACTTCCTCATATACTTCTTCATGTTCTTCAGTCTCTTGGCTAGAATAAACATAGAAAAACCCTTAACTTCAACACACCAATTATCTTTAACAACAGTTAAAAATTCCTTCTTTTCAGCAAGAAAATTCATGAACCTAAAGGATTTAGGCTTAATCTTATTAACCACAGGAATGACCAATGTAGCAGGGCAGTGATCAGAAGTCAAGTAGGGAAGAAAATTAGCGTAACTCCTCTCATAGACAGCCACAAACTCACCATTGCCCATAACCCTATCTAACTTCTTCAAAATACCTTCACCAGGATCATTTCTTTTTTGAATCCAAGTGTAAAACATACCATAACTTGACAGGTCTTCTACGTCCAATTCTTGAACACACTCTTTAAATTCAGTAATACCTCTATCTCCATCAACAAACACATTGGAGCTATCATCATAATTCAAAGCCACATTAAAGTCCCCAAGGAGAACCCAAGGAGCATTACCTGCCAGCCTCTTGTGCTCACACAGATTCTTCCATAATTCTCTTCTACCCGTTACTATATTCTCAGCATACACATAAGAAATAAACACCTTCCTTCTATCATGAATAAAGGTAACTTCAAAATGCATAACCTGATCAATATGGGAGATCAAGGTAGCCCTGATAGCAACAGGGTCCCATCCAACCACAATTCTACACCCTTTATTACTATCACTAGAATTCGACACCCAATTCCACCCATCAAAAAGTTTGTTACAAATCGTATTAACAGACTTCTTCCTCATCTGAGTCTCTAAAACAGCACACATACATAAATTCTCTCTTCTGATAAACGCCTTTATCTCATCTTGCTTAAGGGTATTATTCATCCCCTTAATATTCCAAGCAGCTAGTTTAACTAACATTTAAAATTAGAAGGGTGTGATGCAATACCTCCTTGCATATCAGCAATAGCTTCATCATGGACATTGGTAACCTCATCCTGAGCCAAGAATTGAGCACTACCACCCACTTCTTCAAGCACTTCCTCACCCATATTCTCATCCGTAATCTTCAATGAATCCAAAACTTTCTCAAATATATTAAAACCAACTCTAGACTTGTAAAGGTCAAGCATCTTCTCAGTCCAAGTCTCTAACTCATAAAGAGTAAAATCTTGTTCTGTTTCAATGAAAAGCTCAACCTCAACCACTTGCCTTTTAACCACTAACTCTTTGATCCTCTTCAATTCATCTCTATAAGCCTCATCATATGCCTTAGTATAAGCTTGATTTCTAGTTAGACCCTTCTCTTCCATTAAGCCCTTACACATTCTTTCAGCCTTCTCTTTTGAACCCTTCATTAACCACTTATTACTATAATTGATTTGTTTTTGAAGCTCAACCACTTTACATCTTAACCTTTCAGCATTAGCATTTGGAGTTGGGGTAACATACTTTCTTTTATAATATTGTTTAAGATCTTCAGACCATCCATCAATCTCCTCCTTACCTATAGACAAACCCTTAGAACAAACATCATCAATTCTCCTCCTAGTAGCTTCCCATTCAAGTTTCTTCTCAATTTCATTTTCATCAGCTAGCGTAGAAAACTTATTGTTCTTCAAACCATCTTTCTTACCACTGCCATTACCTTCCTCACCATCTACATCCATTTTACCTTTTCCTTTATCACTTTTACCATTTCCATCAGGCTGATTATCATTAACAACTTTAGCTTTCTTGGTTGGAGCAAACTGTTTATTCTCATTTCTCGCATATCTCTGATCTCCATTTCCCCTACCATACATATTACCTCTACCCCTTCCACCAAAACCACCTCTACTAGAACTAGCACCATAAAAACTCCTCTGCACATTAGTACCCATATTATCACTTTCCTTCCTATTAGCTTCCTTCCTACCCACATTCTGCCAATCACCATCATTCCTTCCTTCATTCTTACCCTCATTCAAACCAACACCAGTTTTCTGTCTTTCATTATCATTTCTCACCACTTTCTCAGCTTCCGTAACAATCCTGTTAGGACAACCAACATAATTATGGCCAAACACTTTGCAATGACCACAAATAGGAGGTCTCCAAACATACTCCACCCTAAGCTTCATAGACCTTCCCAAGCTCTTATAATTGACTTCAACCTGCTCCACTAGACCCTTAGCAGCATCAATCTCAACCAAAACTCTAGCAAAACTAGCCCTACCAGACGCCTTTTCACACATAGAAGTAGTGATTCTGTCCATGATGATTGGGTTACCAATACCACTAGCAATCCTGCTAATACCCTCCACATTCCAAGCCTCTAATGGTACATTCATAATCTTAACCCATACAGGAACCTTGGTTGGCTCTGGCTTACTCATACACATACTAATGGCGCAATTCCATATACGCTAAAGTAGTTTCCTGGTTTTTAAGGTGGCACTCTGGCATAAACGGCGAATCAAGCAGTGGTGGATCTAAATAATGATCCGAGCCGAGTCGAGTATAGGCCTAAACGAGCTAGGCTCGTTTATTAACTACTCGGTACTCCTCTTTGATGCATTGTTTTCTATTTGCCAACCCCTGTACGTAGAGGCCAGGCTCAAAGCCACTGATTACTTCTTGAAGCTAACTGATATGGCGGTGATGGAAAAGAAGTCTGGAAGTTGGCCTGACCTCAAATATTGTGAGATAAGAAATGGTCTTGAAGGAGAATGGGAAACGCTAACAAGTTCTTCGTTAAGTTGGTGAATGGTCTCGATGTGTATACACTTGCATTGTTTGATCGTTTTACTATTTCTGTTTATAACGTAGTTAGCTAATTTGTTTTTTGTACTTTTTGTCTTACCAATTTATGATATTATGGTAGAATGTTTATTGTGACATAGGTAAACTAGTATGTGTGAAATTATCTGCATGTGCTTCACTATTGTGTTTTTATCTCACCACTCTCACCTTATTTATCTTCTTCTTCGAATTCATGCAAAGACTCTAGCAACAGTATATTTAATGAGCGAAAAGCCTGGTTATGTATATCAATACCATTTTTCCTCTAGTAGTTAAAACCTCATCCGTGGAGACAGTCTCTCCAAGGCCATGGAGGTGGATGGGAAAAAAAGTGAGTGAAGGGTGAGCAGCTCACCATTCTGACATTGTGCAAAATTGGGCATCTAACTATCTTTATTATTTCATTTGTGAGTATATGTGCGGTATTTTGTGATGTATATTTATATAAAGTAAGTATTTTATTGAAAGGTAAGTGAGTGGTGACCATTTGTGGGTGAAATGTGAGAAAGAGTGAGGGGAGGTAATCGGAGAGAGAAAGTTGAGGCGACGATAAGGTGGAGAGGGGGGGGGGGGGGTAATAATTATTATGAGTAGTCTTAAGTCCACATAATGGCTAAAGTTTTATTGATTACCATTTTTTATGTTTTTTCTTTTACAAAATCGTCACATGTACATTTATGCAACACATATACACTCTTTATAGCCTTTTTACTCAAAACCGAATTTTAGCCTATATTGACTAAAATCAATTCAATTTTATAATGATCAAATGATACTGATACTTAAGTCGTAACAAAGGAATTTGACTAATTATAAAGAATGAGTTGGGGATTGGAAGTTACTAACTTTATCAAATCGTTTGTGTATCGTTTATGCAAACACATTTAAGTAGTGGGTTATGACTCATTTCATTATCGTTAATCAACCATTTATATTCATTAATGTTACTATTCCTTATACTTTAATAGCTTCTTCAACCAAGCACACTTTAACTTTTATTTGGTGTAAACATATACCATTTCTCGAACACTAAAAGTTACAATATTGACACACAAGTTTCGGATGACATGATGAATCCTTCAATATATTGACAAAAAGATGAAACATTAATAAGTATTATTAACTGTAGTGAAAATGACAAAAAGTTCAGATCCTAATAACTGTTGAGACGAGTTTTAGATTAGCTTTATTCATAATATGTTATAGCACGTACTCACAATATGTTGAAGCAAAGCAACCTCTAATAAATGAACGTGCTTAGCGCTTGCAGCGTTCCATTCCTACAATTCAATAAAATCATTCGTAATAAAAATAACCCACATGCAAAGATCAATAAATAGTCGCATAATACATAATCAGCGTAACTTAACTTTACATAGAAACATTAAGCTCTTCTAAAATTGGTAGACCGTAGTATGCAAGCCTTATTATGTGTCGGTGAAAGATACTAAAACACATTGATGTTATTGTTGATAAAGTTAACTTTATAAGGTACCACAGATAAAGTGTCTAGATTGACAGACACATCTACTAAACACATAATGCTACGCAATATATGTCTCAACTAAGACTTGAACCTACAACCTCTTGGTTGGCGGTCGCATTGCTAGTATAATTTAATTTATTATATAGACCGTTGGTGCTTTCAATGTCATATGAAGCTACCAAAAAACATATTGCAAAAGTCATAATCGTCATTTAAAATAATTGAATACATTCATTTCAGAGTGAGAGCTTCTAAAATAGGCTAGCTTCTTTTGTTTGGCAGTTAAATTTCATCAGCTCTTTATTTAGAAGCTACTTGAAATAGCTTTTGAAAAGTATTTCGAAATAGTAGCTAATTACTTTATTTTGTCATTTTACTCTCATAAGCTCCAACAACTGAGCTAGTTTGCCAAACATGTCTTAAGATAAAAGCTCCTATAAGCCCGATGAAAAGATATAAAAGTACACAGATCGAATTTTACTAACCTAATTTAATTGCAAACATTAATAATTAGAAACTTACGGAGAATAAGTTAGGATAAGATCGGGTGAGAGGTTGAAAAAGATTGGGGAAGAAGAAATTGGGGATTATTATTATTATAAATGCTAATGCAAATAAGTAAGTCCTAAGGTATTTGTTGGAAGATATGTAGCAGTTAGAATGAACCACCCTCACACGCATACTGTCGTTTATAACTCAATAATCACTTATTTGCGTCGTAAGTCCACCAAAACCACGTTTTGTGGCGGCACCCTAGGACTTACTTTTTCAAAACATGATTTTGTTTTGCAAATTTCAAAACTTGATAAGAAATCCCAAACATCCCCTTAGATGCAGAAAAAACATAAGAAATACACATGTACTTAATGACTTCTTATCTATACTTTTGGACCGGATTGTAAATTTAAAAAAAAGACAGGAGTCTTACGCCTATCTCTATTCTCTTAAAAAAAAAAAAAAAAAAAAAAAAAAAAAAACAACTACTCTTCCAAACCTCTCTTTCTAAGGTATGATTTGGGTTAACCTAGTGATTTTGCTTTTAATTTTTTGGAGATTTCATTATATTGCATATCGCTTTTGATATAATGAATAAAATATGCGTTTTCTAAAATGGCAGCCTCCAACTGTCCGTAGGGAGTTATTTGAAGACGAAGAACCATCTGCCCGCAATACTAAAAAGGCAAAGCACGACTAGCCCCATAACGACAGCTCCTCGGCCTTTGAAATTATGATGCAACATATATGTATAATAAACATAAAAGGAAAGCCCACTACGTAGTGTATGTGACGTTCGTAGGTAATCACCAGCTCCTGTAATATGTACAGTAAGTTAGCGTAACCCTACAGCAGCTGCTGTGTCTGCAGGTTACCTCTAACTTAGTTTCCTCCCAAACACAGGTTACGTCCTTGGCAACAAGATCTGATACCAAGATTGTTCTACTATTGCTTTGCACTGTTTTTAGATCATTGTATATAAAGATCTTCGAGAACTAGTATTGGACCGGGAATAAAAAATAAGTCTTCTACGGATTAGGGGAATGGGTAATAGAGACTGTGCGAGTCTTCAAAGAGTTTATGCTATACCGTATCCGCGGACCAAGAACGCTTAAAGGTTAGTTTATAACTTTTTCCTCACTAAATGATATGTTTACTACTTAACATACGATTTTGTTCTCATATAGAACTCATTTCTTGATGTCTCTCAGGTTTTCAAGTGACTTTTCAAGAAGTTGTTGGGGAAGTGTTATTGTCTGTGCTCCCTCTTGGTGCCCCTGATCAGGTACACGTTCTCTCATAGGGAATGTTTAGGACTACTAGGTTAAAATGGTTGTATGCTTTGAAAACAAGTAGGTTACTTATAGTCCATTTAATCTTCTACTAAATGTACTGATTAAATCTATGAAATTCAAGTAAGTGGAATAAGATATGCCATAACATAAGAAAATGGTGTTTCAGGTCCTAAAGATAAGCCAACAGGTGAAAGTGAACGATCGTAAGCACACAACGCCACATGTCATTGCCATGACGGCTGCAGCTAAACCAGCAGTGGTGGCTGCAAATACAGTTGCTCAGCTTGCTAGGTTGACCACGATGTCCGAAGACATGGAAATACTAACCTGATCCGGAGCAAAAGATTTACAATCTATTCTACTATTAATTTGACGTATGCTTTTTCATTACGATGTTAATAGATAATAAATTACGGAAAAAATTACACGTTTGGTCCCTGTGGTTTGCCCAAATTAACAACTTTAGTCCCTAAGTCACTTTTATTACACTAGCAATACCTAATTTTGAAACTATGCACGCTTTTAGTCCCTATTTTGAGAAATAGGGACTAACCGTGTAATAAAAAAAAAACTGTAAATAGCTACACGGATAGTGATATTAGTTATAGGAGGGCTTTTAGTTATATGTCACAAGTGTTCGTATTTTTACTCTTAATTTTGTTGATTATAAGTTTGTACATGAATGTGATACTATTGGTTAATACGTTTCATGGAGTAATAGTGATATTATTAGTTTTGATTATGATTCATATTAAAAGAGCACATCATTTATATGATTCCAACAAGTGACCATTACTACGAGCATTTGGTATAGCTGAGTTGGCGGGGCTGTTTTGTCAAGTTTGTGGTCACCACTATTACTAGTCTTAGCTTTTGTTTAAAAAAAAATGTAGTTTTAATGATTAAGTCGGGGATTTTGTGTTTTGTGTGATCCTAGTGAAGTGATACTTTTCACGTCGATACTTAATATGAAAATTAGGTTCAGCACTCTTTCGCGGAACTCATGTTCCGAGTAATTCCACCCTGCCCAAATTTTGTTACTAACAGTAGCAATGATAAAACAATTATATAGTATAAGTGGCCGGACAATAGTTTACAATGAAGCTCATATGTTTCTAAGAAGTTGTTAGATAAATTGATGAGTTTATTTGTGTCTTTTTTGAGAAATATATTAATGTAAAAAGCAGTTTCCAAGAAGATGTATTGTTTTGTTTTTTTGTTGAATCTTATGAGTGGGCGGCTTATCTTTCTTTTTCAAACATTGAATCTTCTATTTCTTTTTCATTGACCAAAAGACCATATGAATGGGCTTTTGTTTCTCAACATAATAAACTCTTTTATCAGCTTCAGTTTCATCATAATTTACACCTAACCAATCGCCTTTTCACATTATCAAGTTTTTTTTTTTTTTTTTTTTTTTTTCTCTTTGCAATCAGATTGTAGAAAGGTCGATCGACCTTCATCCATAACTTCATTAACAGTTATTCAAGCATTAGGAATTATGCTAACGCTAATACTACTGTTAATGGTTTTTATCTATTACTTTTATTCAATGGCATCGTCTTCAAAGTCATCTGAACCAAAAAACGAAGAATCGTCCTCAAACTCATCTGCACCAGAAAAAGAAGAATCTTCCTCAAACTCATCTGCGCCAAAAATAATGGTGTCCACTCCAACTTCATCCATTCAAACTAGCTTCAAGTATGATGTTTTTCTGAGTTTCAGGGGTGAAGACACTCGCAAGAACTTTGTTGGCCATCTTTATGAAGCTCTTAAGGCAAAAGGCATTTACACTTACAAGGATGATGTAAGAATCCATAAAGGGAAAACTATCAACGATGAGCTTATCAAAGCCATTGAAGACTCCAAATTTTACATCATTGTTTTTTCCGAAAACTATGCTTCTTCGTCATGGTGTTTGGATGAGCTTGTCAAGATTATGGAGTGCCAGAAGATGGATGAGCACACTGCTTACCCTGTTTTCTATGATGTGGAACCCACCCAAGTCCGAAACCAAAGTGGGGCGGTTGAAAATGCCTTTTCCAAGAATAAAGAGAAAGAAGCAGCTGAGAAATGGAAAGGGGCCCTAAAAGAAGCAGCCGACCTGGCTGGTTGGGAGCTTAAGAACACTAACGACGGGTAATTCCTTCATCATATCTATGTGTGCCATATGTGTTTAAAACGGATCATGGGTGAAAAATTATTATTACAGTAGTATAGATCTAAAACACGGTTCATGTGGGATATAGGGTATGCTAAACAGAACCTTCTGTTACCATGCATACAGGCACGAAGCTGAATTCATCAAAAAAATTGTTAGAGAGATTTCACTAGAGTTACGTCCTATAAATTCCGGCTTTGATGAAAAGTTAGTAGGCATGGAGACTCGAGTAAAGGATGTTATTTCATCTTTAGAAATGGGAATTGATGATGTTCGCATGATAGGGATCAAGGGCATGGGAGGGGCTGGGAAGACAACTACAACTAGAGCTGTTTTTGATCATCTATCTGCTGATTTTGAAGCCAAAAGCTTTGTTGAGAATGTGAGGGAAGTTTCAAAACCCTCTATGTCTGGTTTGAAGAAGTTACAAAAACAAGTCCTTTCAGACGTGCTGAAAGAAAATGTCAATGTGAATGCTGTTACTGATGGGATAAACATGATGCAGGAGAGGATGCGCGGTATAAAGGTTCTTCTTGTTCTAGATGATGTGGATCACATAGAACAACTTGAGGCATTAGCAGGTCGACCTAACTGGTTTAAGCCGGGAAGTAGAATTATCGTTACAACGAGAAATGAGCAAGTGTTGGAAGCACACAGAGTGAAGATTCGAGATATCGATCTCTTATCAGATAAGGAAGCAATTTGTCTCCTCAGTAGATATGCATTTGGAAGGGAGATTCCACCTCAAAGATACAAAGAACTGTCAGGAAAAGTTGTACGTTATGCTGCTGGTCTTCCCTTAACACTCAAAGTCTTGGGTTCATTTCTTTGTGGTAAAGATGAGCATGAATGGAAGGATGCCATAGAAAGACTAAAAGAAATTCCCTTACAGGAGACTCAGGAAAAGCTAGAATTAAGCTATACAAGTCTGGAGAATGATTATAAGGAAATATTTCTAGACATTGCATGTATGATGAAAGGCTGGAGAAGAAAAGATGCAATCAGAATTCTTGAATGCTGTGGATTTCATGCTATAAATGGTTTAAAAGTTCTTGAGCAGAGATCTTTCATAACTATTTATGAAGATGAAGATGAAGATGAAGGTGAGGAATATTTGGACATGCATGACCATATAGAAGAAATGGGAAAGAACATTGTTCGTCGTGAACACCCGAATGAACCAAACAAACATAGCCGTCTGTGGATTAAAGAGGAAATTGAAGGTATATTGGCTGACGACGAGGTAAAGATCAGTTTACTTGTAATGTAGAGAAAACTAAAACTTTTGCATTTGTTCTGACTTCCCAGGTTTCTGGACATTGTTTTTGTATTGCAGGGTACTAAAAAAACAATATGTTTAGAACTTCGTGAGTCGGACACAAATGCGGGAACTGTTATGAAAGGTCTTGGAAAAATGAAGCAACTTAGATATCTTGAAGTGAGTTTTCCAGGTCAAGATTATTATCAAAGAGATGTCGAAGATCTTGATAATACCGCCCAATACTTTTCAAACTCTTTAAAATATCTAAAATGTTCTTATTACCCTTTCTTGTATTTACCCAAAACATTTCAAGCAAACAATCTTGTTGGACTTGATATGCATACTACCAGAATGGTACAACTTTGGGAAGAGGGAGAAAAAAAGGTAGAATAATTGTTGATTGGTTGTTTCGTAATAATGCTATTAATTTATTGGTCTTGTTAATTTTTTGTCTTATTTTTGTCGGTAGGTTCTCAAAAAACTCAAATTCCTGACTCTCAATGAGTCAGCGTTTACGACCTTTGACTTTAGTATGACTCCGAGTCTCGAGACGTTAATTCTTAGTTCTGATGAATTAGTAATACTTTGCATGCCTGTCACCTGTAAAGAGCTCAAGCATCTCAGTATCAGTGGCTCAAAGTTAAGAACCTTTGACCTTGACCCGGGGTTCACTCCGAGTCTCGAGACGTTATCTCTTGAAAATTCTCCTAATTTAGCAGAACTTTTATTGCCTGTTAGCTGTCAAAAGCTCAACTACCTCCGTATCAGTGACTCAAAGCTAAGATCCTTTGACCTTGGGTTGACTCCGAATCTCAAGGAATTAGCTCTTAATGATTGTGCTGATTTTGAAGAACTTCACGTGTCTAATGCATGTCCAAATCTCAAATTCCTTGAACTTCGTAAATCAAGGCTGAGGAGCCTTGACCTTGAGCTGTTTCCAAATCTTGAGAGGTTAGATCTTCGAGGTTGTGATAAGTTGGTAGAAATTAACGCTCCCGTTGGATGTCTAAGAAAACTTGTCTACTTAAACTTATCATGTTTGAGGTTTTCCGATTTTGTGGTTCGCGTTGGTGGATTGAAACCAAAGGATAGTCGTTCTTCAGCTAGTTTACGTCTGGTTGGTAAGTCCCTAGATTTATGCCCATTTCACCCCAACAGTAATCTACCAAAGTTTCAGTTTTATTGTGAATATAAAGAAAATCTACCGTCATCAGTTGGAAATATTGAGAAGCTTATTTCTTTTGGTCTATGTGCTTGCACAGACTCTAAGAAATTTTCAGACATGATTGGTAGTTTACGATGCTTAAGAAAGCTTAAACTCAAATGCGATATTCCAGAGATTCCCAAAGATCTTGGCAAGCTAGAATGTCTAGAGAAGCTCTGTTTGTCATCTACAAAGATAAAACATCTTCCGGATAGCATTTGTATGTTGAAATATCTCAAATCTCTCGAAGTCGATGATTGTGATCTTCTTGAGAAGTTACCAGAGAATCTTGGCCAATTAGAATGTTTAGAAGAGCTATATGTGAGGAGTAAGAAGATTGAATTTCTTCCTGATAGCATCTGCATGCTAAAACTTCTGAAGTCGCTCTATGTTAAAGACTGTTCTTGTCTTGGGAAGTTGCCTGAGGACATTGGCCAGTTAGAATCTCTAGAGGGTCTAGATTTGTCGGCTACAAAGATTAAACATCTACCTGATAGCATTTGTATGTTAAAACATCTTAAGGGTCTCAACCTTGATGATTGTGTTCTTCTTGAGAAGTTACCAGATAATCTTGGCCAATTAGAATGTTTAGAAGAGCTATATGTGACGAGTAATAAGATTGAATTTCTTCCGGATAGCATTTGTATGTTGAAATGTCTCAAATCTCTCAAAGTTGATAATGGTGATCTTCTTGAGAAGTTACTAGAGAATCTTGGCCAATTAGAATGTTTAGAGAGGCTACATGTGAGCAGTAAGATGATTGAATTTCTTCCGGATAGCATTTGTATGTTGAAATGTCTCAAATCTCTCGTAGTCGATGATTGTGGTCTTCTTGAGAAGTTACCAGAGAATCTTGGCCAATTAGAATGTTTAGAGAGGCTACATGTGAGGAGTAAGAAGATTGAATATCTTCCCGATAGCATCTGCATACTAAAACGTCTGAAGACGCTCAATGTTGGATTCTGT
Organism: Chrysanthemum seticuspe; assembly: GCA_019973895.1. Classification (NCBI taxonomy): domain Eukaryota; kingdom Viridiplantae; phylum Streptophyta; class Magnoliopsida; order Asterales; family Asteraceae; genus Chrysanthemum; species Chrysanthemum seticuspe. Next base: position 27,168,041 of record BPTQ01000009.1, on the reverse strand, counting down.
TCTTCTCTTGGGAAGTTGCCTGAGGACATTGGCCAGTTAGAATCTCTGGAGTGGCTAGATTTGTCGGGTACAAATATTAAACATCTTCCTGATAGCATTTGTAAGTTAAAACATCTTAAGGATCTCTACCTTTATCGTTGTGCTCTTCTACCTGAAGAAGTGGCTAGATTTGTCAGATAAAAAGATTAAACATCTTCCTGATAGCATTTGGATACATGATGGTGAGTAAATAACACACTTTCCTTGTTTTAATATTGAATTACATGATAGTCCTTATAGTTTATACCAAATTACATTTTTGGTCTCTAAATACCAAAATTTACATAAACGGTATCCATTATAAAACTTGTTACACTTTTGGTCCCTTATTGTATTTTCAAAGATTCTCTATTGTCGATTGCATTTTAATTTCATACTAATGGCGCAATTCCATATAAGCTAAAGTATTTCCTTGGTTTTTAAGGTGGCACTTCGCATAAATGCCGGATCGAGCAATGGCGGATCTAGACAGGGTGTTAACGATCCGAACGAAGTCAAGTACAGGCCTAAACGAGCTAGGCTCGTTTGTTAACTACTCGGTACTTCTCTTTGATGCATTGTTTTCTATTTGCCAACCCCTGTACGTAGAGGCACATCTTCAGATGAGGCTCAAGGTCACTGATTACTTCTTGAAGCTAATTTGATATGGGAGCGATGGAAAACAAATATGGAAATTGGCCTGACCTCAAATGTTGTGAAATAAGAAATGGTCTTTAAGGAGAATGGGAAACGCTAACAAGTTCTTCGTTAAGTTTAGTTGGTGAATGGTCCCGATGTGTGTTCAAACTTGCTTATTGCTCTCCATAGATGCTGTCTATCTTTACTTGCATTGTTTGATCGTTTTACTATTTCTATTTATAACTTATTTAGCTAATTTGTTTTTTGTACTTCCCTCGAACCAACTTATGATAATATTGTAGAATGTTTATTGTGACGTAAACTAATTATGTGTGAACTTATATGTAGTGTGAAATGATTTGCATGTGCTTTATTAATACTGAATTTTAATCTTTTATCTCACCCTCACCTTATTCATCTTCTTCTTTGAAATCATGCAGAAACGCTAGTGACATTATATTTAATGAGTGAAAACCCTCGTCAAATATATCAATACCATTTCCTCCGCTAGTAGTTGAAACCACGGCTGTGCAGTCTCCAGGGCCATAGAGGTGGAGAGGAAAAAACGATTACCATACTGTGATTAAAACCTTTATTGAGCAAAATGAAATACATGTCCTCAAAATAAGCATCAACATATTGCAATATCCGATGGCTAGGAACCATGGCATTGATAGGAACCATGGTTGACGTGCGGCAATCCTTGTGATATCCGAAGTAGATCCCATATTATTCTAATTTATCCAAAGTGTTTGACATGGTTAAATTCTAACTTTGCCACGAGCCAAGGGGTCCTCATGGAGGTCATGGCAGTGGAGAATTCAAGGACGGAAAAGGGGTAGGGGAAGAAGCATAGGAAGAGGACTAAAATGTCAAGAAAATTTGGTGTAAGGTAATAAAAAAATGGCATATTGTGGTAAATTGTATAGTTAATATGATTTTTGCACGGCTCACCAAATGGCTCGATTTATAGACGATTGGTACAGGCCATCCGAGTTAGACCTCGTCATCGTATCTAGACATTAATTATACCCAGACTTATGATGAGTTTTATGTTTTTATGATGTTGTCTCTAAACAATCACAGTACTAATCTTTTTCATTTCTACACATTTTTACTATGCACTTTGTTTGTACACATACAAGTAAACAACTCCCATATACCGCGCTTAATCTTCTCTACGAGGAGTTCTGACTTGTCTTCTAGAGGGTAGATTTTCGCTTACTTCATCTAACCCTTCATCTTTCACCTTTTAAGCTTAGAAGTGCAACGCGCACATTGGAGTTGATTTTTTACCCATTTTAGAAGACATATGATATAACTCAATTAAAAGCAAGTAGAGTAGTTCAAAGGATTAAACACTACTAGTATTATTTATCATATCCCCCATAACTGGACCTTTCAAAAACAAACACCAAAACGCAAATCATCCAACAAAAACCTATCAACACTATATTCAGCTAAACGGAGACCCATCTTCAAGTGGTGGTTCTGTCGTTCGCATCTTTTTGGTGGGATGCTGCACATCTGATTCCAAGCCTGAGGACTCACTGGAACCGGTGGACCCGTTTGCTTTCATTTCAGAAAAATGAGAAGATAACGTAAGATTATAAGCATAGCCGTTACCATTATCGTTATCATCAGGAAGTTCCACATGCTCCATTAATGGTGATCTTGGTTCATGTCTCATCTCCATGAAGTCGACTTCTTCATTCATTTGCTTATTACTATTGATGACTTCTAAGGAATCTTCACATCCGGAGATTGATGTTTGTGGCGATGTTTCATAAAAGTTAATGTTTTTGAGATTCTGGGATGAATATGGGATTTCGGGTGTGATTCCATTGTCTTGCTCAAGATCAATTTCTGTCAGAGAATAAACAGATTGTCCTCCGTTTTCTATATTTTCCTGTTTTACAAATGAAAGCCGTGTTATGTTAAGACTAAAATGTCAAAATTTACCCAAAACAGTCGTCAACAGGTCAAATTCAAGTTACGGTTATCTCTAATAGATCAAAAGGCTCAAAAGCCACCCAAAGTTTTTTGCAATGCATAAAACTTCCGACTCATGTTATTCAAAAATCAAAAGTACAAATTATTTTAAGGCACTAATTATTCATAGAAAAATTTTAAAAAATAGAAAAAGGTGTTTTGGGGAAACCCAACTGACCCGACCCATACACCGTTTTGACCTGTTACCCAACCTGCCCATTTTGCCACATGTAGTTTAGGACTTCACATGACAAAAACAAGAACAGAATTACCTCAAGTGATGGCGCTAGGGAGCTTTTGTACCCATCAAATGTTGCCTCGTTGAAAGATGGGAATTGCATGCTTAGAAATGATCTTGGTTCAAATGTCAGTTTCAAAGATTCAGTAGGACCCACAGGACATGGTTCAGTTGTCATAGTTAATGATGGTAACAAAGAAATTTCAATTTCATCATCATCATGAGAAGTTTGACAAACCGTTGAAGGGTTATTATTGAAAGTTTCTGGAAAGAAATTTACAGCAGTTTCTATATGGAAGTTATCTTCATTGGCACGCACGGGAGGAGCTTCGTGAGAAGGTGCCTCTAGGAGATCATATACTAATCTCTGGATAACCACCCTTTTAAGGGATGCATCAGCAGGCGGAAACCAGTCCACATTTAGCTGAAAAATATGCTATTCGTATTAACTTTAAGAATAATAATCCAGAAAAACTAGCACATAGTTACGATACAAGATGCTGAACAAATGGTGTGATGTCAAGTATATTATAAAGTACCATAAAAGGTATCTTTATCTGCTTAAACGTCAATATGTAGAAAAATAAATCAGACATGTAACTAAAACTGATGCTATGAGGATGAAAGTTGAGTCAGTTTACTTACAAAGTCGACATTCTTTGATATTTTGAATGGATTGAAATTAATTGGAGCCTGTTCCAAAAAGAGTTCTACGTAATGGAGCAAGAATAGACCACAGTCAAATAAATTTGGCTGCTGCGGTAACTGCACAAACAAGAAGATTCCAGATTCAACATTCATATTAAGTGAAAGCCAAGTGAGAATGTAAAATTGTTTGTACTAACAAGGCCACGTTTGGCATTACTAGTGTTTTTTATTTTCTTGTGTCTGTTTCAAAAAGCGTAAACTCGTAAAAACTGATGTTTGGAAAGCGTTCAAAAGTGTCCAATATTAGTAAGGAAACACGGTAAACGGAAAATTATTAGAAGCCGACTCGCTATCTCTGACAAAGTGTAAGAAGTATACTTGTTCTATAACTTGAACTTATAAAACAAAACATGATCAAATGCTACCTTTGCATAAGACCGTTCAGACCAGTATGATTGCCTCGAATAGGATCCATATGCAGAACGCATGGCACTTTACTCAACTTGGTTACATCTTCATCTAAACATGAACATAGCTTTAGAATAGGAATTATCACATTCAATATGCATGGCGAGATATAAGAAAAATGAAAGACAGACCTTGGTATGTGGCCACTTCCCCAAGATGACACATTACGATAAGACTCCAGTGATAGCTGTCAAAAGGCCGGTTTAATTAGTCAAACGAGTTTGTAAGCGAGCCAGATTCAAAAGGCTTATAAACTTACTTGTAGTTAACAGGAATAAAGACCTAATCTTTCTCAAAAAGGTTCACTTTTCTTGTCCACTTTCTTACACGTTGAAAAGCTTCCTTCCCTTTACAGGCCTCAAGAGGTTCTTTATCTGGGTCAGCTAGCTTTCGAAAGAAGAAACTATTGAGAAAATGGAACCTCGGTGGGGTTGATTTTGTTCTTTAAGTATCTGTCGTCAGTTGAAAATATGACACTTGTTATTAGCGAGAAATATAAGGTGTGCTAAAGTTGCCACTGTAACAGACTGACGGTCACTTAGAAGCATCTTCAGAAAGAGGAAACAAGATACAGAATAACATACTTGATATAAAAGTCGATGATGGTGTCGTTAACAAAAGTGTCGGGTAGGAGCATATCGACGTCTCTCTTGCCAATAGAAACAGCATCAACTTCCCCTTTTGGATAGATAACTTCTTCAAAAGGTTGATCAAAGCTGCAAGCATCCATAATTATGTAAAGTGCGTGGATCGACATTAATGCCAAAACACATTGCCCGATGTTTTAACTTATTATATATATGCTTTCCACACCAAAGAAAATTTCATTTCATTTCACTTACCAGGGAAAATACTTCGGGAAAGATGCTTCGGTGTGTCCATGGACAGTGTCCCTGCAACAATAATCCCAAGTTGTCAATATATAAAAAAATTATCGATTTGATTATAAAAGATGACACAAAAGAAATCATCAATTGAGCGATAAAAGAATTCCCGTACATAGATTACAAAGGATATATGTTAGTTTTAGCTTATTTTCAGGCTCATGAGCTTATTTTATTCGGCTTAATTTCATAAGCCCATATTTTTGGGTTTATTTTCCCGCTTATGATTACATACTTCCAGATTGGGATTATGCCATTGACAAATATTATTTACATTCCAATTATAGCTAAATCACTCGTGAAATGCAGCAACATGCTAAATAGTGTATGTTTCATGGAGATAGTGTATGAGGATTTTTGTACTTGGGTATACACCCGTACTGAATAGTGTATGTTTTGTTTGATTTTTTATTAATATGAACATAAATTTGGAACAATTGTAATAATTGCTTTATCATATTATAAGATCGTACGTGTAGGGGTGAGCATCGGGCCAAAACCGACCCATCCCGAAACCGACTTCCTAAAAAAACCCAAACCGAATCCCTACCTGAAACTACTTGGGTCGGTTCGGGACGAGTCGGTTTTCTCGGTTTTGTTTGTCCCGACCCGAGTCTCGACAAGCTGGAAAACCCAAACCGAGTCCCGACCCGAGTATTGGTCGGTTAGTCTCGGTTTCGGTCAGTATTGGTCCATAATGTTTTGTATGTGTCATTCAAAGATGTGACTGCTTCCTGTTTCCCATACCAATCAGTTCCAATAAATGCAAACCTCAACTCGGTACCTGAAAAAACGCAAGGAATCAAGAGTAAAAAACATCAGTTGCACCAATGAAACTATTTTGAACTTATTCTGCAGGATCAATAAGAAAGCACGCGCTACATAATAGTTATTTTTGGCATGTGACAGAGGGTAAATCTTTAAGCTTTTCACAATCAGTTTTCCTAAGATATAACCTTGTGTAGTTGACAGAAAAGTACCTTTTACAATTCGGTTAAGAAACTAGACGGAGGAAACTAGGGCTGAGCAAAATCAACCGAAAACCGAACCGACAAACCGAGCCGAACCGGGCCGAACAGACCTTATTTGGTTCGGTTTTCGGTTTTGTATAATTATTTCAGTTTTACTCGGTTCGGGTCAAAACACGCCTATTCGGTTCGAACTAGCTAAACCGACCTGAACCAACCTTATTCGATTCGGTTTTGGTTTTACTCGGTTCTCGGTTCACGTTTTACCCTTAATCGGTTTTCAGGTCGGGTCGAGTTTGGTCGGGCCGGGTTTGACCCGTTGCTCAGCCCTAGTGAAAACTTTTTTAACTGGCTTTTGATCATATGTCACATTTTTCAAAGTTAAGAAGTCCAATTTACCCTTACATGTGAGCAGTTGGTAGCATACCTATTGTCGATATTTTAATAAGTATCCTGAGAAGAAAATCATTAAAAGAATAAGAATAATGACTATAACCTGAAGGGCATTCAACATTTTCAGCTTGTAATGTAACCTCCATAAGTACACGAATCTTCAACATTGTCATCCCAGCCTGCAAAAATTTACGGTACACCAATGAGTAAGAAGATACATAACTTTTCAGAGACAGTTGAAAACTGAAATTAAACTTGGTATACAGTATATCCTCGATTCCCCACTGCAATCGGAAGGGTTGTTCATCATCATCTAAAAACAAGCCCTCTATACGAAAGATACCAAAAGACCATCAATTGGTTTCTATAAAGGCCAATTGGAGCCAGGATGTTTCAATTCACACCTCACTTATCAACAAAAATTAGGGTTTTCAGAAATTAAATTGGGGATTTTGAAATTCAAGGGTACTAGAGTCTTCTGCAACACCGAATTGTTCCAAGAAGGCGACGAGTCGTGAAACCCTCGACCGATCAGACACACCCTTGTTATGTTGAGGTTATTAATAATGAGCAGGGATCAGTGAAAGAAGCGGTGAGAAGTGACCAAAATCACGCATTTGAGATGAAACGACTTGCATTAGATGCATTTCTATTAATATAGATGCAACATCTTGAGTTTCGAAAGTTAATTTGATGTATAGATTGTGCAAATTGATTTTCATGATTTCGGCACGTGCAGAGGAACAAAAAATAAGAGAAATCATGAAATGCATCTAATATACGTATATGCATCTGATTAAAAGCTAGAAACACATTATGGTGTGTTATAATGCATCTAAGATTATAAGGATGCATCTAATTTAGGTCGGTGCATCTCGGATTTTCGGTTATAGTTCTTATTATTCCTTCTTATTTTAAGTAATCTTCTTATTTGATCCTAAGTCCAATAATAATATTATTTTGATTTTGTATAATTGAAACAATGGTGTTATGTTGGAAATTGGCATAAATGTTATTAGTAAAAATGGTTAAAGTTGTGTTTGTGGCAGCCACCCTAGTCGACTAGAACCACGTAACCCATCATGAAGCCTAACGTATAGAAATTTCGGTTTTGGTCATGGCATTCGCGACCCTCCATAAGAGCATGTACATCAATAACGCACAAACCGGCGTTATTAGGCGTTAGCCAATGGGAGCCTCGCGTTAAAACGACGTTATTGGTGCAAAGTTAATCCCCCAACGGACGTTAAACGTTAAAAAAAAAAAAAAAAAAAAAATCATTTCACCCCCCAAAACCACTTTAAATAAATTTTCACTTACACTCCCTCAACCTATTCAAATTCAAATTTAAATTATACTGGTTAATTCTGGGCGGGATAAATTCAAATTCAAATTCAAATCAACTCTGCCTATATATACAACTCTACCAGAGTTGTTTAGAACACACAACACACACAAGTTGCACACACAACTCACACACAAAAAAATGTCTCGCAAAGATTTTTCTCAGCAATTCCCAATTCTAGAAGAGTTTGAAGTTTACTCAACACCACCTAAATCTGTCTTTCCGGTTTTCCAACCGGAAAATGTATTACTCAACACCACCCAAGTCTAGAAAACTCTCCACCTGTGAACAATCCAATTGTTCCAACTCCACCTGTCAACACTCCACAGGTGGATCTTGAAAACAACCCATTCGGGTTAAGTGAGGCTTCCCTTTGTCAACTTGAACAAGACGAAGAAAACTATAGGGAGATTATGGAAGAGCAGGCACGCGAGGAAGCTGCTCGTCGTGAACAAGAAACAAGGGAAGCTCAATATCTTCAAGATAACTACTTTGACATAATGGAGACTCGGCTCGTTAATGGCGAGTTTAATTCCCCTTCAAGTTCTGAGGGTTGGGTCTCAGATGATTCGTTTTTTTAAGTTTTAGTAGTTTTATTTTCATCAGTATGCGTTGTAGTTTTAATTTTTAATGTAATTCGTGTTTAACGATTAATGTACTTTGTGTTTTAATGTTAAATGTGATATGTTTTTTAATAAATGAAGTGTTTGTTTTAGTTTAGGGGTTGAAATTAAAAATATGAAATGTTAAAGTTTAACTTGTGATGTTATTGTTGTGGGTGTTTTTTGGGGATGTTAAGGTGAAATGTTAAAGCTGATGTGGCGCTGACGTGGCACGGTGTTAAACTTTAACTTGTGTTATTGTTGTGCATGCTCTAAGGTTAATACCATTAGCACTCTATCGTAATCCCTTAGTAGTTTGTACCGCCATTTCTAGTGTAAACTTGGCGTTGGATATGGGGTTGAGTCATATGCTCAAGTCCGAGCCTTGTTATTTAGGGCAATCGCATGATAGAACCAAAGTTAGCTCGTGAGAGTCTCGCGGGAGAACTCCTTACCTCGACTAAGGTCTCACGACCTTGAGAAACTTTCCTCCTAATAAGTACCCCACCCCGTGTTCTTTTTATACTAGCCACATTGAATTCTTTTCGGCTATCCTTTCTGATGCCTCTCTAGCTACATTGGCTTCTTCTTCTACTAGCCTTAGTCGACTTATACTTGTGAAACTATATGCCGAAAGGCCAAAGTCTTCTTACACCTCGTTAACACCCCGAGTCGAGGATCGAAAACTAGTATCTACAGTCACATTGTCCTTCAAAAGTGAGGGAAAGACCTTATATCAAAATTGTGACTGTTTTTCCCTTTCTGCCTTCTTGTGGGGCGCGTTTGGTTTCTATTGGGCCGCAGCCCAATCCAAATTCCAAATCTTATGTATGCCAAGATGCGGCCGCAACCCATCTTAGGTTAGTCGGCCCAAAATTTAACCGAGCCCAAGCCGCGTCATGGAGACCCGTTTTTACAATGGGTCGAGACCCATAAAAAGGGCGAATATAAAAAAATTACTTCGTATGATAAAAATACCGGATCATTCTTCGATCATCGTCTCAAGTACCATGTGCCATACATTACGTCTACCGCTATTTGTTTATTTTATCGAATGTTATTCAACACGACAAATGTATAAACAAAACTTTACGCGGTCATAATAGTTTACATATATATAAGCTAAACTTTCTTTTAATATTTAACGATAACTTGACTTATTTTTTTATAACTAATAAAGAATAACTCTATTTTTAAAACAACGATTTTATAAACTAAACTAACAATAATCAATGTAAATGAAATAAAGATTTCCGACACTTACTTATATATATGTAAATCATATATAAACGGAAACTATTTTTACAACAACGCTTTGTTTTCAAAAACATATAAACGAAATCATGCTGATTTTTCCTAAAATATAATACTATCATAAGTACCATACCATTTCAATAAACACTATACACGTGTACTTAATCACACATGTTCCAAGAGCGATGTCTACACCACAAATACGTTACCATAAAGAGTTTTCCATACAAAGTCTTTTAGCTATACATGAACCTTCGCCTTATCCGTCTCGAAATATTCTTATCATTCTACCTATTCATTCCCTAGAGTCGATGCCATCCAATACTCAACACATTCTCTAAACTTAAGCGCTGCCACCCAAGCATCAACCACTTAAACTTTCAATATGTATTTAAACATTATCGAGTCAAAGATAAACGTAACAACTAAAGTATTGTTTTACTACTATAGGTCGCGTGACGGTACTACGTGCTTCCACCACTTGATTTTACGCTATTCAGATTTCGTTTGTTAAGGTGAGTTTATAGCCCCACTTTTACTCTTATTACCTGCTTTATAAAACTATGGGGTATGCAAAACTCTTTTCGGACCTGAAACTGATTACACTATTACGTGAAACAACCTTGAATCCCACTATGCTGCCGTTAGTTTCCTTTGGGGAAGCGCGATTGTTATGAATAGATCTATTGGGGATGACACCCCCGTTTGAGTTTGACCGGATAGGCAAACGTCGAGTGTATATCATGTAACCACCGGTAAATTTCACCTTGTATTAAACTAATATAATATTCTAACAAAAGAATACTTATCCATTTTCTACATCCAATTTTTTTTTTTAAGAAACGATATCCTTTTATTTGATCACAACCACTAGCCAATGTAATGAACCTCACATCTTTAATAAACATAAACATCTTTATATGTAAAACTATAAATGTTCTCAACGTTTATTTACCACTTTACGTTATTTCGTTAACGTACAATTATTAAACTTTCGAACTAAACGTTAGCCATTTATTAGAGTTTTCACGAAGCCCTAATTTATTTTAACTATAATTTTACACAACTAAATCATAATTACTAAAGTACAACATTTTATACCTAGAGTACAAGTCATTAAAGCACGGAACCTAGCTATACTTTAATTTCCGTTACAAGCCCTAATATACAACTTTATGATTTTATGTACATGATATATTTTCAAAATATTAATGTACAAGTCTTTCAAGCATATGTACAAGTCTTTAATGCATACAAGCTTAATACTTATATAAATTATATTATAAACCTCAATGTACCTATTTTTAAGCACAAGGTACAACCCTACAATGCACAAGCCTTAAAAATATATTTTCTTTTTAGTAAGTATAACAAAACAATGCTAATGTACAAACAATAATGCACCAAACTTAAGCTTTTACTTTTATTTATTACATCTAAATTAACCTAAACTAGATTTTACCTAAAATAAATTAGCAAGCTTAAACTAGTACTTACACCATTTATACAATAGGTACAACCTAAAAAGCCCTAAGTACTACCCTTCAAGCCTAACGCCCCCTTTAATTACCATGGTTAGAAATGAACTAGCTAGTTACCATTTAATTACCTAAGTACTACATGTAAATATCCTAACCACAACCTAGTTACATGCACATTAGAGATACACATCATCTCTTTTACCATAAGAATTTACCATGGTCAAAAGTTGAGGCACTACTCATGGCTGGAAAACAGCCACCCTACGCCATCCTCATCACCATCACAAGCACCACACAATCTTCAATACACCACATCACCATGTTCTCACCCTTGTATGTAGTGCTTGGTTGAGGCCCTAACACATCACGCCATCCTCACCTTCTTCACTCATCACCTCTCAAACATTTATGAACACGTCACCTTGTCTCACATTCCCTAAACATGATGACTAGAAGGTTTAAGTAACCATAACTCTTTTACTCTATATATATCGACCACATACCCTTCATTTTTTTTCACACCTCATTCAAAAACCACCAACCCATCACACACTCATTCACTCACTGATCTTGAAGTCTTGTAGCAGCCAAGTAAGAGCATAGAAAAACCTAGAAGGAAGGAAGAAGTCTTGTTCAAACTTAGAAATCCATTTGGTCTCATTGTTGTTCTTGTCAAAATCCCAAGCATGTAAGTCTTTTAAACTCATCCTATTTCGTTTTAAACTTTTAATATCAATTGCATACTGTTAAAAAGGATTTTATAAGGAAAACGTATCAATTTGAATCATCTAAAACGAGTACACGAGTCAAAAGTTATGGTCTAAAGAAGTTGCCAAAAATATGTCCGAAACTTTCTGTGTACAGAACGTTCGGGCACGCGAAACGAGGCATTTCTGGTCCGTTTCATGAAAAAGTTAAAACACGAAAGTTGTCCGGAACGACGTTTTCTTCAAAAACTCAGGAGCACGGGTCTAGAAAACGCATAACGAAGCCATAATTTAATAAAAATCCCAACAGCTGTTATATATATGTTACAAAAACAGCCTAGTCCCCCTACTTGCCCCTCATTTATCTACTTCAGGTTAGAGGTATTAGGGTCAACCAAGGTACCGTTGTAAACACCACCTGAGATACTACAAAACGCCCCCATAACCCGGTTAAAAGGCCTAGTCGTTATACTTAAAAACAACCCTACATTTTGGCCAAAAGTCCTAAACACCAAAAAGCTTCTTACAACAGGTATGTGGGAAAACACGGGATTTTTGATAAATTTGATTAGGAACTATCTTAAAAACATTAGAAATGGGTAAAACAACATTTCACAAGGTTGCATGTAAAAGATTTAGAGTTTTATGGTTTAAAAACGAAAATTGCAAATTGGTAAGATTAGCCTAAGTACCCCTTTTCCGTAATTAATATCTTGCAAGTTAAAAGGTTTCAAAGTACGAGGTTTACACCGTCTTAAAGGGCTTGCTGCAAAGATTTTAATGCCCCAAAAACGTCTTTAAAGCACTTATAGTCTCTTTTATAATCAACCACAAAGAAGGTGACTCGCGGGAATTTTCATAAAAAGGCCTTGTGTACACTTTTCAAAATTTGAGTCGTAGGAGTTATAGAATGTTATATAATGACTTAAAATGAGTTAATAAACATACTACAACGTCCCTAGGTGACACCGTAAAAGTTAACGAGTCAAAAATGAAATTACCTTAAAACGCGTCGTGACCAAGTGGCCATGTTCGTGGACTTGTATCTTTCTAATCAAAGACGACTAGGACATGAGACCTATACCATTTAGAAGAGGTTACAGCAAATTATTTAAAGGGCCAAACGTGTTGTAGAAACACTAGCTTGACTTGTGTAAAATCTGCCCTTGTTTAGCCCTGTTATCGCCCAAAACCAACAAAAGGCACCTAACCCCCTACTTTGGAAAATCATTGCGACCAAATCGTAAGAGCTTAAGACCTCTAGTTTGAACCATTAGAAAGAACACCGTACAAAATCTTGAAAGGATCAAGAACGTAGTAAAAACCTTTTAAGGCCTCGCTTATATTTACCCTTACTTTTGTCGATTTAGGCCTAAAACAAGTAAGCTTTTCTTATAAAACTACAAGAATAAAAATTGTAATTTTTGAAAGATAAAGTTTTCTTGGGATAAGAATGTAATTTCTTCAAAGTTAATAATACAAGGGCTGATTTTGTCAATAACCCATAGTTGAGGGTATAAAGTGTCATTTTTGAAAGTGCAAGGGTAAAACCCGTAAATACTCAAAATTGTAAAATTTAACATTTTTGAAACAAATTATATTTAACAAGCTGGATTTCGATAAGACTTATAAACAATCATTCGAGCCATAAAAATAAGAAAGATAAGTATTATTGATTTTTGTAGAGACTTCATGTTATCTAACCATCGATAAAGCATTATAATCACATATAGATGTATACGAATACTTAAACTTGACATATCGATTCAGGTCACGTGTTGGAGCCATTTACCATTTCACTTTGAATTAACTTTTGACATCAATCAGATTTCCATCCAACGTGAGTCATAGCTCCTCTTTTCCTTATTTTGAACGTTTTGGGGGAGATACATGCTCAAATATTGCTTGATATGTCTACATTTATTTTAAACTCATACAAATTACTGTGAGTTCGTAGCCCCGTTTTATACTTGTTTATTAATGCTTTGGGGGAGATACATGCTCAACTAATTGTTTTTACTTTCACAAGTACTCTAAAGCTTTTATGATTTCATAATCACACTTTATACGTTTTGTTACAAACCTGAACACAAGTATTTTTCTATGCTATACCTACATCTGATTGCTATTGCTTAAGTTACTTACACCTACCACTGAAAGTCCCTCATATCATGAACCATTAATCACTTACGAGTGAACGCGAATATAGTGAATAGATCTATTGGCAGTTGACGCCCCATTTGTGTTAGCCGGATAGGTAACCAAGTGCACTTTATTTGAGAATACTAGGAGAATGGCAAACTCCTACCAGAGGGCATTGTTGCTCACATCATTATTATGATGTTTGTAACTTACGTCATTATTATGACGCGTTCGTGTTAAGGTTTGCGTTCATGAGACTTAAGGCAATATATACTATGTTGCAATGATACAAATGCTGCAACTACTGAATTTATGGGTGCAACAACGTGGCCCAACCTTGAAACTTGTGTTCAACTGATTACTAAACAAATGACTATGGGTGATGACGTATAGTCTGGTATCGGGTCATAAACCCGACCACAACCCAATACTAACAAGCCCGGCACGAACTGGGCCACTTTCAATAATGGTTTGGGCTCACGAAAGCCCAAGCCCAAATCTATTTACGGAATAGATATATGATATCTTCTAAAATAAGAAGATAATCATTCCCAACCAACTTAGGCGGGATACGCCGAAGGTTGGGGAACACAGAACCAACAAGGATTCCGTGCGTATATAAAGGGAATCATATCCCTCGTTTAAGGTACGATCTCATAACCCTAAAACTCCTTAAACCCTAAACCGATTACTCACTCTCACGCCGGAGGATAATCGTGGGAGACAATCCCACGGTAAGCCTAACGGTGTTTCTTGTCTCTTAGTGCGCAGGTCTCAAGCAGCAATTCTCAATTGGTACGAGAACCGGAGCTCCAAATCAGGAACGTCCAACTTTTGTATCAACAAGTGGCGCCATCCGTGGGACCACTACACTAAGAATCGACACTAGAATGACAAAACACGGCAATCAGCGATCGCAGTCAGATCTTATGGGGAAGAAGTCGCAGAGTGGACTAACCCCTAAGCAGACCTCTGGGACAACCAGCGCTGCTAAAAATAAAGGGTCAGGTCAAGACTTGATCTTCCCTCTGGTAGAACCGCACTCGGGAACAACCCAAGTCACTACAACCACCACGAGTGGAGTAGACCCACTGCGCACCGTCTTTACTACTCCCTTCCAATCGGTGCTAGAAACTGACCTGACAAAGGTACCAGAGGCACCAGGTCGGGATAAGAATGCAGCGGTAGAAACAAACGCACTCACTCTCGAGGGAGTCGCACCAGAATTAGCACCAGAAGCTTTCGTATCCCAAAACTACGAAGCATTGGCTGCCCTCATGCAAGAGGAAGAGAAGAATAGATCAGGGCGGAACCTGAAAGCCCGACTCAATTTCGATTCGGAATATGATACTTCTCCACTGCGCCACCAGAAGGAAAAGCGCAGAGGAAACGGTCATAAACCCCCAGTATTCAACAGAATCGGGAGGAGGATCGAGGGTGATGAGACATCTCACTCGCAACACTTGAGTGATAGTGATAGAGAAGAACGGCGTACCAGTGTCTACGCCAGACTGGGTAGCCGTAAAGTACATGATAGACTGGGGAGAAAGTATTCCCCAAGTGAAAGCCCTTCAGATCCAGATAATGAGTCAGATTCTGAGGATGGCCGGCGCAAGCGCCGTAAGAAGGTTGTTTCATCTTCTGACAACTCCTCGGACAACGAGGATAGTGATACAGGACATTGGAAATCCAGAAGCAGACGCGATAGCCAAGAGGAAGACATGTCTCTCCCATGGCGCCGTCAGAAAGTAGATGCGTTTACCAGACGCATTAGTGATTTCTCTGAGAACAAGAAAAGGCGCATGCCTGCAAATGTCAAAACCTATGATGGGACAGGTGATCCTGACGATCACCTAAAAATTTTTGAATCAGCCGCGACCATCGAAAACTGGCCACAACCAGTTTGGTGCCACATGTTTAATTCCACACTGGTGGGAAGCGCGCGGAACTGGTTCAACAAACTCCCACGAAGGAGCGTGAATGGTTTTGAAGAGTTGAGAAAGGCGTTCCGCCTAAATTTTACTCAACGCAAAAAGTGTGCTAAAAATCCTGTTGAACTCGCCAGGGTAAAACAGAACCGGGGAGAATCCACAAGCGCATTCATGGAACGCTTCAAAGATGAATGCATGCAGGTTAAAGCATGCCCTGAAGTCCTAAAGATCTCGGGCTTCATGAATGGGATTAATAACCCAGAACTCATCAAGAGGTTAAACGACAAGATCCCTGAGACCTTTGATGAACTCATGAAGCGCTCTCGGTCTTTTGTCCAGGGAGAAGCCGCCGCGGCGGATAGCAAAAAGAACCATTCTAGTTACCGGTCACAGGAACAACCTGGGAGACAATCCAACGACCGAGGTAATAACCGTAATAGGAGCTATCGCAGCCAGAGGGGCGGCAGAGACAGAGATAATGACAGATATACTCCCCTGATCAAAACCCCAAAAGAAATACTCGCAGCAGAAGGAGCGAATTTCCCAAGACCGCCGCAGATGCGCACACCAGAAGATCGGCGCACTGGAAATGGATACTGTGACTACCATGCGCAAAAGGGTCACACCACTAACGAGTGTGTCCAGCTTCGCCAACTCATCGACAAGATGGTCAAGGAGGGCAGACTGGACCACCTAGTTAAAAACATTAAGGAGGGAAAAGATAAGCAAAAGAATGGAAGCAAGAAGGAGACACCCAAAGATAAGGCCGACACAATCTACATGATACAGACGTGGCAACGAACCACTAGACAAAAGGTCAGCCAGGAGTTTTCCCGAAGAAGTGAAATCTCTTTCCCTACTTTAACTGCGGACAACGCAGCAGCAGAGCCCCTCACCATTGAAATCAGTGCGGGTGGTCACGACATACACCGCATGTACATCGATGGTGGAGCATCGGCAAATATCATGTACGAGCGTTGCTTTAGAAGACTACGACCTGAAATACGTAGTCAGTTAAATCTGGTCAACACAGCACTCACCGGTTTCACAGGTGAAAAAATATGGCCCATGGGGCAGCTGCGATTACTAGTCATCGTTGGAAACACAGACCACTCTACGACAACCTGGATGGATTTCATGGTGATCAAATCCCCCTCGTCATACAATGGCATTATTGGGAGACCGGGAATATCAGCCATGCGCGCGGTGCCATCAACAGCGCACGGGATGCTAAAATTCCCAGTAGAAGGGGGCATTGTCACTCTCTACAATGCCACGGTACCAAACAGAGAATGTAACACGGTTACATGCGAAACGGAACCAATCCCAAAGCAGTGCGCGACCAAAGTCCCCAACTTGAAGGTCGCAATTCACCCAGAATACCCAGACCAGGAAATAACCATTGGAGGGTCATTGTCGGACAACGGCAAAGCAGCTGTGTGCGCGCTCCTACAAAAGAACGTGGATATCTTCGCGTGGGAGCCCAAACATATGACTGGAGTACCACGCTCGATCACAGAGCATAAACTTAGAATCCGACAAGGATACTCACCGATACGCCAGAAGAAGCGTGGCCAAGCTCCAGAGAGGGCGCAGGCAATTCTGGCTGAGGTACAGAAATTGGTAAAAGCGGGAATTATGCGTGAAGTCTATTACCACGACTGGCTTTCTAATCCAGTAATGGTCAAAAAAAGCGATGGTAGCTGGCGAATGTGTGTAGACTTCACTGATCTTAATAAAGCGTGCCCGCAGGACTGCTACCCATTACCAGAGATAGATTGGAAAATAGAGTCCTTGTGCGGATACCCATTGAAGTGTTTTCTTGACGCGTACAAAGGATATCACCAGATACAAATGGCCCAGGAAGACGAGGAAAAGACAGCTTTCCACACGAGCCAAGGCGTGTACTGTTACACAAAAATGCTGTTTGGCTTGAAGAATGCGGGTGCCACCTATCAGCGGTTGGTAGACAATGCCTTTGAAAAACAGGTGGGCCGCAACCTAGAAGTCTATGTGGATGACCTGGTCATAAAAAGTCATACTGAGAATGAACTTGTGCGCGACATAGAAGAAACATTCAAGACTCTACGAGAGATCAACATGAAGCTAAATCCTAAGAAATGCACCTTCGGCGCTACTGAAGGCATGTTCTTAGGGTACTTGATAGAACCTGATGGCATAAAACCTTGTCCGGAAAAGACAAAGGCAGTAATAGAGCTTCCCTCACCACGCACGCTGAAGGAAGTCCAATCCCTCAATGGAAAACTGGCTGGCCTCAACAGGTTCCTGTCTAAATCAGCAGAGAAGTCATTGCCTCTTTTCAAAACACTCAAGAAGTGTATAAAAAAGGGTGACTTTCGGTGGACGACGGAGGCGGAAGAAGCCTTCACCACACTCAAACAGCATCTATCAACACTCCCAACACTCGTGGCACCCCGACCAGGGGAAGAGCTGATCATGTATTTATCAGCAACTCATGGGGCAGTCAGCGCAGTGCTACTAACAGATAGGGACTCGGTGCAAACCCCTATCTACTTTGTAAGCAAAGCGCTTAAGAAGACGGAGGTGAACTATAGTGCCATGGAAAAGCTGGTCTTGGCATTAGTGTTTGCCGCAAAGCGACTGCGCCGGTACTTCCAGGCGCACCCGATAGCGGTAATCACAGATCAAGCCATCAAGCAGATCATCTCCAAACCCGATGCGTCAGGACGACTCCAGAAGTGGAGTGTATTGCTAGGCGAACATAATATCTCTTACAGACCACGTACCGCAATAAAAGGACAAGTTCTGGCGGACTTCATCATCGAGAAGCCAGATACCGACGAGGTACTTACACCAAGCAAGAGAGAACTACAAGATCCATGGATTTTGTTTACAGACGGGTCCTCATGCGTGGATGGCTCAGGAGCTGGCCTTATTCTCACAAACCCAGAGGGAATGGAATTCACTTACGCACTGCGTTTTGAATTTACCTCGACAAATAATGAGGCAGAATATGAAGCTCTGATCGCCGGACTACGCATTGCAGCTCGAATGGGTGTACGTAACTTAGAAGCAAATGTGGACTCCCGGCTAGTGGCCAACCATGTGTTGGGTGAATACGTGGCCAAAGAAGAAAATATGATTCAGTATCTTGAGAAGACTAAGTCACTGATCAAAGGCTTTGACAGATTTACTATCAAGCAAGTCCCTAGGGGAGAAAATCGCAAAGCAGATGCACTGAGCAAAATCGCCTCGACAAGCTTCGCACACTTATCAAAGCAAGTGCTGGTGGAAACACTGAAAAGCAAGTCAATATCGGAGATGGAAGTCTCCGCAGTCATAGAGGAGGATGGTCCTACATGGATGACACCGATTGCAGAATTCTTAAGCAAAGGTACATTACCCCAAGAACAGACAGAAGCTCGCAGAATACGGCGCACAGCGCAGAGATTCGAATTGCGCGACAACATATTGTATCGACGTTCTTTCCTCCAACCATGGCTTCGATGCGTCGGTCCCTTACAAGCAAATTATGTGCTGCGAGAAATCCATGAAGGTTCATGTAGCATGCACGCAGGACCACGGTCCGTTGTAGCACGCGCCATGCGATCGGGATACTACTGGCCAACCATGCATCGAGATGCGCGGGACTTAATACGGAAGTGCAATGATTGCCAAGTTCACAGACCCGTTCCGCGCCAACCACAGCACGAGCTAACACCAATCACGGCGCCATGGCCATTCTATAAATGGGGCATTGATATTGCCGGTCCTTTCCCAATCGCAGCGGGTGGTCTTAAGTTTCTCATAGTAGCTATAGACTACTTCACCAAGTGGATCGAGGCAAAAGCAGTAGCAACAATCACCGGCAATCAGGTAAAACGCTTTGTCTGGGACAACATTGTATGCCGCTTCGGATTACCTGGTGAAATCATCTCGGACAACGGGAAACAATTCTGCGACAACCCCTTCAAAGATTGGTGCGAAAAGTTAAACATCACCCAACACTTTGCGTCGGTTACGCACCCACAAACCAACGGTTTAGTCGAGCGCGCAAATCGAAGCCTGGGTGAAGGAATCAAAGCACGCTTGGACAAGCACAAAGGAAGGTGGGTCGAAGAACTTTCACATGTACTATGGGCGCACCGCACCTCAGTTAAAACCAGCACGGGGATACCCCCTTCTCTCTAGTGTACGGGACAGAAGCCGTTATACCAACGGAAATCGGCATGCCAACTATCCGCACTGCGGAGATCAATGTGACTACAAATGACGACGAAAGACGTGTCGACTTGGACCTACTGGAAGAAAGACGCGAACGCGCGGCCATACGGGAGGCAAGGTCAAAGTCAAAAATGAAAGGATACTATGATGCCAAGGTACGCAGTGTTTCATTCAGACCAGGCGACTTTGTCTACCGCGCCAATGAGGCAAGCCACGCTGAAGATACAGGTAAGCTCGGACCAAAGTGGGAAGGACCTTATGAGGTTACTGAAGCAACGGGCACAGGCGCGTACCGGCTACGAGGTTTGGATGGTCGTGACCTACCGCGCACATGGAATATCAGCAACCTCAAGAGGTGCTACCTATAAGAATAGCTACGGCACAGCGCGCAGACGCTCCGCACTTTCAGTGCTCAATAAACATTCATGTACTCAGTTTTTATTTTTCATATTTACTGTTGTCCTTGTTATTTCTTGATAAACTTGCAAGTATTAATAAAAACGTCGCGGTTTCTAGCTAACTCCGCGACACATTTTAAGTTGTTATCTCCATATACTGTATGTCTTAACAATTTTTTGTTTCTTGCCCACGATGGCGTGCATGCACCACAAATAAACCCACGATGGTAAAAGGATAAGTTGACCTACTAACTAACTTGTTGAGTAAGAGGGTTGCAAACCCATCAATACTGGATCACGCATCCTTGTTAAACACCTTGTTCTCAAGACGTTGGAATAAGATATGTGTGCACCCCACGACGGGTGCGCAACAAGGCACACGTGCATGCTTAACAACTTGGGAGCCAAGACACTTGCCTCCTTAAAACGATATTTACAGTACGCTGTGAATCATAACATACACGATTATGATTAAATACTTAGAATTATTTTCCAAAGTATACTATAATTTTCATACACGACTATGAATTTCCTACATTGGCAGTGGCTTACACGTTTGTTTCTTCGGCAACACATACATCTTCCATACAAAGACAAACAGATAAGCTTACATTACATCCACATCGGTAAAAAAAAACCTTTATTTATAACTACGAGTTATTACAAAAGCTAGCAAACATATCCCCTACAAGCTATTACAACGCCTAAGTGACGAAGTGCCAACATGACTTGTCGCATCTTTTACTTCGCTGATACTCTTCAACACATCTGCATCTTGATGCGACACGGTGGCCACACTGACTGGCACTCCATCAGACCTTGGCAAGTGGGCTGCACCAACCCCACACAAGATAGCTTTACCCGCAATGCCTTTTTTCTTAGCAAGACGGGTCGCATGCGCTTCCAAGACCTCCTGCAAAGATACCTCTTTTTCTAAAGCAAAGGGATTCTGACTATCCCTAGGTCGCGCAAACACGGGTACCTGAAGCTGCGACTCATGGGGTTTCAAAAAATAATCCGGCTGTGTGGCGGCATCCTCAGCACGATGACGCGCCAATGTCAACCCTGCCATAATAACACTTATCGGATAATCTTGGTCGCGCTCAAGCTCCGATATCATTGGGAGCTCTAAGTCTTTCATTCTCTGCATAGCAGCGACCAAATGATCATATGATTCAGCATCATAACCCGGTACCTTATCAATAGGTGCTGTCAACAGTTCTGCCTTATGAAGTTGTTCAACTGCCTCTGATTTACCACGCTCTAGAGCGCACTGCACAACTTCTCCGAAGGCAGTCACCACTTCTGGCGATTCCAGGGTGCTAAGGGCAGCTAGGCGAAGACCGTGGCCTATGAGCCACCTGCGCTCCGCTATGGTAGACATGAGCTGAGGATACAACTCCTCGTCGTACTCGATGCTCATCTTGCGCAGCTTAGCCTCCTGCACCTCCAATGACCAGCTCACAGTGGCCCCAAGCTCCCCCAACTGTGCAAACAAGCTTTCCTTGCCCTGCTCTAGATGTTTAAGAGCCCAGCGGCACACAGACTTGTACCTGGCAGCCTCAACGCGATCCTGACTTATTTGACACATTAGTGCCATCTTGTCCTCGGCCTGTTTTTGCGCATATGCGCTGAGATCACTAGCCTCTGCACGGGCGCCATCCAGTTGCGCTTGAGTACTTGCCAGCTGCGCCTCCAACAGAGCTATTGTTTGGTCCTTTTTTGAACTTTGGTCCTCCCCACCAGATACTCGATCTTTTAGCTTCACAATTAACGAAGCCTGATGAGCGGAGACTTGAACCAATTCTTCAACTAATTGATCCAGGGGCACATCTGCATCAGCTTGGTTTTCATTATCCTGGCTCTGCGGCTCAGAATGTGCTGACTGTGTTGGACTCGCCTTGGGAGGTGACTCTATGACCTGCTCCACCCTGCGAATGATGACCAGCGCAATGTTAGAATTACAACTAGCACATTCAGCAACTAATGGAAATCATACATGTATGGTTTTACTTACTTTGGCCCCGCATCCTCAGCCGACGGGTGCGACGACGCTTCATCAGTGGAGGACAACTCCACAGTTTGAATCACGGGACGTTTCTTCCATGACGGACCCGCACCATCATTTCTTCGGGTCCTTTTGCGACTAAGCGCAGCCTCTTCTTCTTCCTCCTCTTCAGGATGAGCCACAGCTACGGGCCCTGACTGCGCTACCAGCGAAGTTGCTTCAGGATTGGGACGGCTCTGCAGAGGCGTGGCCTCCACTGCAACCGAGGAACTGGTCCCGGTTTCCCCCGCATTCAGCTCCATAGTGCGCCCTGCGGTAGCAGCTAAAATAGGCTCCTCATCATCCCTCAATGGTCTTACTCCTGTCTTTACTGCAACAGGCTTTGCTAGCTGTACGACAGTGAACAGATCCATCTCTGCGCAAGACAAAGACACATATACAACCAGGTTATATTATGCGCAACATGTACGGAAGATTGTTCTTACAATATTTACACACTGAAGTACGGAGGAATAAGTACCCACCCTGGCCATTGGCGTCTAAGAATATAGGGATCTCATCTTCAGGGCCATAATAATTACGGCTGATTCCCATGTGCACCAAAAATACCTCAGGATATGCACTGATGGGGATGCGGTTTGCATTTATCAGTTCCGCATCCTCGATGTTATAAGACCCAGGCACTGGGTACTCATCCCTCTGTAGCGTTCCCTTGGTATAAAAATCATAATTCCAGGGAAAACATGTATCATCTACCCAGAAGAAGTATTCCCTCCAATTCCTCAGTGCATCTAACTTATCTGTGTAGCACTGTAATCTACCAGCGCGTTTTGAAAAGGAAACCCACCCATGCGCCCATGTGGTGTGATAAAAGGCGCGGAATAAGTGGATGGTAGGGTTAATCCCCAACAGACGGCAATTTACCTCAAAATTGGTAATTTTAGCCGCGCCGATACAATGCAGCTGCGATATGTGTAACGTATAATAGTTTAACACATCGCACAGAAAGCGTGATAGGGGCACACGTTGATTCGCAAATTCGAATAACCGTGTGTATACACCCACTTTCCCTTCGGGGAAATCCGCAATCGTGGCTCGCGCATCCGGAACCTCTGGATGCACGTCCCGGGGTATAAAGTAATCTGAGGAAAATTCCATCAGATCGATCAAATTAAGGTCGGAGGTAAAGTCAGACAACTGTTTAACCATGATAATATACTTTTTTGCTATGTCGCACGCGCGATTACCTTTGTGGTTGGTTACTTTTGGGATAACGACTCTTAAAATGCTTTAGAAATGGCGGATGGTGTTTTTACTGTGAGGAATCCGGTGAAAATGAATCGCCAAGTTATATACTTCTTCTCTTCCACACGATTGGCGCCACGTGGATTCCACTAGTCTTCATTGTGTGGTCGAGATGGCTTGATGTGACAACGGGGCAGTAACTTTCCCCCGATTAACGAGGCATTACCTATTCACTTGGATGTCTCGATACATTGCACCTACGGGTAGGTGTATGGCTTCTTGGATACGTTTCGTACGTTATTTGTTTTTGGACTACGGTCATTAGTCTAGCATCCGCAGTTACGCACTGCGCATACTAGACTGGGGGGACATGATGACGTATAGTCTGGTATCGGGTCATAAACCCGACCACAACCCAATACTAACAAGCCCGGCACGAACTGGGCCACTTTCAATAATGGTTTGGGCTCACGAAAGCCCAAGCCCAAATCTATTTACGGAATAGATATATGATATCTTCTAAAATAAGAAGATAATCATTCCCAACCAACTTAGGCGGGATACGCCGAAGGTTGGGGAACACGGAACCAACAAGGATTCCGTGCGTATATAAAGGGAATCATATCCCTCGTTTAAGGTACGATCTCATAACCCTAAAACTCCTTAAACCCTAAACCGATTACTCACTCTCACGCCGGAGGAAAATCGTGGGAGACAATCCCACGGTAAGCCTAACGGTGTTTCTTGTCTCTTAGTGCGCAGGTCTCAAGCAGCAATTCTCAATTGGTACGAGAACCGGAGCTCCAAATCAGGAACGTCCAACTTTTGTATCAACAATGGGTGCATAACAATGTAGTCCACTACTTATTTCATCGATATTGGTATTTATTACAATAAACGCTCAAACTCGAAACTATTGAAGTCAACTGTTTTATCTATAAACTCTATGAACTCACCAACCTTTGTGTTGACACTTTTAGCATGTTTATCTCAGGTTCATAATTTACGAGGATGACACGGAAGGGCACGGATACTCAAGAAGGCTATATTATCATTCGAAAACGTATTTAATAAACTGTAAAACCACTGGGACCTAATTTTGTAAACTCTGATATTTATATAAATCGAATGATAAATCTTATAAAACGACTCAATTAGGGTTCATTTTCTATTGTTATAACTGTTGTGCCATGAAGTAATACCCAGCTTGAATTCCGCTGCGTATCAAGAAATTGGGGGTGTTACATATCATATCGATTACAAGTGTATCGGAAATACACTTGTCGTGCCTTTATTTATTATGCTTCTAGATGCATACACATTGTCGTAGTTTCGGTTGCATGAACTTGGTATTAGCGTAATAGCCTTTTTACTGCATATAGTATCATTCACGGAGATGCATATATGTGCAACTATGGTCTAACTTGAAAACTTGATTACTTAAACCTATGAACTCACCAATCTTTGTGTTGACATTTTAGCATGTTTTTCTCAGGTTTACTTCTTGGAGTGGGCAATGGCATAGGCATTCATTAAAGACTGACATCCGAAGTGTTTCCGAGCATATCTAATAAGTGTTTCCGAGCATATCTAATACAGCATATCTAATCATTTAATCCTTTTATGGTGTTACCAAAGTAGGCCAACTCTCAATATCATGTTATACTTGTTTGGTTATTAAGTAGGCAAATCAAAACTAGCAAGAGTTTTTGAAGTTTAAGGTATAATTATCTCAAAAAGATCATTCAACGTCCAAATATGTATAATCGACATCAGTTTTATGGTATATGACTACGACTATTCTACCACAATGAGCTTACCTTTATGATTTGAAATTTATAATAAAAAATTAGTATAAGTTTATGGATTTCAATTTTAAACCTTACGATTTCACGACAATAAGCAACGAGAATGTGTAGATGTTGCTTACTTTTAGGCACAAAATCTGACATGGAATCGTGATCATCCTATGATGTCAATCCAACTCGATCATGCTATCTTAAAAATAACAATCCATATGGGTTGTGTTTAAGTCTTATCATTTGTGTAAAATAACATTTAATAAACTCGTTATTTCTATACTTATAGCTTTTTTATAATTATAATTATAAAAAATGTTGTTAAACATGGAATATGTGATGTTAATTAAGTGTGGATTTTTCAATTAAACAAAGCTTAAACACAACCCATAGGGTTGTGGTTAGCAAAATCCATGAATAAACTCTGTTACATCACACTAAAAAAGCCAAGTGCTACAAATGTCTTCAAAGACTAAAAGTTTATAGATATTTTTTACTCTAACAATTCAACCATTTAAAAAGCGCAAATATTTCACTTGAGTTTCACTACCATCGTAACTTCTTGCTTCATAAGTGTACTACGGAGTATATATTATTATGAAAAATATTCATTTGCTTACTCTTATTTTGGTGTTTACCAAGTGACAAATCTTCACTATTCATTTAGTTTGATCTAATAGTTAGGATTAACCTAAGATTTAACATGTCAACCTAAGGCCATGTCTTTTTCTTATCTTTTTGTCTTTCTTATTTATTCACATTTTCTTTTTGTTTTTTTTTAATTCACATTTTTTTCACTTTCATACGTTTTCGACTGTTTTCAGGCATTTTTATATGTTTTCGTTCGTTTTCATACATTTTCGTCCGTTTTCTTACGTTTCCCTCCATTTTCTTACGTTTTCGTCCGTTTTCATAGGTTTCGTCCGCTTTCATACGTTTTCATTCATTTTCATCCGTTTTCTTTCGTTTTCGTTCATTTTTTATACGTTTTCGTCCTCTTTCATACGTTTTCGTTCATTTTCGTCTGTTTTCTTTCGTTTTCGTTCATTTTCATACGTTTTCGTCCATTTTCAAACGTGTTTTTACGCTTTCATACGTTTTCGTACGTCAAGTGATATTAAAATATCACTTGTGATATTCAAAAACGTATGAAAACATCTGAAAACGGCCAAAAATATTTTAAAACGGACGAAAAAGTAAGAAAACGGACGAATATGTATGAAAGTGGACGAAAATGTATGAAAGCGTAAAAACTCGTATGAAAACGGACGAAAATGAACGAAAACGCATGAAAAATGGACGAAAACTTATGAAAACGGACGAAAACTTAGGAAACAGACAAAAACGTATGAAAGCGAAAAAAATGTAAATTAAAAAAAAAAAAAAAAAAAAAAAACGTGAATTAAAAAAAGACAAAAAAAAAATGTGAATTAAAAACATGGACTTATGTTGATATAGTAAATCTTAAGTTAATCTCCATCTTTAAATCAAACTATATGGATGACGGAGGTTTGTAACTTGCAATGGAAAAAATCATTCTTTGATCATTTTGTGTGTGTTTTTTGTGCGTGATTTGGGGATAAATTTTAGGTTATTTTGAATCATGGGTTAAAATAATTTATGATTTGGTGAGTTTAAGGTTATGAATCTGGACTTCTTTTTTATTATGGATTCATAACTAATCGTCACCGATTGTCTTGGTGTATTTTTGGTTAGATTTTGAATCGAAATGATATGATTGGGGGTAATAGGAGGGTGTGTGGAAGGAGTGTGTTTCATTGCCAGGTGTGATTTCCACGTATTTAATTGTGACAACATGGCATTCTTTCATGCCAAGTGGCATATGTAACTTGGCAAGTTGCTCTAATATATATATGGGGAGATTACGGAGTATATATTATTACGAGAAATTTTCATTTGCTTACTCTTATTTTGGTGTTTATTAACGGACAAATCCCCACTATCCATCTAGTTTGATCTAATAGTTGGGATAACCTAAGATTTGTTAGTGTATATTCGTCCCAAAGCAGGGTAAAGATAATCAACAACTGTTCAGCAGAAACAAACAACAAGGTCAGCAGTAACAGATACCACTTGGTGGTTACCGGATATCACTTGGAATCGTGTGATCACTTTCCAAAGTAAACTATTCGACCCTAATGCCTGGGTATCACGAATATCTACTTGGGATAAGACCAAATGCAGTTAGAGAACTAGGCACAATTCTATAACCCTTGCGCTTATAAGTGTTTAGTGTTTTCTGTATTATTTTCTCATGCATGTTCAGATCTCCTATATATAGGATGTTACTCTTGCGCTATTCCAATGGAATTATGAGTATTAATCGGCCCATTAATAGTCTCATAATTATCCCCATTATAGCCGTTAGTGGTTACACGACCAATTAAACGTGGTCATAAAGAAGTTGTAACTGCCATTTAGCAGTACTTTCAATAAGCAGTACTTTCCACTAGCAGTACTTTCCACTTGTAGTGGAAATACAACCTATCAGTGGAAACACTGCTTATCAGTACTTTCATAGTACTAGCAGTGGATACACTACTTCAGTGGAAACACTGCCTATCAGTGGAAACACTGCTTATCAGTGGAAACCACAAGCAGTACTTTCCTCAAGCAGTACTTTCACCAAGCAGTACTTTCACCAAGCAGTACTTTCACCAGTACTACCAATACAAACCACTATAAGAGTCAGGGTGTTCATGGACCTTATGGGTGTACACTCCGTACCTCCTAACCCATTACAAGGTGTGAACTAATCCCACAAGTGCACTAAATTTTCCAACAATCCTCCCCAAATTTAGTTCACTTCCTTTGCATGAAAAATAAACATCAATCAAAACATGTGCATAAACGAAAATGTCCTGAGGATTGAATTTCCATCTTAGTAAATTACACGTTCAAATATTCGAGAATCAGGGTGTTCTAAGAATTGAACCCTTCAACCCATTTGAATACCTGAAGATAAAATACACACAAGTTTTCAAACACTTAAAAGCTCCTGACACTATACAAGCCATGTGTCCATATCCAAATTCATAAATGTTGTAAAAGCTAAAAGTCCAAAGCTTCTTGAAGCGGCAAAACTTCAACATTTACATAGGTGGTTCCTCTTTAGTCATGCTCCTGCCAAGCACTTTTTCAAAGAAAATATAACCATTAAGAAGTAAAGACTTCATCCTCCTTTCAGCTGGTTCTGAGCACAACCTTGGGATGTAAATAAAACATGTGCTCCAGTCCACTGAATGTTCAGCTTTCCACATTGAACTCAGCTCCCAAGTTTCCTTAGGAAGGAGTTGGGTGTCCTAGCATTCAGTGACTAAGTTGGACTTAAACCTATCCCTTTAGCAGACTTTATAACCAAGTCTCTAGCCAGACCCTTCGTTAAGTGATCAGCTAAGTTCTGTTGAGATCTAACAAACTCTATAGATATCACCCCATTCATGATAAGCTCACGAATCATGCTATGTCTGACACCTAAGTGTCTAGACTTACCATTGTACATCTGGCTATAAGCTCACGAATCATACGTTTTCGTCCGCTTTCATACGTTTTCGTTCATTTTCGTCCATTTTTCATACGTTTTCGTCCGTGTTCAAACGTGTTTTTACGCTTTTATACGTTTTCGTCCGTTTTTATACGTATTCGCCCGTTTTCTTACGTTTTCGTCCGTAAGAAAACAGTGTTTATATATTTGAAACTCGATTAGACCCTAAAATTGGTTTTGTATATTTTTCCCGAAAATTGTGGTGTAAGCTTAGACTAATTTTTAGAACCCCAAGACACAAAACTTCATTTTTAGTAGGATTGGTTTTGCCATCCAAAAGGGGGTTGCGGCACAACTTGTTGCCCATTTTCCTGCCATCTTTTGTAATCCGTTAAAATTTCATAGATTACAGGTTATGGTTTTGTGGAAAACTAGAAATGGTGGGTTGAATAGTTTTACTAATTAAAACTTCGTTTTAAAGTATTTAGACCGACTTATGTCAATCTATTTAGATTGTGTGTTGGATATTGATAGATGAATATATAAGTAAGTAATGCAAGAGATAAAGAGTAAAGGAACACAAAATCACGACAAGAGTATTTATAGTGGTTCGGCTACAAGGACACCTTCCTTGCCTTACTCTACTCCCCGAGTACCCCACTCGAGAGTTTCTAAGGACTACACAACACAAGCTGTTTAATGTGGCGGAGAATCCTTCACAACTTCGCCTACTCTTTATCCGGTACAAGGCTAGACACCAAGTTCTTCAACGAGGTAGAACCAAACCTATCACAACGTCGCCTACACTTTATCCAGTGCAAGGCTAGATACCGAGTTCCATTACAAAAGAGGAACTACTACCTAACACTACACCACAACACAACTCACTACAACAAAAGTGGCTTTTTAGGACCCTTTGTGTGGGACGGTATGATAATGGAGTCCTAAAAAACTGTTTAATAGGACATATGAGCGTTTAGGGTCCTTTTTAAATATTTGCTACTTAGGCGATGTCCTAAAAATGTATATAATAGGATGGTCGATGATTTGGGGTCCTATTATCATATAACTTAATATGACACTTAAAATATGGATCCTAATAAATTACCTTTATAAGACGTTTATTCATTATGGTTGTATTATAATAAACCATAATAGGACACTTGAGTTTTGAGTCGTAAGACATCAGTTAGTTAAAACGCTTATTCACAAAAAGTTTTATTATAGCAAAATTTAATAGGACCTTTGACACGTGGGTATTATAACGTTAACCTTTATAGGACGCTTATGTACAATGGTTTTATAACATCATTTTTTTAAAATGATTATTTGGAAAAGTTTTATTATAACAAAACTTAATAGGACCCTTAAAGGATGCATATTAATTATGGTTTTATTACAATACACCATAATAGGACACTTGATATATAAGTCATAAAACATTAATTATTTAAAACGCTTATTCGCAAATGTATTATTAAAACATAACTTAATATGACAGTTGACACTTGGGTCCCATAGATTGATACACCATCATAAGACACTTGATATTTGAGTCATAAAACATCGGTTTTATGGAACACTTATTCGCAAACGTTTTTTTTATAAGAAAAGTGAATAGGAACCTTGACAATAGCGTCTTATAACGTTAACCTTTATATAACGCTTATTCATAATGGTTTGTTTATGATACACCACAATATGGCACATCTTTTTAGAGTCGTAAAACATCCGCTTTTTATAACGCTTATTCAGTTTTATAGAACGCTTAATTGCAAAAGTTTTATTTGAACAAAAATTAACAGGACCCTTGACAACTGTGTCTTTTAACATTAACCTTTATAGTACGCTTATTTGTTGTGGTTTTATTATCCTACGCCATAATAGAACACTCCTTTATTTGAGTCATAAAACATCAGTTTTTTAGAACGCTTATTTACAAAAGTTTTATTTAAACATTAGTTAGTATGACACTTGATACTTGGGTATCAAAACTTGATACACCATAATAGGACACTTGTTATCTGTCTTTGTATTGTTATATGTCTCAGTCTTTGTATTGAGCAATCCCCGATCGACACTCGACTCCTGTCCCGATCCCGACACCCGACTCCCTTCCCGATACCGATCCGATTGTAATCGGGTCGGGAGTCGGTTTGCGTTTTCCTGGTAATCGGGATTCGGGACGGGTCGGGAGTCGGGATGGTCCCGAGAAAACGTAGCCAAAATCAAGATTCGGGACGATTCAGGACCATTATCGGGGTTCGGTACGATTCGGGACCATTATCGGGTCGGGAGTCGGTTTGGGTTTTTCCCCATTGTCGGTATCGGGATTAGTCGGGACGGGTCGGGATTCGTCCCGATGCTCACCCCTATTACCCATTGTTGATCACCAGTCATGTATTGGTCGATAATATGACACTACAAGCCACTACAACCCAATGCACATGACCCATTACCCATGTTAATTACTTATTGTCATCAGTCATGGATGTGTCGTAACATGACACTCTAAGCAACTATAACCCGATGCATATGACCCGTATGATGTCAAATACCCATTATAATGAATGTGACTACTGATAACCTAATGCACATGACCTATGACCCATGTGAATTAGCCATCATCACCGGTCATGCATTGGTTGCACCGACTTGGTAGGTGTATAGTTATAGTGTGAAGGTTATATGAATTGTATTTGAAGTTATTAAAGGCGGTTATGCATGGGTTTCACCGGCTTGGTAGGTGTATATTGTTTGTCACAGACACTAAGAAGCAAGTATCCAGAGACCTCCCAATCATGTTATCTAGATCGAGAAAGTTTAAATTCGGCTTGAGCTTGACTCAAAAAGCTTGATTTATATGTCAAGATGTGTTTTTTTACACAAATTAAAATTGAAATATAACTTAAGAATCGAATTCGGTTCAAATTAAGCTCGAAATACATTCATAAATAAGCATTTTACATAGAAAATATGTAAAAAACATATATATGCTATATCACTTACAAACTCGAAAAATCAACAATAACTCGAGTCAAACTTATATAAGGTTGAGCTCAATTCATTAAACATTTCGAGTTCATATGATAAACAGGATATGTGCAAAACTGTAATAATTTTCAAAATTTATACTTTGTTTCATAAAATTTTCCCCGAAATTTAGTATTCCCCCGTATATTTTCATCATATCCCGCCTTACTTTTCCCCAAAATCAAAATCACAACTTTATTATCCCTTCATTTTTTTCAATTATTCAGTGACACTTATCTTTCCCCCAAACAAAAATCACATCCCTCTTGCATCTTCATCATCTTTCATCTCCCCCTAAAATATATCTCACATCTCCCCCAAAGCCATTATCACTGTCCCTCCTTTTTTCCAGCCGACACCCCGCACTGCCTCACCACCAACCACCCTTGCCGTCACTCATATGCCGCCATCATCGTCTCCACCGTCCCTCATATCTTTCCTCTCAATTTGGTATGCCAAAACACCACCTATCTCGTTATTTCTTATAAGAACGATTATAATTTAATTGTTATTGTTTTCGTGGATTAAAGATGGATTAAAAACGATTTGACAAAGTTTTATGTGGTGGTAAAATGAGTTATAAGAGGTGTTTGTTTGATCAATTTAGTCTCGGGTCAGAGGGTAAAGCCGATTCGGGTTCAGGTCAAAACCCGTGATTTACGAGGTTTGTGTTTGGATTTGTTTATTACTTGCTTATATAAGCTTATTTATTTTGTTTGTTAATCTGGGATTAAAAATAGAACAATAGGGTGTGTTTGGTTGTTTTCGGTCCAACAGAGACGACCCACAAGGGTGTTTGGTTGTCTCAAATTCAAGAGAAAACCACCCGTAGTGGTGTTGGTTTGGATAAGGACTATCATATAATGGCACTGACACAATTAGGCTGCTCAATCTGCGTATATCTCATGTGCATAGATGCTGCACATTTGAGGATCTTTGTGGTCATTTTCTATATCAGTAAAGTTTGGCTTGCTAGATACCACAAGCTTCTCATTATCTCACTTTCCCCTGTATCGCATGTATGCAAACATTAATATAACTTCACTTTCACATATAAGATTGGAATTTGATAATTTTTTTTGTTTTATTTAAAACAAACCTTTATTTGAAAAGCTTTGCAACTGTGAAACTACCATTCTGTCAATCTGAATAGCGTTTACATCGGGTTCCTTTTCAGAAGGCTCTGTAGAAACTTTTTGAGCTTTGACCTTGGTTACATTAACTTGATTCTTTTTAGTCAGCAAACTAGTCTTTCTCTGATCACAATTTTTGGAGGTCTCTTTTAGAGCAAAGGCAGATTCGCTTCAGCAGGTGACTCTCTTTTAGAGCAAAGGCAGATTCTAAAAGGATGCAAGTGGTTAAGGTGTAGGAAAAAGAGAATTTTGCATGAAAGTCCATAAGTAGGTTCAAGGAAACAACCACGGTAACTAATCCGAGCCCTCTTCCATGAACTGCATTATATAGTCTGATTCATGATCCGCTGTTTCCATGTTTTACTGTATGTTTCCATCCAAAATCTATTAATGAGAGAATATGGATGGTCATCATTAAGTATAGTTTGCACAGGGTGTTTCGTGCGCGGTGTACATTGAGGACATTAACCAAACCTGTCATTTTCACGTATGTGAAAAAAGTAGAATTTTGTTTATAGAAAATTTCCTTGGAATATTTGTGAAGTTTAATTGTGTAAATATACGACAGTTCTGGTCACTTTGTCCTCTTTTATTTTAAGAAAATCGATGTGTGCTCCTTCAACTTTGAGCCAACCTTATATGTTGTATATATTTATGAGATGGTTTGTGGTGACAGATGATCCTTGATGCAATAAAGGAAGTAGATGGAATATATGTGGTGACTGCAGATCATGGTAATGCAGAGGACATGGTGAAGAGAAACAAGGAGGGAGAGCCCCTTGTTGATAAGGATGGCAAAGTTCAGATCCTAACCTCGCACACTCTGCAGCCCGTAAGCCGCTTACCTGTTTCATGTGTATTTGATTGCTAGTAGGAACATTTGATATGTGTTTATAATGGAATCAGGTACCGGTTGCAATTAGAGGTCCTGGGTTAGCACCAGGTGTGAAATTCTGCAAGGATGTACCGAATGTTGCGTTAATGTATTGTTTAATGTTAACAGACTTTATGTTAGATTCTGTCTACCTTATTTATGTTTAGTGATTTTGTTATGACAATTGCTAATTTGAAATACAATTTCGTTTTATTCATTTAATATTTAGTTGATGTTTTATTCATATCGTAATAATAGAGTGTGCATGGTGAAAATAGCGTCCTATCATATGACTTGTCCGGACTTTGAGTCCTATTAAACTTATTAACCGTCCTAACAATTAACTTAACATTGTAAAAGTATCCTAATATGTTGTTCTTAGGACGTTATTTAGGTTGTTAATAGACATTTTATACGACCAAAAAATTGGTTTCATAATCTTCCTTGAGATATTAGAACCCTTTTCTTGGTGCTAAAATAGCTATAATGTTATATGATAAGCGTCCTAACAATTATCTTTTAAGTACGCTTGTATGTGTATCAAAAGATTAAAATTAGGTAACAACGTTTTACAACATTGTAAAATTGTCCTAATATGTTGTTATTAGGACGTTATTTGGTTGTTCATAGACATATTATGCGACCATAAAATTGGTATCATAATCTTATTTGAGTTATTAGTACCCTTTTCTTGGTTGCTAAAATAGCTATGATGTTACATCATAAGCGTCCTAACAATACTTTTAAGGACGTTTTTATGTGTCTCAAAAGATTAAAAGTAGGTAATCACATGTTAAAACATTGTAAAAGTGTCCTAATATGGTTTTATTAGGACGCTATTTGTGTTGTTCATAGACATATAATACGACCATAAAATTGGTTTCATAAGGGTTAGGACGCTTTGGACCTATTACAACCGCCTTACATGAAACGCTTTCATCCTTGGTCCTATTAAATGAAAGGTCCTAAAAAGTACCATTTTATGACGCTTATGGGGGTCCTAAAAAGCCACTTTTCTTGTAGTGGAAGGAGTTTGTTGACATAGTGCTTGAACTCTCGAGTAGGTGACTCGGGGAGTGGAGTAGGGCAAGAAAGGTGTCCTTGTAGCCGAACCACTATACATCGGTTGTGTCTTTTCTTTCCCTTCGCTTTACTTTATTTACTTGCTTTATCATTAGATCTATACTTTCTCTACATCCATAAGATCTCACATATTAACGAATCTAAAGTTTTTGAAACTAACGTAAAATCGGCAAAACTATTCAACCCCCCCCCCTTCTAGTTTTCCACAATTGGCATCAAGAGCTAAGTTTATAAAAGTTTTAAAGTAAAATTGTATTTTAAAAACTTTTCGATCACCATGGGTTCTGAAAATTATAAGGAAGGGCAATCTATGCAACGACCACCACTACTTGAAACTAATGGTTTTATATATTGGAAAAATATATTCGAAACATATGTGAAATCTAAAGATATTGATCCTTGGTACATTATTGTTGAAGGCGACTTTGAGGCTACCTCAAAAGACGATAAAGGGAATTTAGTTAACATACCTCATGATAAACTAAATGATGAAATGAAGAAAAAGCTTTCTAAAAATAGTGAAGCAAAAATGGTTTTATATAATGCTTTATCGAAAAAGGAATTCGAAAGAATTTCTATGCTTAAAACCTCTAAAGAAATTTGGACTTCTCTAGTTGTAACTCATCAAGGCAACCAACAAGTTAAGAATAATAAAATTGATTTATTTGTTCAACAATATGAACAATTTTCAATATCGGATGAGGAAACTATAGATCATTCTTTTGCTAACTTTAATACTATTATTACATCTTTACAAGCACTTGATGAATCTTTTTCTAGCCGTAACCATGTTAGGAGATATCTAAGGGTACTTCCATCGAAGTGGAGATCCAAGGTGGCGGCGATCGAAGAGTCAAAAGATTTGACAATCCTCACCCTCGATGAACTCATAGGCAACCTAAAAGTCTACGAGCTTGTCCTTGCCAAAGACTCCGAAGCCTCAAAGCTAAAAGAGAAACACAAATCTCTTGCCCTTAAAGCCAAAAAGGCTTCAAGCGATGAAGAGAACTCCTCTTCGAGTAGTGACGACGAGGAGTACGCTATGGCGGTAAGGGACTTTAAAAAGTTCTTTAGAAGAAAGGGAAGATACGTCAAACAACCATATGACGATAAGAAAGGCTTTCGGAAAACAAAAGAGGACGAGAAGCCAAAGGATGATCGTACTTGCTTTAAATGTGGGGACCCAAACCACTTTATTAGTAAGTGTCCCAAACGGGATGATCAGAAAGCGTTCGTAAGCGACACGTGGGGAATGAGCGACGAGGAGGACGAAGAAATTTGTCTCATGGCAAATGACGAGGTATGTCACGAATACTATAGTAGTTCATCACTTGATGACGACTCTTTGCATAATGAATATGACAAACTATGCAACATTAGCTTAAAACTAATTAACAAAAATAAGCTTTTAAAGAGTCAAAACCAACGTTTAGATAAAGAAGTCATAGAATTAAAAGCAAAACTAAAACGTTTAGAAAAGGGTAAAATAGCAAGTGGTGAATGTGAACTTTGCGTTCAACTTCAAACACTAGTTGATCATCTAGATTCTAAAATTGCTAGAATGAGTACGAACACTTTAGATACGATATTAGATAGTGTTAAAACCGGTAACAACCAAAAAGGTTTAGGGATTCAACAACTTGATCCATCAACTAGTGAAAATAAAGAAACAAAATTTGTTAAAGCACTAGAAAAACCAGCCACTGTTGTGGCGGATCCCACGGATCCCTTGATAAGGGAACCGGCTAGTGTACAGCCAGGGATCTGTGGATCTGCTGTAGCAAATAGTAGCAATAACATAGCGTCTTCATCTAGAACTGATTTTGTTATCATTAATAGGAAGAAACCAACTCACGTCACCACTAGACAACCACCTACAAAATATAATCCTACTTTTGCAAGAAACAAAGCTCCATCTTTTTCAAAACCTAATTCATTTAGGAGACCTAATAACTTTTATCCAAGAAGTAACCATCAAATGGGATGGAACCCAAATATGCAAAATGGTTTTCCTTTTTCAAAACTTTGCTCCATGGAATGCATATTCATCTTATCCATACATGTCTAACATGAATGGAATGTTTAACACTAATGGACCCATGAACAAATGGGGACCAAACTTTTGAGTTTATTATTGTTTTAGGTGTGCTTAAAGGTCGATCTAGACCCCGATGAATGGGTCAAGGATAGCGGGTGCACGAGGCACATGACCGGCAATAGGGATCTATTCTCCACATATGAATCCGTAAATGGAGGTAATGTGGTGTTTGGAAATAGCAAAAGTAGAATCATCGGTAAAGGTACGATTTCTAACAAATCTCTAACCATTAACGATGTGTGTCACTGATTCGTGAAAAGTGAGTGGTGAAAACAAACACAATATCAATATATCAAATTAACCGTAAAACCCGACAAATTAACCTTTTAGGAAAAGGGTTAACGTGCCAAATCTCACGGGTGTGATAAAAGTGATACCGGGTAAGTGATTTCCCCAGGTCGTGTCCCAACGAGGTGTGAAATTGACGGAGTCGTTGAGTTTCGTGATAGAGACTTGAATTGGTTTAACGATTTTGGATTTTGATTATGCTAATCTACAAATTAAAGAACTAGAATAAAAATAAAGCATGTAAAACAATCTAAACACTAATTAAACGACTACTAAGCCTAAGGAACAATAAAACTAAGCTAAACTACATCCTATGGTGTAAAAATGCAAAAACGCGAGAACCCGAGCTAATCCCGAGCCTCGAAAGAGAAAAATATGCAATTTAAGTCCTACGAGTGCAAAACTAATTTTCCTACGTTTTAAACGACTAAAAATAATTTTAGGAAAAAGCCGGGTATTTTTTCGACTTTTAAATTATTTAATACGAATTAAAAACGGATTTACACTAATTAAATGATAAAAAATACTAAACAAATTTAGAAAAATCTGAAAAATTCACTAAAAATACTTTGAGTTAAACTAATTTTAAGAAAAATAAAAAAAAAGGTACACTGCTATTGTAGATTAGCACTTAAAGATCAAATAAGCTATTAAGGGAAAACTGCCTAATGCTAGTTAAATAATTAACTAAGGTAAATTTAAACAAGAAACTACTCTAGCACAGATGGCAAGGTGGTGGCTGTGTGCCTGGTGTTTTGCGTGGGAAAGCAGGAGGTCAGATGGTCGAATCCAGCTTCTGTCACATTTTTGGTTCTTTATTTTTATTAGCTTTTTCTTCTTGTGACTTTTTATAAACTTAAAACTAATAACTTTTCATAAAACCAAAACTTATATAAGCTTAAAAGTGAGCTGCGAACAGCTTATTTACAGCAAACTTAGTAAAACAATGAGACAGTTTGGTACAATGGACAGTCAAGGGATAAAAGCTACAAAAGGCTACAATTTAAACTAAACAAAGGCCAATCCTAATCTATATTATCTAGAAAGCCTAAAGGGGTCCTAATACGCAATACTTAACATCAAATAGCTAGAAAATTAAGTGAAACAAGGCTGCTATTTTTGGACAGCCACCAAACAAACACCCCTTTCACTAGTTTGTTAAGCAAAAATTGAACATGAAAATGAATCAAAAGGCAAAACCATGGAGAAAATAAGCTGTCATTCACACGAAATAACTACAACACGCATAAGGAACAACTAAAAGAAAGGCAAATAAAATGGGAAATCAACAGTGGCATCATGAACTAAACTAGGGAACCTTAAGCTACAAGCGAAAAGATAAGCTAATCTAAAAAACATTAACAAACACTAATAAGCTAAAGATTAGTGAATTAAACATAAGCTATCTAAAGAACATTAAAAGGACCCTAAATAAGCCATGAATAAGCCAAAGAAGCTAATGGAAAAGGTCCTAGGCTTGCTGTGATGTGCAGGCTAAAACAGGCCATATGGGGCACTATAACCTTAAAAATAAGCTAACCACTAAACTCAAAATGCTGAAATAAGCTAAAGAAAATGATCTACATGTACCCAAGAACACTAAAAACCAAATTTAAGCAACTTACAAACTGATATTAGCTTGTGAGGGGCTGCGCAAAAAAGGCTTGTGGGACAGTTGCAGCAAGACAGAACTAACGGAAACTAAACAACACTAATTTTTATCAACCAAAAATTAAAAGCAACGTCATACTCATGGATTTAACACTAGACCAAAAATAATTGAACACCCAAAATGGGTCAAATCATGATTTGACCCAATATTCATACTAATCCAAACACTCCCTGTGACATAACAAGATTTTGAAAACTTTTAAAATCAATTAACAAAAGCTCATGTTAGCTTAACAAACTTAAAATAACCTTGATCAATGATGCATTCCAAAGAAAAACAGATTCATGAAATAAATTGCAAGAACTGAAATTTAAATTAGCTTGAAATTAAATTGCATTGGGAAGAAAATTACAATAACAAGTAAATGATAATGAAATTAAAGTGGGACTAGAACACACAGTTTCTAGACAAATTCTACAATTACACCAAATGCCTATTTATACTAGAAAACTAAAAAAAAGTCTTCCATCTTTTGTCTGATTATGCTGTGCTACTTGTGTGAGAGAGTGAGCTTGTGTGCTTCTTTCAAACTCATCACAACCTTTCATCTAAACTTGGTGCCCACTTTATTCTTTCTCAGCCATTGATTCTTCTTGACCAATAGGAAAAAGGGGGAAGTGGCAGGGATTGAGTGTGATGGGGAGAGAGAGGAGGGAAAGTGAGACTGGGAAGAGTGGGTTTGTCAGGAGGAGGGGGAAAAATCGTGCAGGGAGCAGGGAATGGGTGAAGGGGATTTTGTTTGTGTTATGGGTAAAAGGGTTTAAAAAAAGTTCTGTAAAAAGGGGGAAGAAAGGGGTAGGGGTATTAAAAGGGTTTGTTTTTATTTGTGTTCCTGGTTGGTTTGTAGTTATCACAAGGACCAATTGTGTAATTTCTGAATTCTCAAGGACCGAACCTGCCAATTTTTCAAAGTTATTCCAAGGGTCAATCTTGCCAAGTTTCATTAGTACAAGGACCATAAAAGATAATTTTCCATTTTTAAACTTCCAAGGACTATTTTTGCCAATTTTGAAACTTGAAGGACCAAACTTGTAAATTCTCCAAACTTTTTACCCAATGATCATTTTTGATAAATTTTGATTTTGAAAGGACTTGGGTTGACTTTTATTCCAAAACAAATGCTCAGGGACTGATTTTGTCAAGATTTGAAAGTTGAGGGACTGAAACTGCCAATTATGCAAACTTAGCTCGTTTTTCATCTGTTTTTAAACATTTTGCATCTGAAACATATAAAATACAATCCTTGGACATATTTTGTATTTTGCTGCATATTTGAGTGTTTTTAAGTGTTTTGGCAGCTCAGATAAGACAAAAATGATGAGTATTTACACACTCATCAGTCACGTAGAAAACCTAAACTTTAATCTCTTAAGTATAGGACAAATATGTTATAAAAAGTGCAATGTACTTTTTACCGAAACCGGTATTAAGATACTAAAAAAATGGCATAACCATAGGAAGAGGAATTAGGAAACATGGAGTCTATGTCATTAAAATTGGTAATGAACCTAAAGACAAACTTTGTCTTACCTCTATGGATGATACTTCGACCTTATGGCATCGAAGATTGGGTCATGCCAATATGCGACTTCTTCAATCGCTATCATCCAAAGATCTAGTAAGAGATCTACCTAAGTTAAAATATGAACATCACTTTTGTGATGCTTGTAATGTAGGAAAACAAGCTCATTCTAGTCATAAAGCTAAAAACATGGTGTCAACAACTAGGTGTCTAGAATTACTACATATGGATTTATTTGGTCCATCCGCTATCCAAAGTTATGGAGGCAACTACTACACTTTGGTCATAGTGGATGACTACTCTAGGTATACATGGATAAAATTTTTAAAGAACAAAACGGAAACCTTTAATTATTTTGAAATATTAAGCAAAAAGATCCAAAGACAACTAGGAAGTCCTATAGTGTCCATTAGGACGGATCATGGTAGGGAATTCGATAATGAAGTGCAATTCGGAGCCTTTTGTGACGCTAATGGTATTACTCACAACTTCTCGGCTCCACGCACTCCACAATCGAATGGGGTAGTAGAAAGAAAGAATAGAACCCTAGAAGAAATGAGTCGAACAATGCTTAATGAACAATCCATACCACAAAAGTTTTGGTGTAATGCCGTTGATACTTCAACGTACATACTCAATCGAGACTTAATAAGACCAATCTTAGGTAAAACTCCATATGAGTTACTCCGAGGCAAAAAGCCTACGTTAAATCACCTTAGAGTCTTTGGAAGCAAATGTTTTATTCTTAACACTAAAGATTACCTTACAAAATTTGATCCTAAATCAACCGAAGGTATCTTTCTAGGTTATTCGCCAGATAGCAAAGCTTACGTCATATTAAACAAAGAAAATATGAAGGTAGAAGAGTCATTAAATATAAAATTTGATGAAAGTCCACCCAAACCCTCTCCACCTCTTGTCGATGACGAGATCATAGAAAGTGATGCTATAGTAATAAAGAAAAAGATAAATGAAGAAGAAGAACCTTTAAATAATGAAATCATAAACATTAAAGAGTCCAAAGATCACCCCGTAGATAAAGTCATAGGAAACCTATGTGACAACCCGTACTTTCAGGTCATTTCTCGACACATTTCATGTCTCATTATTTCAACATTTATAGTAAACTTGGTTTACTTGTTTCAAATTCGCGTAACCTTTAAGGTTTAGTGGCGAATTCATGATCATAACATCACGTACATTTCATATGGACTATGATTAGTCTACATTTCATTGACATCATGTGCATCTCATTAGTACATTCACGACCTTTCATTTCACCTTCAACGCGTAATTTTTATATTTAATAAACCTTATCGCGTGAGTTTTATTTTGTATATTTAACCCGTTACTTTCAAAAATGATCCCGAGGTATTTTTAAACTTACATTTAGTTCATAAAAACTATATTTTTAGTTTTCCTAGTGTTTCAAATTTATTTGGTACCTAAATAGTTAAAGTTTAATTATTACGTCGTTTTTCTTAAAAATCTTACGATAATTATTTTATCACTCAATTTTCACAAGGAAAGTATTTTTATAATTTTTATTAACTCATTACATTCTATTTTGAGCTATTAAAAACTCACTTGTACCAAAATTTCCATTTATCCTACAAGTTGCAAATTTCTACAAATTACTTACATTTTTATCAAAGTTTATACAAAATATATATAAGTAAAGTTTTAAAAAAAAAAAAAAAGATATTTTTGAGGGACAACTCCCCCAAAAACCGGCCTATGGGGGAGGGTGGTCATTAAATTGGTATGGCTCTTGAATGAAAATGTTTACACACTTATACAAAGTCTTCCTTCATTTCTTTCATTTTACTTCTCAATTATTTCACCTAGTAGAAAACATTTTCTCTCTTCTTTGTGTTCTCAAAACCGGCCACCCATAGAGCTCAAAGGGATCAAAATATTTTCTCAAGATCAAGTGTTTAATCAATCTAGCATATACTCTATATAAGGTTTTGAAATAAAAACCAAGAGTATTTAGGCTAATCCTTGTTACTTTCACCTCATCATTTTCACTAGTAAGCTTGTTTTTATCATTTTCATGTTTCCTTTTCATTTTCATATGTTTCCTTTCATTTTTGGAACTAATATGCATGATATGTGATTTATACCATTTATTTCATGATTTTAGAGTTATATTTATATCTATGGTCATCCTATAAATATTCCCATGGTATTCTTTGGTCTTGATGGTGATTAGGAACCCATGACACCCTAAGAAGGTGTATGGTAGGATTAGATTAGCTTTGGAGTTGATTTGAAGGGATTAGAATAGGTTTTGTCCGAGAAAAACTATTTTCAATACGTATTAAAAAGGTTCTGTCCTTGTTTCGAATTTCTGGAAAAACCTACTGTTGGTACGAAACTTTGGCCTTGATATTTAGAAAATATACTTTAAAACGAATCCGTGGCCTTTTGAACGGATAAAAACGGACTTATAACGAAGAAGTTATGGATTTTTAAAGTTTGACGACGAAACGTATTATTTTCAGAAAATTCAGCTTTGCTGTTTTTACTTGTTCGGGTCAAAAACGAGCCTTAAGCTTCACAAATTATTTCGACTAGTCAAAAATATATTAGTTTACTTCGATACGAAGCTAAGGACATATTTTACGTAGAAAACGGATTTAAAACGACAAAGTTATGCACGTTTTCATAAATTTGCCGTAACTATTATTTTCTGAAAAACTATATTATTTTTACGTTACAAGTGTTACATTAGCTGTAACGACCATGTTTGCGGCTGTTTTTAACAAGGTTGTGAAACTTTTTGGAACGAAATGTCTTCTAGTAAAATCAAGTTCATCGGCCATATTTTTCAAAACAACAAACTGTTTGTAAAGCGGATTTATAGTGAATTAATTACGGATTTTCAAACTTGGCCGAAACTCATTTTCTGCACACAATTAGCAAAAACCACCATCTTTAGCCCTTGATATCTTTATGATCGAGACCTTTTGGACGAAAACTCCTGAACTGAAACTTCTAGATATCGATACAAACTTTCCAAAACCGTCGAGTTCGTTCTCTAACGATCGACGTACACCGTTTTGCGACTAGTTTTCCAAAGCCATTTTTGTTAATTTCATGATTTTTCCGACGACATTGTTTTGCGACGAAAAGTGGTAATTTCACCAAAAATCATTATAAAACCATTATAGGATGACATTTTGACGTAAAAACATGTAAAGTCATTTTGAAGGGTCAAGACGTCAAAAGAGT
The DNA here is from genome assembly GCA_019973895.1 of Chrysanthemum seticuspe. Lineage (NCBI taxonomy): Eukaryota > Viridiplantae > Streptophyta > Magnoliopsida > Asterales > Asteraceae > Chrysanthemum > Chrysanthemum seticuspe. Next base: position 27,124,230 of record BPTQ01000009.1, on the reverse strand, counting down.
ATTTTTCGACGACGAGTAATATTTTCAAAACCCGTAAATGGTATAAATAACATACGAAATGCATGCATAACATTACATTGCAACTCATTACGTATCATATCCTTCACAATAGGTCAAGATTAACGTATCACATTACATCTCGGTGTACTCACTTTTGTCTTCGCATCATTCCACCAAGTGAGTTTCGTAGCCCCTGCTTTTACTTGTTTTCATAACTGTTTTTGGGGGAGATACATGCTCAATAATGTTTATTACATTCATGACTATTTGCAAATTACATGTTTAGCCGAACTGAATGCTTAGTCATGCGTAGTAACAGTTTTGCCATACTTAGAACTTACATATTATATTCATTGGACTGATGGTCTTGGTATATTCATTGGACTGATGGTCTTGGTATATTCATTGGACTGATGGTCTTGGTATATTCATTGGACTGATGGTCTTGGTACATTCATTGAACTGATGGTCTTGGTATAAACATTGCACTAATGGTCATGGAACAATTTGATACCGTACGAATTAGGTGTTATATTAAGTAACTATGGATACATTAAGTTAGGCACTATCTTGTGAACTCATTTGACGATTTGGGCTTGAACATAAACTATATTACACTTTGGCAATGGGTTGTGAACACACAGGTTGCAAGTTTTGTATGGGCGGAACTTGGAACTGAGTGGATTTACAATGCCTTTGCTGCATAAACGATTTTGGAAGGCTTTACATTTCAAAACAAACTCTATGAACTCACTCAACCTTTGTGTTGACACTTTTAGCATGTTTTTATCTCAGGTATCTAAGGCATTCACTTCATGGCATGCATTTGGACACATCATGGAGTCGCGATGACGACGCGTCTCACTTGGGTTTTTCGTAACTTAAAACATCGTTTGAATTGTAACAAACTTATTTCCGCACAAGTTGATTTTCATTTGGGACCTACTTTGTAAACTCTGATTGTTTTATTAAATCAAACGATGTTCTTTTCAAACGACACTTTAGGTCGTTCAATATAACTGTGATTGTGATGCTATGACAGTCAATCCCCAGGAATTCCATTCCGCTGCAAAACAGGTAATTTGGGGGTGTGACAACCTAAATGAACGAACATTAAGGTCTCAAGTTCAAAATCAAATTAGCTTGTTTTGTTTCGTTTCAACCATAGAACCTAGGAATACACAAGAAGCCATAAAAGATGAGAGTTGGGTAATGGCTATGCAAGAAGAACTAAATCAATTCGTGTCTAATGATGTTTGGACGCTTGTCCCTCCACCTAGTAATCAAACCATAATAGGAACCAAATGGGTTTATAAAAACAAATTAGATGCAAACGGAGTAGTGTCTAGGAACAAGGCTAGACTCGTTGCCCAAGGGTATAACCAACAAGAAGGAATAGACTTTGATGAGACCTATGCCCCCGTGGCTAGATTAGAGTCTATAAGAATACTTCTTGCGTATGCTTGTGCTAATGATCTAAAGCTTTATCAAATGGATGTCAAAAGCGCTTTTCTAAATGGTTTCATTAATGAAGAAGTATACGTAGCTCAACCTCCGGGCTTCATCGATTTTGAAAAACCCAAACATGTATATAAATTAAAGAAAGCCCTTTACGGTCTTAAACAAGCTCCAAAAGCTTGGTATGATAGACTCAAGTCATTTTTAATTAAACACAACTATACCATGGGGTTAGTTGACAACACACTTTTTACTAAGAAAAGAGAGTCACATATAATCATAGTGCAAATATATGTAGAAGATATTATATCCGGATCCACTTGTCAAGACATGTGTGATGATTTCTCTAAAATCATGCATGACGAGTTCGAGATGAGTATGATGGGAGAACTTAGTTTCTTTCTTGGTCTACAAATTAAACAAGTAGAAGATGGTATCTTGTTTAATCAATCTAAATACATAAAGGAGATGTTAAAGAAATTCGGTCTAGAAGAGTCGAAACCAATTAGGACACCAATGTCATCCGACACCAAACTCACAAAAGATGAAGACGGCGAATCCGTAGATAATACTAAATATCGTGGCATGATAGGTAGTCTTCTCTACCTCACGGCAAGTAGGTCGGATATCATGTTTAGTGTTTGCTTATGTGCTAGGTTTCAAGAAGACCCTAAAATATCACACCTACAAGCCGTAAAAAGGATATTTAGATACATTAAGGGTACAACACAATTAGGATTATGGTATCCTAAGGGCACGGGAATAGAAACAATTGTATATGCATATTCTGACCATGCAGGTGATTACGTTGATAGAAAAAGTACAAGTGGGGTATGTACTTTCATGGGATGTTGTTTAACATCTTGGTTTTCTAAGAAACAAACGGCATTAGCAATATCAACAACCGAAGCCGAGTATGTCTCCGCCGGCAAAGCATGCCAACAAGCACTATGGATGAAACAAGCGTTAGTCGACTACGACATTCATCTAAGCGACATAGCTATTCTATGTGACAATAAAGGTGCCATCGACTTAAGCAAGAATCCGGTATTGCATTCTCGCACAAAGCATATAGAGATTCGACATCACTTCTTAAGAGACAATGTTCAAAAGGGGAACATCTCTATTGAGAAGGTAGCATCCAAAGACAACATAGCCGACGTCCTCACCAAACCGTTGAAGCGGGAACAATTCAACCTACTTCGTCTTGGTCTTGGTCTAATGGAACAAACGTCGTAAATTATTTGACTCTATAAGGTATGTAAACACTAGCCTTCTTCTTTCTGAGTCTAGGATCTCTATTTCACGCACAACTCACAAACAATACGGGAATTTTCAAAACCCAAGATAAGTTTTCAACTTATAAGCTTTCTTATTTTTTTTTATTCTCAAACACATACACATTTTCAAAGAAAAATTCTTTTCAAAATGTTTTCTAAAAGAATGATACCTTCCCGTATCAATTTCACAAAAGCAATTTCTCACGTCTAGGACAAATCGCTTTTTCATTATTAATACAAAGTAAAAACCCGTTTTCATTGCATCTCATGTCTTTTGAATGCTAAAGGGGACACATAACTAATATGTGTTTTCGGGTACATTCATTTAAGCAACAATGAATTAGGAGCATTGATAACACTCAATTACGTACTTGTGTACTAAATATGTGTTTTCGGGTTATCTCAATAGGATGCTTTTTCTACTTCTAGTTTATTTTTCTTTTTCCTTTTAGAGGTCGAGATAACCGCAACTCCAAATAGTTTGCATATAGGCACACAATAGGCAAAAATGTTTCCAAAAGGAAAATTTTGTGCTGCCTGAATCACCAGACCCACGGATCCCAGCCTTCATGCTGGACGGATCCCTCAAGGGAAGGATCCGTGGGATCCGTGAGACAGAAGCTGTTTTTACCTTCTATTCTTCTCACTTTGGATGAAAAATCCACATTTGTTTTATTTTTTGGAGTATGTTCTTTATTGCTTGTGTTCTCATGATCACATGCCTTAAATTCATATCTAATCATTAGATTTTAATCCACATTTTGAGTCAAGCATTCATTACAATGCTTTGTTTTTCTATATATATAACTCCCAAAATGCTTGCATAATCCATCTCATCCTCACAAACACAATACACCATGTCCTCCACAAACCCTTTAGATGAATCACCTAGTACAAACAATCATCTTCATGATACTCAAACCTTTGTACTACCACCATCCAAAATACCACAATCAAACTCTAGGATATCCGCACGGATTAGTATCCGATCTTTTTGCTTAGCAAAACAAATCTCAAATGGTTCTTCCTCAACCAACAACTCACCACAAGATGCTTCCTTTATAGCACCTCCCTCATCACCAACAAGTACACCAACTTCATCACCACCTAAAGTCACTCTTTTGGAACTCCTTAAGACTCCAACAAGATCCAAACAACCTAAACAAAAAGAAATAGTCTTTTCAGCACCCCCCACATCTCCAAATACTATTTTTCAACATCTTGAAACATCACCACCATTAGCTCCCATCACATTACAAAAACGTCTAGGTTCTTTTCCACCACCATTTACAAACATTCCAGATGTTGATCCATATTTTCCTATTTTTCCACCACATCTTCCGCATAACTCAAATCAAAACAACCCGGAAAACTTCCGCACTCATTACCCACATCATTTACATTGTGAACATTGCCAATCCACTAGGGAAATCGCAATAGAAGTTAGGGAAGAAATGCGTTTCATACTCAACCTCATCCTTGACCGCATCAATACCATCACTCATCAAAACCTCCATCCATAACCTTATGCAAGCATGGAAGGAATCACTACTACTATTTTCTAATTTTAGTTTTTTTTTTTCTTTTGAAGTCATTTTCAAGAACAAATCTTGTTCTTATTGTTACATGCTTGTACGTGGCATAAATACCACTACAATTTGTTGTTTTATTACAAGGTCTTGTTTACATACCTTGGGTCCCAATCTTGATTCTCGTCAATCACAAGATTATTTAAGCATGTTACTAACCTTTCTTTTTGTAGGATTTTTATTTTTGTTCTCTTGACGCCCCAAATAAGGGGGAGCTACAGTCAAGGGGGAGTTAGTGTTTATTTCTTACAAGGGTTAACTTTTTGTTTCGAAAAAAAGGGGGAGAAGAAGTAAAACCACTACTAGAAAAAATGCCATTAGCAACAATTATTTTAACAACGATAGAGAAATCATTGCTAAATTGTGCATTTAGCATCGAATTTTAGCAACGAAATTGTTAACAAAGTTGCAATTTTTTTAGCAACAAAAAAATCAGTTGGTATTTTTACGAATGACCATAAATATTTGTTGCTAATTTAGCAATCACTAAGCAATTTCGTTGCATTCTCAAATTAGCACAGGTCGAATTAGCATCAATTGGTGTTAGTTGCTAATTCGACAGGTGCTAATTTTGGAATGCAACGAAATTGCTTAGTCCTTGCTAAATTAGCAACAAATATTTATGGTCATTTGTAAAAATATCAACTAATTTTTTTGTTGCTAAAAAAAATAGAAACTTTGTTAACAATTTCATTGCTAAAATTAGATGCTAAATGCACAATTTAATAACTATTTCTTTATTGTTGTTAAAATAATTGTTGCTAATGGCATTTTTTCTAGTAGTGAACTTAGGGGCTTTCAAAAATTACATCTATTCTTAAGTTTTACTCATCATAACATTATGTTTTGTCATCAACAAAAAGGGGGAGATTATTAATACAAATAAACCGTAAAAATGTTTATTAATATTTTGCGATCTCTTTTATTTTTGTTGATAACAAATATAATGTTATCTTAAGTAGAATTATAAGGATACATGTTATTTTTGTAAAGCATTTACATATAGCCATTTAAATACAAAAATGTAGTACTTAAGCATTTGTTGTAATAGTTTATTAGGATGGGTAAAAACCATAACCTATGGACCATAACCCATGGATCTTAACCTATACTCAAGTTGGCTAGATACAATGTATACTTACATACATTGAATCTAAAGAAAACCCATTGACCAACCCATAACCCATGACCCATAACCAAAAAACCCATGGGCAAAGAGGAACGTTCCACGGATCCCTAGGATTACACTAGACGGATCCCAAGTGGAAGGGATCCGTGGGATCCGGGGAACAGTGAAGATTTTTTCCTATAAATAGAGAGCCATTTCTTCATTCTAACTTACCTCTCTTCTTACTAAATCTCTCAAACACTCTCATTCTCTTCTAACATATAGATCACTTGATCTAGAGAGTTGTTCTTCTTTCTTTCTATTGTGATCCTCATATAGGTCCTTCTCTAAGGCGAGATCACGAGCATTCTACAAGTCATTCAAGCAAGGGGTCCTTGATTGATTTGTCACTCTGCAAGATTTCTGTAGCGAAGATATTGTATTTGATATTTCACATAGTTGTTGTGTAATAGTCGTGTTGGTTTGGTCCACCTTGTTACGGACTCGGTATCTAGCTTTGTACCAGAAAAAGTGTAAGCAACGTTGTGAAGGCTTCTCCGCCAAGTGAAGGAGTTTGTTGACATAGTGCTTGAACTCTCGAGTAGGTGACTCGAGGAGTGGAGTAGGGCAAGGAAGGTGTCATTGTAGCCGAACCACTATACATAGGTTGTGTCCTTTCTTTCCCTTCGCTTTACTTTATTTACTTGCTTTATCATTAGATCTATACTTTCTCTACATCCATAAGATCTCACATATTAACGAATCTAAAGTTTTTGAAACTAACGTAAAATCGGCAAAACTATTCAACCCCCCCCCCTTCTAGTTTTCCACAACTCAATTAAGAGTTACAACTGCTAGGTCAAAACATAGTTTAGACCCACAAACAGCATAATTCGGAACCCCTAACATTCAGTTGCAATCAATTTCGAAATAAACAACAATGGCGCCCAAGTCTTTTGCTGCAACTCACAACATGGTTGCGCTTTTAGAAAAACCAAAGGATGCTGAAGGGTTTGAACAAATTATTGATTTCCTGAATGCACACCCACTTAGGTATGCACTCACTACCAAACCTGTTATATACGTTTGTTGTATCAAGCAATTTTGGTCTACTGCAAAGACTAAAACTATTGGTGAGGAAGTACAAATCCATGATAAGGTACATGGCATGCAGATAATTATTACTGAGGCATCAATTAGGAGAGATCTTCTCCTAGATGATGCTGACGGTATTGTGTGTTTGGATAATGTTACAATTTTTGAAACACTACCAATTTTGGGGTATGGAGGTGAATTAGGAACAAAATTAACATTTTATAAACCACTCTTCTCCCCACAATGGAAATTCTTGATCCATACCCTATTGCAATGTCTAAGTCCAAAGACAACTTCCTGGAATGAGTTTAGTACAAACATAGAATCTTTTGTGATTTGTGTAGCTCTTAATAAGAAATTCAATTTTTCCAAAATGATATTTGATGGTTTAGTCAAGAACCTGGTGGATAAGCATGCAAAATATTATATGTATCCAAGGTTTTACAACTGCTATTGGACAACTGTTTTGAGACACCACCCAAACATTCAAAAACTTGGCATGTCCGTTGTCACACTAAAAAAAATTTCACTCACATGAGAAGACAGGGCATTAAGTTTGATGGGACACTAACACCATTGTTCCCACACATGGTGCTGCTGCCTCAGAATTTGGGGGAAGGATCAGGATGTCCCTCTGAATCCCAACACACACCCAGACGTTTGGCTTCAACATCCCAAACCAAGGGAACTTCAGCTAAATCAATTTTCAGTGGAACAAGTTCTGATGATGAACCAAGCCAAGTGGAAAAAATAGGGGGTCTTTCTGGTCATGGTAGGCAAGAGATGAGGTCTACACACCTCAATGATTCACCTCAGTCAGGAGTTAACACACGTGGAAGTCAGGAGAGCGGTCTGAAAGTAAATAAATTGGTGGAAACGTGTGATGAACTACGTAAACAGGTATGTGAATTAACAAAGAAAACTTCAGCACAAGAGCAGATATAAAATATTTGAAGCGGAAGGTTAAGCGGTTGGAGAAGAAAAGGGCACGTACCGCAAAACTAAAACGTTTGGTGAAGGTTCGAAAACATCAGGTAGTTGAGTCATCTCCAGAAGAAGCAAGTGTTGATCATACGGAGGATGCTTCCAAGCAGGGGAGGCGTAATGAACAGAATGCAGATTTTTCAGTTGATATGGATGTGTATTGTTCAGGGGAGGCTGCTGTTGCAGTGGAGAAGTCCGTGGAAACTAATATAACTGTTCACGATGTTGGTGCCTCATTTGAGCCCGAAGAAAGGTATGTGTGTCATTACATTTCTTAACTATGCTCATATGTAAAAGCATTGTTGTCACTCGTTGTAACTAGTCAGTAATTGTACAGAACGATCGTGAAGGATGTGGATGGTTCAGGGGAGGCTCCGAATGGAGAAGACATTTGAAAGTAGTAAAACTGTTCAAGATGTTAGCGTCTCTTTTGATTCAAAATGAAGGTATGCGTGTCCTTACGCTTCTTAAGTATGTTCATATGTAAATGTGTGGTTGTCACTTGCCTTGACTAGTCAGTAATAGTATAGAAAGATCGGGATGGATATGGATGCTTCAGCGGAGGATGCTAATGCAGCGGAGAACAGAGTTCAAACTAAAAAGAATGCTCAAGATGTCGTTGCCTCTTTTGGTTCCAAATTAAGGTATGAATGTCACTACTGTTCTTAATTATGTTGATGTGTACATGCATGGTTGTCAATTGCCTTGACTAGTCCTTAATTCCACCATTTCCTTAGCAGTGGTGAAGATGTTTGTGCTTTCCATGCTACACAATCTAGTGGCAGTACAAACGTGAAACCTGTATCTGCTGCCAGTACAGATAATTATGTTGCTTGTTCAACAAAACTAAATATTATGTCCGAAGTAACTGATGCTTCTATATCTTTTTCTGACGTGGCAACAAGAATACAAAAAGCGACAAAGATTGGTGACAAAAGTGAAAATGATGTGACTGCACTGGGTATGACATTTGAACATGACGATATTGGTGCAGATGATGTTACTACTGTGATTCATAAATATTTTACTGCAAGTGGAAATGAGGAGTCTCCTTCCTGGTGAAACAAGTAAACATCAAGCTTATAGTAATGGTACTCATGTGACTAGAAGTGTTGAATTTCCATGCAGTAATGATGCTGCCAAAGATCTTCTTGGGCGTATGACTGATGATGTGACACCAGAAAACACAACGGTGGATGAGACAGCGGATGAAGGTGGAAATGCTCAAACTGAAACCACTGCTACTGTCGCTGCAACCACCACTGCAAAAAATGTTGTAACCACTTCCAGTACAGCTTAAACCAATGTCACCAAACATGTGGAGCATGTTCTTAGTGCTGTCAATGAACAAGATCATGATGCACCCACAACAATTTTGAACAAAGGTACAGCTGCTTGTACATCTGTTTCTGCTGGTGCTACAGTTCAAGCGGAAGATGTTACTAATGCTAGTGACGTGAATACAAGTGTTGAAGTAGCAGTAATGAAAGACAGAGGTGATGAAAGCAAAAGGCTTGGGACCGCAGCACTTGGCCTAGCATGTTTGAAGAGCGCAATGCCAAATGAGAGAGGAGCTACAATGATAGGAGCAAGTGCTATGCAAACTATTATTTCTACTAATTCAATGTCGGTACTTCTGTTATAGGAAAGCGTCCGTTGGTTGAAGGACCCAATGAAAACGCTTTATCTAAAGAAGAACAAACGAAGTCTGATCGCGAAATAGCTGCTAAGCTGCAGGATTATTTTTTAACCGGAAAAAATAAAGATGACAGAGTCTTTCAAATGGATGCAGAATTAGCTGCTAAGATGGCTGCTGAAAAAGTAACTAAAAAAGCAACAGCTGAAAAAACCCCGCTAGGTTCTCTGAATACAAAAGACAGAGCAAAGGTTCAAAGGAAAAGCAAGGCGGATGTTGTAGCTAGACAGCAAGCTGCGTTGGAACATTGGCATTACGTTATGTCAACAGCTGAAGCTGATGAGATACTAGCATATAGGATGCAGAACAAAGAAATTGAAAGCCTAACATGTGAACATGCAAAAGAAGCTCTTGAGCAAATAGTGGAAGAAAGGCAAAGATTCTTCGGGAAAAAAAGAGCAGAAGAAAGTATGCGAAAGCCACCAACGAAGAAAGAACAGATAATCTTCATGTGTCATTACTTTAAGAACATGGGAGGGTATAAACTAAATACCTTGTTGAGGCTATCTTATGATAGAGTGAAAAAAATGTTTGAAAAGTGTAGAATGAGGACTGATAAGTTCACTCCTATGAACAAAGGTATAGGTCAGAGAGATGAAGGAAGTTCCAAAAGAGTTGTTGATGATTTAGAGCAGGATCAGTCAAAGAGGTAGAGGATTGATCGAAACCAAAGGACCGAAAGGTTAAACAGATTTTTGGTGCTTGATACGACGGGACAAAGGCTTGGTGGAGTTCATCCGACAATAACATACCCTGCAGCTAAAGTTAACTTGATAAATGGTGGCACTATAATTAGCATCACGAGGTCTGACGGGGTTGAAACTACATTTAACAGCTTGGGTCAGTTGCTACATATTATAGACAGAGAAGATTTGGAAAATGTTTGGATCTGTGTTAAAAATGGCTATGAGGCAAGACGGGCCACAGGTTACCTAGGATTTGATTTGTGGTATGGGATGAAGTGCATGTTTGAGCCCGATATAGAGGATGTTGAATGGAATGAAACACTGGTTAGGAGTTGGAGATTGTACGAAAAGTGTAGAGTTCATGTGGTTACTACGCCGACAAGATATTTGTACATGCTGGATGATGAAGATTACCCTCTAACACCAACTCTAGCTTGTAACATGTTGTTTCAGAAGCTGACTACAAATAAAATAAGTGAAGTGGCATATGGGCTTCTTGAAAAGATTGAACGAATAGCGTGTATGTAAACTTTAATAATGTAGCCGTTTTTAAATGGAAACTTGCATATTTTGGACGCAAATATCAACTTTGTGTGTGTTGTTCAAATAAATGATATTCAAAAAGTCCCTAAGGTACAAAAATGGTATCTGGGAATTAAAAGGTCGACTACTTAAATTCAAAGTGTTTATAATTCTGGATAAGCCTTATCCAAATACCAAAAAATGAGAGAAAATCTGCTAGTACAGCTGATAGTAGTATACTCACATCTAGTTGTTAATTTTACTACTGCCAGTGATAGAAGACCTCAACGAAATGATGTGTACAATTAAATTCATTTGAGTTGATTATTTTGAGCTATATGCGACATTTCTAAACGTAAAAAAATGCTACACTGCTTTTATGCGAGATTGCTTAAATTTAAAATCTCAAATTATAAAATGAATTGGTTGTATACTTACAACTGCTAGTTATTTTTACAACCGCTATTTATTTTTACTACTGCTAGTAAAACTTAGTTTGTTGTATACTTACAACTGCTTGTCGTTTCAGTTAGAATTTAATAAGGTGCTTTACATCGGAACCGGCAGCCGGGATAATAGCCTCGTTAATGACACCGTGCGATCTTGTAAGACGGCGACAAGGAGTAGCTGATGTTTTTGATAGCCCAGTTGGCGAATTGACAGAATCAGTCAACTTGGTATAATGTTTTATAATGCTATTTCTTTTACTGACATTGTCGTTCAATTTTACTCTCTTTCTTTTGTTCGTATTGTTATGGGAGAAAAGTTCTTCCAACGGAGGTTTGTCATTAGGGCCTACTGCATTTGCAAATGACAAATTGTTGGATTTAACCTGAGATTTAGGGGCTTCAGGGTCTTTCTTTGTTGGTGTTTCTTCTTGGCTAACCACAGCGACAACATTGTTACCGGATCGAAGGCCAGCAAATGATTTTTCCTCAACCACATTCACTTCTTGCTCATCAAAATCCATTAAATCTAAAGACGGAACACACAATGTTTTATCGACGCTTTTGTTGAAATTATCTTCGGAGGAAACAGATCCCAACATAGGTGTGTCATTTTGGCCAACCACATTTACATATGGCAGGTTGTTGTCTTTGAACTGGGATTTGAAAATATAGTATGTTAAAAACAACACATTAAAATCTTTTATTTATCGGCGTTGTTTTACTGATAATGTAGATACCTCAAGAGCTTTGTTGGTTGGTGTTCCTTCTTCTGTCTGCACACCAACAATATTGTTAACGGGTTCAGGTTCCCCATCCAATTATTTCTGATCCACATCTTGCTGTTCATTATCACAATCCATTGCATCTACAGAATTATCACCCGAAAATTTATCGTCGTTTATGTAAGACGACCAATCATTACCACAATCCGGTTCCTGATTAATTTTAAATATATATACATAAGTAGGGACATATGTAATACTACGTACTTGATATGTAAACTGTAAGTGAAAGATAACATACAATGATGGGGTCACCGGGTGTTTTTTTTCCCTCGTTAGGTGCAACTGGTTGAAGTTGAGTAGTACCTTCACCTCCATATTCCATAGCAAGACATGTTTGGGTCATGGCACAAGCTTCTACAAGAATCCCAAGGTTACATGGTTGCGTTTCTTTAAGCCCATCATCATTGTCAATGTCCGTTGCATCTTCCGCATCGACGACCTTATCCCCGGTAGGGCCTAAAGTATGACACGATGTGGCCTGTAGCGACCAAGGTTTGATATAAGTGTAGACACGAACGATTATTTGGGTTTTGTATAACATTGTAGGTAAACTGAAAAGTAAATACAATCCTTCGGATCATCAGGATTAACGTTAGAGTCGTTTGTATTGGCACAACTTTTAGATTGATCAGGAACAAAGGCCGCATCATTTTTAAGACCCAAAAGTTGTTGTACTTTTGAAACTCTGCTTTTGACAGTCGTAAACACATCAAGTACAACCGGTGTGTTTCTGACTGAATGAATACCATTTTCTATCATCAAAAGTTTTTTATCCAAATCAACTAACTCACGAATTAGAGCCCCTGTTGAAAGAGTGGTCCCCGTTTGTGCACCATTTAAAGAAGGTTGTTGCTTAATGTTGAGATACAATGCGTTTTTAGATAATCCCTGCCGTTGACTTTCCATGCCAGTGTGTAAATTGAAATCGTCCACGAATACATTCGAATGCTCTGCAGTCTTCTCACCATCGTCTGTGTCTGGCACAGACAAACCATCTATAAATTGGGCACTGGCAATACACCACGGTTGTTTCATTTCAGCTTGTGTTTCAGAAAGTTCAACAATGGGAGTTGAGTCCTAAGAACAAAAATAAGTTACAATTACTGATATTGTGAACAAAATTAGGTACAAGTTAGTATAGTCTGCATCATAAGACTGTGTGATGCCTACCGGTCCAAAGAGATTACAACAGTCTGCGTTCCGAAACTTTGAAAGTCCTGACCAAGCAAGACCACATGGAATGACCTTGTTGTCTTTGACCCACCAAAGTGAGCTTTTAGGAAAACTCTCCAAAATCCAAATTTGTAATAGGCACACCCGTCATCTTTAAAAGTGTCTAGTTATGCAGTTATCGTTTTTGAATTTGTTTAAAGGTTTAACAAAGTAAAGGTCACCTGTTTAAGATGAAACAATACCTTTATGATTATAATTACAAAAAAATCGCAAACTAATAAGTGTTATAACATTGTTGTAATCTAAATTACGGGTAACATTTATTTAACGTGTATACAGACCAAAAGACAAGCATTTCATAACAATAAAACAACATCATTATTTATATGTACTTTTCGATTGAATAAGTAATAGCACAACGAAATAGAATCAAAAGCTTTTACTAACTTGTTTTCTAAAGAAATATGTTATCAAACTAAGACATACATACATTAGTACAAACTACTGAGAATTCTAACCTTGAAAGCCCAAGCGAACCCGTATAGATTGTATGTGGCACTGAACTTTGGGTTTTTTTTCAATTTTAACAGATGATCTTTTCTGTGTATATGAACAATATTGACAGTCCTTTGATAAAATTTGTGCCACATATATTCACCCCAAGGAAATACATTTCAGGCTTCAAAATCGTCAACCAAGGACAATAAGTGATTATGGATGCAATTCATGTCTTCTTTTCCCATAAACACCAGGTCTGCAGCTACCAACAGACACATCCTAACAGCATCCTCATCAGAAAGAGATAACCACCTTTTTCCATCCTTTTTTCCATCATTAACAAGTTCCAAAAGATCAATGGCATGTACATTTGTTATACCATTACTCCTTTTTTCAGGAAATACACGATCACAGAAAGCGCTAGATCTTTTAATCGATTTTGAAACTTTGCCAAATCGAAACCCTGTTATCAGAAAAAATTCTTTCCGGCCAAAACTTAACGAATGCTCCCCAATTTGGAATGTTAGTGGAAGGGAATCAGAGGAGATGTTAGAAACATATACCTGGTGTTGCAAAACATAATGCATCAGAAGGCAGTCATTATCGCACGACTTTATATCCAACCATAGACCAAAAACTGTTTGCCTGAACAACCTTTCGCGGTTTTCGTTCTTTGACAAACAGAGTTTAATATCTGGCAGCAACTTCAATGTAGAACGAAGTGCGATTTTACAATTGTACAACTTTAATTTTGTCATACGGAATTATACAGTAAAATTAATTAGGGGTTAGAGGGTTTTGTGAATAAGATGTGGTTTGTGAGTGTGTGAGCGTGATGTAGAAGAAGAGGTTTAATTGTAGAAGCTGTTAAATTGTACAAGAAGATGTTCGATTGTGTGTGTGTGCGCGTGATGTTGTGTGAGTTCGTGTCTGAGTTATTATTATTAGTTTTATAATACAAACAGTGTAAAATGACCATATTATCCTCGTGTATAAATACAAGTCGCCCAATAATATATAGTTGCCCGAAAATACATTTAGGTTGCCCAAAAAACAATACCTTACCATACATGACAAATACTTTCAAAATATGTACTTGTGTCATACCTTTGTCGGACACGTGGCACCCATTGGTTGGCTACAAGAAAATCGTTGGGCAACTAGTCTATTTTCGTAACGCAAAAAAGCGTGGTCCGTAAAGTGATAAGCCTCAGGGCGCGCGGTCCAATTGCATCATTTTCCCTTGTTTTTATTTGTTCACCTAATGTACGAATTTAACAAATTTCATGTTTACATTATATATTTTAATTAGATTGTATGTATATGTTTTCTGTTTAAATGATTCTAATATATATATATTCACTTCTGATTTTGTTTGTCTCTGATTTCTTATTCATTGATTCTCTATATACTTCTGATTATGTTTGTCTCTGATTTCTTATTCATTGATTCTGATGTATACAACTGTTTTCTGAAGACGTTGTTACTTGTGTTTGAACCGTAATTTAACAGTGATTAACACTTGGCTATCTAGTTATATGTGTGAAATATATAAACGCATGAAGTTGGTTCTTAATGACTCCTAAAGTAGTTATCACTTTGAGGGGCTATGGTGTAGTGCTTAGTGTCTCACGTAGTTGAGGATATGTCAAGAGGGATTGTGCTTATTATACTTTTGGTGTTGGTTATAGGGTACATTGTTCTTAGTCACTGTATAGTACAAGTTTAAGTCACAAGTCTGGGGGATATTACTTCATTCTCAAGTGTTTGTCATATCTGGTTGTCTTTATATGTGGTACTACCAATAGCCGTCGATTTTGATACGAGGGTTGGTAAAGAGTTATACAAATAAAGTATTGTACTAGTTTGGGTTTATCGACATCTTCTCACGGACTGATATGATTTATGTTATGGTGCTACCAGTTAGTTCTTCATGTACAGAGTTTTATGATGATTCCAATACATCGTAACCATCATGGGGAGAGAAATTTGTGCATTGGGGACGCACAACAAGTTCATGCGATCGAATTTAATCGTTTATTCGGAGAGACGTGTCTCATAACCGCGGAGATTATCAGTGCTTCAACTTGTTACTTTGGTGTTAATGTTTCGTTATATATGTGTACATTATGGGATGATATGATATATATAAGAGAACTGGGATGCACTTATAGTGAGATGATGATGTTGATATTTTGTTCTCCCAATGGACAACCTTGAAGAAGCTTCAGTTTATAATCTATTATACTTTCTCCGCTACATGTTAGAAGACTAAAGACAGTATTCAGATTTTCATTAGAAGACTTTTTCAGCATCAGGGCATTCATCAAAAAGGATTGTCTGTTGGGTGAAAGCTATCAAGATAATGATGCACTAATTAGGGAGAGCAAAAAGCCACATTCAAATAGATTTGCTTGCCTTGTCCTCTTACAAATAGAAAGATGGCAGCTGAAAAGATTCATGAAGACAAACAGATCAATGAAGTTAGAATACTATAAAGACATTCTAAGAGTTGTTGCACTTATGTTGTGTGTTTATACTTTGCTTGTAAGGAACGTTGTAACCAATTTCCGTATGACGTCACTTGGAGAGAGATTGTTAGCCTAAAAATCGAAACCATTTACAGGAATTGCATTAGCATCATTGTTTACTTATACGTTGGGACTAGTTTAGTCATTATAGCAAAGTTAGGCATTTTGTAACTATAAATACCCTCCTAGTCCCTCCTAGTCACAACTAGGAGGGTGAAGCTCTTATTTGTATGTGTGTTTTGTTCCCTCCCTTCCTCCCTCCCTCCCTCCCCCCCCCCCCCCCCCCCCACCTCTCTCTCTCTCTCTCTCTCTCTCTCTCTCTCTCTCTCTCTCTCTCTCTCTCTCTCTCTCACACACACACACACACACAAAATAACCATGCCTACCATCTATCCTAGCTTCCCCAAACTTCTGAATGTGTTTAGGATCTTGTTACGGTCATCAGCTCAAATGTATGTTCATCCGTCATGGTCTAAATGTTTATAAAAAAATGTTCGTCAGTTTGAATGTTCACCCGTTTGAAAATCCCCCAAAAATGAGACACTTGTCACTCTCATGACTTTTCAGACTTTTTAGAGATTTCTATTTGATCCTCTACCATGCCCAAAACACCCTAAAGACAACAAAATAAAAACACACAAACTACGGAGTATAACCTATATGACTCGACACCCTATCAAGTAATTTCAATCTTCACTTCTTTCATGTGAAGCCTTCAATCCAAATATTCAATAGTCAATGACATGCCAAATTACTTCCACAATAGTCACTAAGATTACAAGAGAGAACTAGTCAATAATATTGAAAAACCATCTTGTTTCAAAACTAACTAAATGCATGCGATCCCAAGTTGCTTTACAAAACAAGTAAAATGAGCATATATCCTTTCTCTTGTCATATATTGGTAATGAAAAATATCGCTTTATACAAATTAGAAACGTGTTTCTTTTCGTATCAAAGAGCCGTTGACATTATCAATCTATACAAATATTTAAGAACTTCTAACCTTTATCCTCAACTTCCTTGCAATATCTATTGCTTTTGGATGCACTTGCTTCCTACTAGAATCACATTGGTTAACTTCTACCCAATTTAAAACCTTCGTCATAAGCAAATGAGGAACTTTCTTAGCATCCGGTTTTGATTTTTTCATGCCATTTTCCAAATACTTATCCAGCAACTCCATAAACCACTTTCCCGCCTCTGTTTCAATTTGTTGCCCTAGTTTAATAGTATCATTCAGACTTCCCAGTTTACCCTTTTGGTCAACTCCTGATGATCTTGTGTGCTTTCCTAAAACTGTTGACTTTTGTAGACTTTTTACGGGAAATGAAGAAATGGATTTGTGCAGAGTGGAACTTCTCTTGGGAGTACAGTTGGAGTCTGGTTCATTGAATTCTGTTGACTTTTGGGGGGTCGTTTCTTCTTTCTTAGTTGTTTCAGTTGCTGCTTTGATTGATATAATGTCGGCTATGGCTTGAACAAGTTGGTTATGAAACTCAAGAAAATTATCAAAACAGGCTGCTGGATCATCAGAGTTAGCTGACTTGGTTAGAGTAGATAAATTCCTGCAAGTGAAATACAACTTAATTAACATTGTGTAAATCCAAGTATAAAAAAGGTGGCATATTTTGCGCCATTTAAATGTAAATAGGTCAGTTTGAGTGATATTTTTTTCTCCAACGGGTCAAATGAATAAACGTGAAAAAATATGGCTAAAATTATAACTGTAATTTGTAAAATACTACTTCGTGACGATATATTACACATCAGTTATTTAATTGGTTCAGTTCTGAAAAAGTGTTCGTGGGTCGTCCTAAACTGACCCACACAAAAAATTTACCCATTCTGACCCGATGATAGATATCTTTACATGGTCCGTAGAATATATACGGTCAAAATATGCGCGATAATTCAAAAAGGGCTAAACGTTGCTCCTTCTTCAAAGATTACGACATACAAAAAGTATATGTTTTCTTAAAAAAGTTAAACGAAACAAATATATAAAGTACAAAGAGTAAGATAAAAAAATCATACTGGAGAGACCAAATAAGAGTGTTAGTGGCTGAAGCATTTCTAAGCGCTTCAAAGGCAACTCTCTGTGCTTTTTCTTGTTGTTGAACAGCTTCCTAATATCTCATTGTCATAAAAGTTAGATAAATCAAAGATAGTGAAATGCGAAACAATAATCCTTGAGGACTAGCAATTACCTTTCCGAGTATGCTAAGCTTTTGTGACAAACTACCGGATAAACTGGTTCTGAAAGATGAATCAGCAGATGGAGACTTTACTTTCAAACCACTAATGGGAGAAGACGTTGCTCGTGTAGTTGATGACGTGGCACTTTTCTTTTCCTATAATTATCATGAATAGGTAATTATATAAATCTTATATTTTGGTCAGAAGGTGAAGATTGACATATTAGTAAAGACTAATTCTACTAAGAATCGGATAGACTGATTATCAAACACGCACACACAATTAATTGCACGAGATGTAAACAATAGACTTTATTATACAAACTTTAAAATTGTAGCTTGATCCAAAAACAAACGTTGCAGTAGTTATGAACACGCTATATAACAAATTCAGCTTTTAACATGTCAATATTCACTCTACAATCCTACATCTGGAACAAATTTAATAAATATGGAACGTGTACCTACAGCTGGGTTAAAGGGTATTATCGTCTTTGCACCTTTCTCACGCAAGCCACTCTTACTGTTTGAAAGCTTCACCATCGATGACACAAGACAATTTTTTTTCACAACCATAGGACTTTCGGTCAATCTAGACATCGACACCCTTCTATCTAACCTCCTCTTTTCATCTGACCTATAACTCCTCATTGCACAACTCTCTTTCACAGGTGTACACTGATTGAACTTCAACGGGCCGGGTTTTGACACCATAGGTGCAACCCAAGAACTTCTTCTGGAACCCAAAAACCTCGAATTAGAATTCAAATTCACCGACAACCTCATTTTCACAGGCGTACACTTATCATCTATACCCCAAGAACCCTTCTTTAAATCACCAAATTTTGACTTCACATTCATATTCATAAAACCCGTTAACGGTTCAGGCACTCCAACTAACGGATGACGTCCAGGAACCGGTCTAACACCTTTAGCTACCGGAACAGGCGAACCACGTTCCAACTTCTCAACATGTATAAACTGACCAAGCTGAATCTTATTACTAAGAATAAGATCATCTTTCTCAAACGGTAAACTAACGTAAATCGAGTTAACCGAATCCGATACCTTAACATAAAATCCATGTTTCGGCCATAAATCTTTTTCATCGAGATCAATAGGGACAATATCAGTAACTTGCAAAAGTGAACTTCTATATTCACTTGTCGGTTTAATCCCTAAATTCATACCATCAATTAGTTTCAATAACACACCTGGTATCAATGTAGCCATATCACAAAATTGGGGGTTTTTTGATTCAATCGAATTTCAAGAAACTAAAACCTGGGTATTGATTAAAATGATGATCCAATGAAACCCAATTGGTCAATGGGATTATTATTGGTTATTTCCTACGATTTCATATGAACAAAACTAGGGTTTTCAGGGTTTTAATTTGGTTTCAAAATTCACAATCAACCAATGATCATTTTGAAAACTGAAAACTGGGTATTGATCAGAATCATAATCCAATGAAACCCAACTGATTAATTGGATTAAAACTAAGGATATGTAATTCTTTGAAATGACCAAAATTAGGGTTTTTAGGGTCTGAATTTGGGTTCAAATTTCACAAATGGATAATGAACAATTTTGAAAACTGAAAAGTGGGTATTGTAAAGAATCTTGATCCAAGGAAACCCAATTGTTTGATTGGATTATGATTATGTATTTATGATGATTTGAATTTATGTGAAATTAGGGTTTTAGAGTTTGAATTGTATTTGAAATTGGGAGCGTATGAATTATGAAATAGTCATAGCTTTGATTTTATGTCACGTTATTATTGTTGCTTTCATAAGTTTGTTTTAGGCGGGTATATGGACTTTAGAGTGCTCTTAACGACGACGTTTCAATTTTGAAAAGCTTGAAGGTAAAAGACAAACAAACCTTTTAAGTATTTGTACTCCATAGGGCTGACCAAATCCACCCGAAAATCGACAAATAGATCAAATTTAGAACTGAACCAAATCGAACGGACTTTTTTCAGTTTGGTTTCGATTTTGTATATTTATTTCAATTTTTGTCGGTTTTGGTTCGGTTTTGGTTCGATCCGGTTTTTGTCGGTTTTTTCAATTTGAAACCCGAAAATCGACCTGAATCGAGTTATTCGGTTTGGTTCTCGGTTTGAGTTTTTCCTTTTCAGTTTTCGGGTTGGGCCGTTTTCGCTGCGTCGGGTTTGCCCCATGCTCACCCCTACTCGATCGGGAAAAAAATCTGAAACCAAAACTAATTGGGGAGAGGCGAGGAATGCTTATCGGGTTACGAGGCGGGTTTGGGGCTTAAACCGGATTTTAATCGGGTTATCCCGCCCCACCCGAATTATATACATAGATATGCAAATATATTTATATTTATATAATATTATGTTAGTTTTACGTGTAATAAAAACATTTTTATCTAATATTGTTATTTTATTTTTTTTTTTATTTTTTTGTATAATTGTATATCATGGAACCTTGTTTAATGTTTGATTTTGAGTTGTAATATGTGGCGATGAAATTCATCATTATTTACGTATAATACTATCGTTTAAAATTAATAAGTCTTGTTTGTAATTAATTGATTATTAATAGATTCTTAATTTAAGTTATTGCTAAAGTTGTAAAACTAATAGTAAGTGTGAGATGATGTGGCTTTCGTCGAGAATCGCGTCCAAAGAGGACGTCCCGATAAGATTCCCGACTAGTACGGGGCGGGTTTGGGAAGCATGGCGCTCCAACGGGGTGCCACGATGGGAATCGAGGGCGGGTTTGAGGAAGACTTTGGTAATCGATTTGGGGACGGGGATGGCCACCCCACCCACACCCGCCCCGTTGCCATCCCTTTTTTCAGATGGTCTTTGTTTCTTAAAATACCTTTTAATCATCTTTTAATTTGTCTCATTCAGATGCGGTCAAACATTTTGATACGCATTTGTTTTTTATTACGTTAAAAATCTCTCAGAAGCTCAAACCACTTACCCAATAAGATGTGAAAATGATGTCTTACTATCACTTTGACCACTAAGGTTGTGAAAAAGTTCATTTGGCACTCGGGGGACACGGGAGCGATGATGTACGAAACAACTCTTTAAGAAGAAGAATAAAACAAGATCAAATCACTAAGACAGTAACTACCGACTAGCAATGATTTTAATCACACCGGAATGACAAAAATGGAGCCCTTGAAAGGCTGTTATCTTTAACTTGTTGAAAATATGGTACATAAAAAGCTAGCATACAGATCTTATTAAGGGGGGCCATGTACTCAATAATTTTACATGAAAACAAACAAACAAAAAACAAATTTCTCTAATGCCCTCTACCTATGTCAAATAGATAATTTTGTTTAGTGACTAATTTTTGTAATGGACAGTTTTATCGACTTAACGGCCAATAAACTACAGCTGGAATCCTGTTATCTTATTAGATATTTATGTAGTAATCAATGCTTTAAGATTTGTATGTTTTCTATTAGATATTAGATATAGTTTATATGAAAATTAATGTTTTGCAAATAATATATGAGATGGTTACTAGTATATGTATAAGCCTATAAGGTAACCGGTGAGATCTGTATTAACACACGGAAACTCGATAAAACACGGCCTACAATAGCACCCGAAAGCACTAGACCAATAAGCTAGATCTCCCTACGGGGCATTACACGTTTAGCCAGACCCATCTGCTCGTGCTTCTCCTTGCGTCTTGCACTAGAACAGGAAAATCGCTACTTAACCACTTTCTCTATGTCGAACTGTTTTGCAATTTCATTTTGTATACTAGTTGATAACTAACAATGTATGCAATTTGTATTATTTGGAACATACTTTCAAAAATATATTTGATTAACCTCTTGAGCTTGTGTCACGTTGTTTTGAATTTTGTAACCCTCGTGAATGGATTGTAAAAATAATAATTTTACATATATCGTTGTAAAATTAAATTTGTTACTTTGCCATATACTCTTTCGAGATGATTAGGTCGACCACGATATAAGACTTAGGGGGTGTTTGTTTCCACTTATTATGGCTTATTTGATTTTAGGCTTATATTTTATAAGCTCGCTTTTTGTGGCTTTTTTTGAAACTTTTCGGCTTATATTAGTTAATTTATAACATAATATACTTATATAAGCCGAAAAGTTTCAAAATAAGCAGTTCTCGGGAACCATATTGGATGACGAAAACTTTTAAAAGCGATACAAAAACTTTTCTAAGAACCACCTTAGAAATTATGTGGGAACTACCTTAGAAACTTTTTTGAAAAACATTTTATAAAATAATAAAATATATTTAGCCCAAATCCCAAATTACCCCAAAAGATTAGTCCATTTACTAATTAATAATTAACTTTAAAAAATGACATTAAAAATCCATTATGCTTAATCTTTTTACCGTTACTCGTTTGTTAAATCTTATTGGATCTTCTTATGTTTAATGTTTTATTATCACATCTTGTTAAATTGGACCCGATCCGACCCAAAATTTTGACCGGTTGGATAGTTGACCCATTGCGATTTTTGACTTGACCAAATCAAAGAACCACCTTGAATTTTCCGGCTAGATCCGCCACTGCTTATGAAACATAAGCTCATAAGCTCAAAACCAAATAAGTCATAAGCAGGCAGAAACAAACACCCCCTACTTGCCCAAGGTATAATTTGAAACCTTCAATAAAAAACAGTTCGAAACTGAATATAATTTTTCAACACCTTTTGTCCATAGAACCTTTTGAAAACTGAAGAACTTTAAATTCAAATCCTCTAAATCACAGTCATAATAGCAAAAAACAAATTCTATTTTCAGTTGAGAAATTTCAAAAATACTTATTTTGAACATGTTTTATAAGAAACTTCTCATTTTCCACCCATAGC
Source organism: Chrysanthemum seticuspe (assembly GCA_019973895.1). Lineage (NCBI taxonomy): Eukaryota > Viridiplantae > Streptophyta > Magnoliopsida > Asterales > Asteraceae > Chrysanthemum > Chrysanthemum seticuspe. The sequence goes on along the minus strand of BPTQ01000009.1, from coordinate 27,101,321 downwards.
CTCCATTTCCAAGCAAAAGGAAATCCTTTTTTGATGCTATACCCAAGTTCTTTTTTTGAGACATTTATTCTATACTTACTGTCATTGATGAAGTTAAGGATCTTTTATCATTAAAAAACATACAAGTTTTAGTAAAACCTGTTATCCTATTAGATATCTACTACGTATAAAGTAATCAATATTTTAAGAGTTGTGTATGTTTTCTATTAGATATTAGATATAGTCTTTCATTCTCAACTTTGACCTTAAATATTTTTGTTTGTGTTATATAATATTTTGTGAAAATCATACTAATGAAAATACATTTAAATCCCAATCCATTCATATATTTTTCATCAAGTGTTATATAATGTAAACAAAATTATTTAAAGTCAAAGTTGAAACAGAAAGACTTTAAAAAATCAAAGTGGACAATTTTTATAGGACGGAGGTAGTAGATAGACACAACCACATGATCCATGTTGACAAGCACATAGGGTGCGTTTAGATGCAGAAAAAATTTATTAATTTTCATTTTTTAGTTTTCTTAAGGACGGAGTAACTCTTTTTTTTCCAAAAAACCGAAGAACTCTAAATTCAAGTTCTCTAAGTAATAGTCATAATAGCATTAACGAGTGTTGGAAAACCCGCGCGATGCAGCGGGATTGCTTAAAGGATTTACTTTGCAACGACATTTATACCTCAGGGGTTGTTTTTGCCAAGTTGCGAAAGATTATTAATGTCAAAGGACTTACTTTGCAGCGACACTTGAACCTCAGGGGCTGTTTCCGCCAATTTGGCAAAGTTTGCATTAAATGCATGTTTTGCACAATCTTAGCTCCTGCCAAATAGTATATATAATAATAGATTTTGTAGAAAATTTTCAGTTAATACTAATTTTGAACACGTTTTCTGTTTTCTCTGTGTTTCTTAAAAACCTTTTCTGAAAATTTTCTCATTTTCAACAACTAAACACAACCACAACCTCCTCATGAAGCAATGTTTCCAAGCAAAAAGGAATTCCTGTCTTGAATCTTGATGCTTCCTTCTTTCAGACATTTATTCTTTACTTACTGTCATTGATGAAGTTAAGGATCTTTTATCATTAAAAAACATACAAGTTTAGTATATATGTATTTCTGTCCAACATCATCTATAAAAACTGGGTCCTGAAACTTAGGTATTGTATGCCTTAACCTATATCACACTTGCTTACAATCAAAAACCATTTCTAAGTTACATTTACTCAAAGAAACCGAATGGCGGAGGCTCTTGAGGAGAGACTTAGCATCGAAGAGGTTGGGTACACGACAACCACAAACACACCTCAAGAATGGCTTAATTCGATATTGAAAGCCAAGCCGACACCATCTCGCCCAACACAGATTCACAAAGTTCCAATGATCTTAAAAGAGCACAAGGATCATGACAAGTATTATGTGCCAAAGGTGGTCTCTCTTGGTCCATACCACTATGGTAACCCGAACCTTGAATCCGTTCAGAACTGCAAGCCTCTTTTTACAAACAAGCTTCTGAATGAGAACCGAGAGTCTATTCAGTGTTTGTATGACAATCTTGTAGAAATGGCTCCGCAATTGAGAGGGTATTACGAAGATGAAGTTGATCGCTTTTCAGACGATGAATTCACAAGAATGATGTTGCTAGATGGTTGTTTCATTTTGTATTTCATTGAACATATCTTCTTGAATTATGAAACATACTCTTTTGAAATGAAAAGATACCAGGTTGCGTTCATTCAACAAGACATGTTCCTGTTGGAGAACCAAATCCCATATCTAGTGCTGACTGAGGTGATGAAGTTAGTGCCCGATGAGATGTGGGATTTCAAGATCAAACGATTCATTGATGAAAATATTTTAGCAACAGAAAGATGCAAAAGAGCGCGAGAAGATACTCCTAAACCTGTCCCAAGGCATCCAATTTCAACCAACATAAATCACCTTCTTCAACTTCTTCAAACTAGGATTACACAAGACAAAACTTCTGGTTCAAGAGCGAATGACGGGTACACTTTTCGAACTGTTAACGAGCTTATAGAAGTAGGGATTCGCTTCAAACCAAGTAAAATCAGGTCTTTGGCACATATTAAGTTCACCAAGCATGGATTTTGCGCAAACGTTGAACTCCCTCCCATCACTATCGATGATGCCACAAAGCCAATGTTGTTAAACTTGGCAGCATATGAAATGTGTTCCAACGACACAAATGCTTCATGGGTCACCTCATACATATCCCTTATGGATTCTCTGATTGATCACTCAGAGGACGTGAAGGTTCTACGAAAAGCCGGGATCCTCTACCACAGCCTTGGGAGCGACAAAGAAGTCGCAAGACTTTTTAATGAAATAGGGACAGATCTTATGCCTAATAATTTTGCATATTCGGAGGCGATGTTTGATATTCAAAGACATTATGATAGTAAAAGGAATACATGGATTTGGCAGCTGAAGCGGAGTATCTCAAGAGCCCTCGGGCATTTGTAGCACTTTTAGTTGGAGTTGTCTCATGGTGTATCCTTTGAATGGGTGTGTTGTATAGGCTTTTAAGAAGTTATACTTGTTAAGAAATAAAGATATTCATATAAAAAACACAATGTATACAGATATGCAAAATTCCCTATAAAATAATACAGTTATAAGCAACATAGTCATGCTTCGAAAAACTACTACTGTAAGAATGTGTTATAGTGGCCTCGACAATGAATAAGACTACCACACGCGTGAGATAAAACACAAGTATGCGGATTGACAGAGCAGATACAAAGTCAAAGTAACCAGAGTTCATACTGTAACCATATTATAAAAAAACCGTCCAAAACAAAAGGTATAAATAAACAAACTGCAAACATTAGCTTACAAAAGCAAGTACTTTTAACTATTCTCATAAGACTAATCCTCAACTCAACGATCACCATAATAAACACTTCTCGACTCTAACTCAAACATGCAAGGTGTAAGAAAGCTTACATTACGCCATTATATATCGTTTGGAGTCAAGGGTAAAAGGGTAAATTATCACTCTTCGACAGTGATAAGTTCAAACTCAATAAGAGACAGGTTGCAGTCTACGTTGGCAGAGAAATCAGCCGACTCGGTGGTTTCAACACGACCCCATCTGTCCACTGCAAGTCTCATGGACCCCTTGTACATGTCGATCTTTGCATTTCTCAGAATAACAGTACTGCCCTCCTTCATTGCGTCCACTGAGAAAGTTGAATATTTTTGTGAGTTTCATGTCAAATAATCACCCACACACTAAAGTAATTAGAGGACATAGATTTTTGAACACGGTAAAGTTCGACAGTTTGTCTATTTTCACAAGGTTTCATGATATTTCATGTATTCTGTAACGCCAAAGCAGGAAAGACGACATACTTCACAATGTATGCTCGTATGCACTTAACTTTCAGATACCATAGCAACAATCATGCTTTTAATTTATGATCCTTTACAAGTTACTATAGAAATGAAAAATAAAACTATCATGCACACAGTCATCTGCAAGTGTGGCGAACGTTTGACTTGTCACTTTCTAACACATTTTAGTATATTGACTATTGGCGGCTATTCCAATTTCCAAATAAATGTTCGGTAAATGCAGTGGAAAAAAAAAAGGATACCAACCCCATATAATAAAACTGATATAGACGAAAACAAACAAAGAAATTCACGTGTTGGAATAATTTTAACAATTCGAAAAACGTGTTATAGCGCACAGCTAAAATGTGGACAAAGATATCCATAGTTTCCATTTCAGGATTTTGTGATTCGAGAAAGTTCATAAGTAAACACACGATATAACGCCCATAAATAAGTATACAAATAATTCATTAAATACACCTTGAGATAATTCATTGGATTAAGCAGCGCATACCTTGTTCGTTTCTAGCAGTAAAGACAACAACTCCGGTTTCATCACCAACCAAACATTCAGCGAGACGCATGTTGCGTCCTTGATTCCCATTGCGTCCTCCTCGTGTCTGTATCGCCTTTGAATCAACCACTTTTACAGTGAGGTTAAGACCAAAAGCACCAGGACGGAGTTGGTTGATCTTAGTGAAAGTTGCTTGTTGCTTAGTTTGTTCAGCCATTTCCCAAAAATCCTGTAACAATAATTCCGAAAATAAAATCATTTAGAACTTATTAAGAAGAGTCGTTCCTTCTAAAGCTATGCATGAACCAAAACTACAACCAACTTTCAAATTGGAATTAGACTACGTGTATGACATAGTCAATAATTAGAATACAACAATGTTCGATCAAAAAGTGTATACCAAACGACATCTTTAGAAAAAATAAGTGACCTTTCCATGATCTTGTTTACAGTTTAGAATTTATCAGATATAAAAGTATAAGAGCATTGACAACTTTGAGAACGTCAGCATGCATTGAACTCAAATCATACATAATGTAATAATCCAAAAGAATTTAGCTAGCAGCTTAAATTCATTCTTTTATATTGTCCAAGCAACGACACAAGATCAAGACCCAAAAACACATAATGTGGACCACAATCGGCAATTCTGTTGGATTTTGACAGTGAGAAGACAGAACAAAAACCAAAAAGTAATTTCAAATGTAAGATTCTAATTGTACAACAAAGTTGTACAAATTGTGAAATCATAAAAAGTTCATGAACTTTTGATACCAAAAAATCAAACTTTGAATCAATATAAGATCCTACAAAAGGGGAAACCGAAGAAATGCTAGTATCACTTTTTCCGATATTGTGATTTTTAACCGTTAACTATCAATATCAGAAATATAGTTAGCATTGAATTTCAATTCATCACATGCCAAAACAGCTGACATCATCGGATAACATCTCATATCAATCACAACGAATTTTATGTATGCTTCCGCAGATGTAATTATTCGAAAAAGAAAGTGTGTGAAAATGATTGGAAGACACTCTCTTAGATTAAATCAATTAAATATATGAGTCTCGCTAGTCAATATAAGATCACTACTATAACAAACTAAAAGGCTTTCATGTTTTTTTCTAAACCCGATAACATAGAGCCATACTCATTGTCTAATTGATTTAACTAATCAAACCCTTTTAGACCGTCATATTTACAAATGCGTTTCGCTAAACACACTGTTCACAAAACCGACATGTAATTAATGTTTCCGACAATAAAATCATTTGGAGAATGTCATGAGATTCATACAAAATAAACACCATCAAACCACACTCAACATTACCTAAATAACTTATATATACCAACCTAAAAAGCTTTGATCTTAATTTGATTGATTACATAAAACCATACAACCATTAATCATCATTCAGCCGCCAAACAAATGAACTTCATTGTTCAAAAGTAATCTAATGCGTGTTCATGCAAAACACAAACTTTTGCAAAACTTAGTCAAATTAAGACGCCAAAAATCACTCGCTAGTCGGTAACGTATTAACCGTACTTGTACAAATAATCAATCAGCTACTGGTCAATCAACATCTTACTAATATAAAAAATATATAGATTAACATAAATTACCTAACTAATAAAATTATATTAAAAAGCTATGATTTTTATCCTAAACTCAGTTTCGTAAAACCGTTGCAACCATTAATCAACCAGCTTTTTCCAATCAATTACGGTACATTATAATATAATTAACTGATACAAATATAGATAGATTGACACTTCTAAACTAATCCAAATAAACAACAATCTTTATAAAAAATCAAGAAAATTTATAAAATTACAGAAGGATTTAGATCAAATTTGCAAAAACTAAAAGATACCCATTTAGGATTACAACTTTATAACAAAAACCCATGAAGCATTAATCAAATAAGCAGCTAAAAACTTATAAAAACACAATCTTTACTATATGAAAATTAAGCACCACACAGCTTAATCTTAAAAACTGAAAGATACCCACTAAAGATTACACCAATATAAACAAAACCCATGAAGCATAACAATTAGTAGCTAAAAAAATGCATAAAGATACAAACTTTATAAAAATATATATATATAAAATTACAAAAGGGTGTGGATCAAATTAGTAAAATAACACAAACCCATGAAGCATTAATCAAATAAGCATCTAAAAAACTGCAAATAAAGATATAAGCTTTATACAAAAATCAAGAAATTTATAAAATTACAAAAGGGTTTGGATCAAATTAGTAAAAACTAAAAGATACCCATTTAAGATTACAACTTTATAACAAAAACCCATGAAGCATTTAACAATTAGTAGCTAAAAAATTTATAATGATACAAACTTTATAAAAAAAAAATTATAAAATTACAAAAGGGTTTGGATCAAATTAGTAAAATAACACAAACCCATGAAGCATTAATCAAATAAGCAGCTAAAAAACTGCAAATAAAGATATAAGCTTTATATAAAAATCAAGAAATTCATAAAATTACAAAAGGGTTTGGATCAAATTAGTAAAAACTAAAAGACACCCACTTAAGATTACAACTTTATAACAAAAACCCATGAGGCATTAATCAAATAAGTAGCTAAAAAAATGCATAAAGATACAAACTTTATAAAAAAAAATTATAAAATTACAAAAGGGTTTGGATCAAATTAGTAAAATAACACAAACCCATGAAGCATTAATCAAATAAGCAGCTAAAAAACTGCAAATAAAGATATAAGCTTTATATAAAAATCAAGAAATTTATAAAATTACAAAAGGGTTTGGATCAAATTAGTAGAAACTAAAAGATACCCATTTAAGATTACATCTTTATAACAAAAACCCATGAAGCATTAATCAAATAAGTACCTAAAAACTTATAAAAACACAATCTTTACTATATAAAAATTAAGCACCACACAGCTTAATCTTAAAAACTAAAAGATACCCACTAAAGATTACACTAACATAAACAAAACCCATGAAGCATTTAACAATTAGTAGCTAAAAAATTCATAATGATACAAACTTTATAAAAAAAATATTATAAAATTACAAAAGGGTTTGGATCAAATTAGTAAAATAATAAAAACCCATAAAGCATTAATCAAATAAGCAGCTAAAAAACTGCAAATAAAGATATAAGCTTTATATAAAAATCAAGAAATTTATAAAATTACAAAAGGGTTTGGATCAAATTAGTAAAAACTAAAAGATACCCATTTAAGATTACAACTTTATAACAAAAACCCATGAAGCATTAATCAAAATAAGCAGCTAAAAATTTAAAAAAACACAATCTTTACTATCTGAAAATTAAGCACCACACAGCTTAATCTTAAAAGCTAAAAGATACCCACTAAAGATTACACCAATATAAACAAAACCCATGAAGCATTTAACAATTAGTAGCTAAAAAAATGCATAAATATACAAACTTTATAAAAAATATATATATAAAATTACAAAAGGGTTTGGATCAAATTAGTAAAATAACACAAACCCATGAAGCATTAATCAAATAAGCATCTAAAAAACTGCAAATAAAGATATAAGCTTTATATAAAAATCAAGAAATTTATAAAATTACAAAAGGGTTTGGATCAAATTAGTAAAAACTAAAAGATACCCACTTAAGATTACAACTTTATAAACAAAACCCATGAAGCATTTAACAATTAGTAGCTAAAAAATGCATAAAGATACAAACTTTATATAAAAAAACAAGAAAATTTTATATAAAAAAACAAAGCTTTATCATGATCTAACTAAGCATAAACAAAATAACAATAAAAATTGTAAAATCAGGGCACATGCATTGACTTTAATTTAAATGAATCAGGATCAATAAAACTGGAATTGGGATCAATTGAATAATTGACTGACCTTATTTGATTTGCTTTGGTGATTTTCGGAAAATTCGAGGAGGAAAAGAAAGAAAGAAGATCTGTTTTCTTTTGTTTGTTTTGGGGATTTTGAACAAAGTTGTTGTTTGGTTCAATAGTTGTAGAAGGGTTTTATAGGAAGTGAATTTTAGATCACCAAATTTATATTTTTTTTCCCAAAATAACAAGCTAATTTTTTTTAAAGTTTCGTTTTGATACGTGAATTATAAAAGTATTTTTAAATACAGTGAATTTTCATAAATTGTTATAATATGCTTATTTTGATATGTTGTCGTTAAAAGTATTTAGAGTTCGTTAAAGTACCTTTAGGAATATCAATTGAAAAGCATCTTTAGGAATCACTTAAGATTCGCTAAAGGACCAATAGGCTTGGATGATCACGAGATAAAAAAAATAGTCGAAAGCTTTATCGATTATGAGTGATGAAATTGTAACTAAATTAAAGATTAGTCAAAAGCTTTATTGATTATCAATGTTGAATTGTAACTAAATTCTATTACAGTGGTTGAGTTTGTTATATGAAAATCTCAATAACAAGCTAATAAAGTATTTATAGTCTCATGGCTAGTTTGGAGTTCGTTTATTGAGTTAGTTACTTGTACGTGTATTGCATGTGATATGACTTAAACCTCACTCGTGCCTTGCATGTGAGCCTCACAAAGTGTATCGTATCATCTTCCATATGTTTTTTGAAAGATAAACTTTTGATGCATAATTTATAATGATGTTTAAGCATGTTTTGAGTAAATATGACAATATTAATTGATAGATGCAAATAATAAAATGTTTAAGTAAATTGCAAAAACTTACATGAGCACACTCATAAATTCACTTTGCTGGAGGTTTTTCTGAAAGCAGTCTTTTTACCTTCGGGTTTACTCAAGGCTAAAGATATGATCTGTCTACATTCTATATTCCCATATCCAGCTCATGCAGGATTGAGTATCGTTGTTATTGTTGTAAAAACCTGCACGTCGTTTTGGCTAAAGTGCAAACTTTGAAAGTTCACACTTGATTTGTGTGAAGAATTTGAGTTGTAATCGTTGTTTTTGACGTATATTAGTTATGTTATCAAGTATACAACTTGGAGAATACGTTCATTTTTAGTTTGAAAAAGTCTAAGGCTTTTTTATGCAAAAAGAGAAATAGGCTGAATAATGAATAAGTCAGCTCATGGACCAAACAAAATGTTGGCCCAGTAAGCTAAGTGACTAGCCCAGAATATAAAACAAGCCCAAAAACAGCTGTTCAAAAAGTTTAGAAATAATTCCTAAGAGTAAATTGCAAAAACCTTGTGGTTTGGACAAATTGCACACAACTTCGAAACTGCTACTGTAGTATCTGTGGTAACTTTTACATAAGAATGCAATTTGTGTCACTCTCTATGACATGTCGATTTTTATTATAGTTTCGTATAGTCAAATCGTGGATTGATGATCTTACAAATGAATACTTGATTATAGGTAATTTCGGATAGAGGTAGCTATATTATCACTGTGTGCCGTGGAATCATAAAGGCAGCTAGTCCTTTTGATGCAGCCCGGGCTACAAGGATGAAATGCATATTTGGCTAACTGCAAATGAGTGACTTCGTATATTAAATTAGATCACATTAGACATGGGAATGAAAAGATAAAATGCAGAAAGACAGACTTCCATTTTATGCGTTTTTATCTGTACTTTGTTAACCGAAATTATTTCTGGCATGTATATAATTAGGAGAAAGCCAAAACTTCTGCAACAAGACCACTCAAACAACCCATTTAACACCTCCAAAGTTGACAGTTGCTTTAGCGTCTTTGCCTCATCACCGTAGGACACAAATTCTGGGCATCCTGACAATAATAGTTTAGCAGTGTAACTAATTGAACCATTTCCATCAGTTTCTTAAATCTTAATCAAATTAGTACTATACTACTATAAGTAATCAATAACAAGCTATAAAACACGATTAGAATCTTATAAGCATGCATATTTATATTAACTTTCCTTTAACGAAAAACAAAATACATTCATATTGGTAAGAAGTCATCAGATAAAACCGGGATGCCACACATAAACCAACATTATTCGAAAATTATACAACCAAACTCAAAATACATATATAGAAGCACAACAAAAACTTTACAGATTTAAGGCAGTCCAAAAGACTTAAGTTTAAGACTTTTAAGCCAAGTTATTCAAAACATGTATCGAAAGCAAGTTATGTTATATAAATTTTAAAGACTCGTTTAAAGGAGAGACGCTGAAATGCCAAAATCAAGATTCCAAAGATCAAAAGCTCCCTTCACGAAGTCATAGTGTCCTCCCTTAAGTGACAGCTTTTTGTTCACGACTGCTTCTCTCACGAAAGGATACGTCAAAAGGTTTCCCAAAGATACATTCACAGCCTCCTGCATTTATTGGAAAACCACAAAGTTGGTAAATAAAACTAGTATCATTTAAAAGACTCATTTTGACCCAAAACCGTTTTCATATGTTGATCACACTGATTCTTTAGTTCTTATATTATGGTTTATATTATGAAAAGTGGGTGTTAACGTACCTTCTCACACTTGGTGCATAGATCCGAATGATCCATATCGCTGAAATCTGTTTTCACCTTGCTCTTGGCAGGCAACCCGATTTTGACCCATTGTTCAATGAAGTCACTGTTTGTTCAATATGCACAAAGAAATTGTTAGAATTTATTACTTTCTAGTGCACGACTAATCACATACAAATGGTGCAACTTTTGATGATGATATACAGGTTAAGCAAAATCAACTTAAATTCTTAATAGACTAAACATCTATGAATTCACTTTATCTCTATTCGAAAAGAAAAAGTAGGTAAATTCAATGGTGTTCATCATTGAGCTGGTAATGGGTGTCATTCAAAGAGTGAAAGGCAATTGAATAAGACATGCATGTTTTGTGGACACAAATCATTGAATGATTCCTGATTATCTGTTTGCTTCAAAGAAATAAATGCCAAGCAAAGCAACAATACATATAATCAATACTTTGGGGCAGTTTTAGGCTAACGCTATCAGTAGTTCAAATCTTTCTTGCGACATCAATGAAATAATTTGGATATAGTTTCAAAATAAGTATTATGAGATTATGTCAAATCATTTAAGAAATTATTCAAAGATGTGAAACATCTTATTCTTATAGATACTTTGTATTTGATGAAAAAGCCAAATACATGATTATCAATCAAAGGTCTCAACTATATATTTTAATGATAAAAAACTTAATATAGACGCAACTCCATATCATATTAAAACTTTAAAGGTTACTTACAAAATGGTAGGATTTCGTACGAGACCCTAAATAATTAAACTCGTGAATCTTTCATTGCATGAGATATATGAAAAAAAGTTAAAAGACTTCTAAGTGCAGTAAAAAAAATATAAAATTGTCGGCAAAAAGGCGTGTGATCCTAAAGTGTGAATACATATGTACCTTGGTATGTTCAGTCCTAGAAGGAAAGAATTAACTATTACTAATCATATTATAAGTAACTTCATTCAATGACAGATATTTGCATTATATTATTGATTGAAAAGCCTTATATGACAATAATGTCGTGGAGTTAGCAGCAACTTTGGCCTGTATCACTATGGCTAATGAACTATAAGGGATGATAATCACCCGAACCAAGCATAGAAAACCACAACCAACCATGTTACCCGAATAACGCAGTTATCAAAATGGGTCAATGGGTTGGCGACATAGTTGGTTGTAAAAGTTTTGTGAGGCACTTAAATTCTTGGGTTGAATATATAACTTTTTCATTTTAAATTTTTTATAACAACCAGTTCTTTATTATACAGATCAACCATTTACGATTCTAAAGTCTAAAGCATATATATTGTGTCGGGTTCTTGTAATATACAGAATTGCCACCCTTAATATTTGCTGCAACGTGTTTGTCGTAAATGAAAAGTAGCTGACTTACGAGGCAGTACTTCCATCTTCAGGGATGGACATGAGTCCTTTAATTCCACCACAACAGCTATGTCCAATAACTACAATATTCTCCACCTGAAAGTACAACATTAACACCATTTAATCCATAAGCTACAGTAGAGTTAAGGAATATTTCCAACAAAATAATGAAACTAAAAGTTACAGTTAATGAATGTTGATCAGTCTCCCATTTGCTGGGATGACTAATGACACCTTTAGAGTGGTCCAAAGCAAATTAAATAAAGATAAAAGTAGTCAGATTATTAAAAAGGATAAAAAAGTACAACTGTACAAGTGGAGCCTCCTTCAATTATTGTTGCAGAAAACAGTTTTAAGGAAGGTAGTAACACATTTTTTTTTTTACTTATAAAATAAAGTGTAAAAGAAAAAGATGGAATATGCTAAATGTTAATAAAAGGGTAACTTTATTCTTTTTTTACATTCTTCTCTTGGTGAACTGCCCTATGTAAAAGAAAGCTAATCCGTATAAGTCATGAACGCTAAGATAGTTTCAGACTTATAGTAAAGGTCTAAAAAAATTGTGTGTGTATCAAACCATCATTCGTTCGTTAAAACACTTTTCTTTATGTTTTCCTAGCTCGAGAGCTCACATAGAAATTAAAATCTTCATATGACCGCAAGATCTATGAATACGATACAAAGATTATTGATACAGATAAGTACTGTGTAGATGTCCCTAGCCTTTGATATAAAAGAATACTTTTCAAATATCTTATTTCAAGATTAGAGAAAATGAGGCATGATCAATAATTAAAGATACCCTTTAACCCCAAATAAGTTATCTTTGACTTAAGGGCATCTTCTTAAACTCTAAGATGGGCATATTCCAAAATATGGGACTCAAAGGGGAGGCATGGAAAGTGGGGGAGTTGGCCAATTGACTCCACCCCATCCCACCACCACATAAATCTTCCTTTACTAAAGATAAAATCAACTATCACTAAATAGAATAAAGGTTAGGCATGCTACATAGGGTCCATAAGTCACAACATATGTCTCTCATATTTATTGTTCATTTTGGACTTTTCAGCATTTAAAATAGTCTGGTACTATTTAATTTTGATATAGACAATCATCATCATGTTGGTTATTTTAGAAAGTAATAGGTTTAATCTTCATAACAATAACTTGACTAGTTGCTTTATGGAATTGAAGAGTGTATCAATGCTCACCTTTAGGTGCACGACTGCATATTCAATAGCCGCCCCTGCTCCAGAGTGTTTAACCTGTATGTTGAGATTTTCGTAAGTAAACAAAGCAGGAGCCAATAAGCAACGAGGATGGTAATCGACGTTAGTCTTTTTGCACTAATTGTCATTAATCTAAAAACTTATAGACACATTTTTCGACCATTTACAACATATGATAAATGAAGAAATTATGTTCTCAATCGTCTAACTTGCATGATTTTATGTTCTCAACTATTGTAAACATTGATATAGGAAAGAAGTCAAAGCATAGCCTAACCATGTGCTTGATAACATGTTAGCAATTATGTTTGACAGATGCTTATGGGTTGACTTCATATGAATAAAACACTATAAACTAATCATATAATCAGATATACTTATAAATTTCCTTGATCTTCTATATCTTGAAAGCAAATTAAATACTATAGTTTAGTTTATATGATTACCGTATCATAAGGAGGAACCATGTTAGCAATGTTTCTGACTACAAAGGCTTCACCTGGCTGGAAATCCAGGATGTGTGACGGACAAACTCGAGAATCCGAGCAGGCAAATACCAAAAACTGCGTTAACAAAAAATAAATCAAACATGAGCATGATCAATAGCTTTTCAACTTAGCCGTATTCAACATTTCATCGTGTTGGTAAGATGCATTTCGACCAAATGTTTCCGAAGTTAAATTCCAACTAAAAAATGTAGCACATTTTTTGTACTGATGTTATTTTATGTTTGGTTTCATCATTTTTGTATTGTACATTCACATGGGTTGAAAAAAATGCAATAATACATCTTTTCTAACTGATGTGAGGAAGCCATGACTGACACCTATATGAAATAAAAGTATTTTAAGAATAAAAAAAGTTTGAAGACTTGAATAGAACCTTCTGTTACTTTATATCATTTTTACAATTCTATATTATTAGGAGATCATCAACATGATACTTGATATGACAAAACTTGTAGTATGAGATTTAAAGATAATTGTCAATATTTGCCAACAAATACCATGACAACCAACTATTGTGGTCGAGCACTTGGTGTACACAAGTTACAGCTTTATAACTCAGCCTTATGGCTCATGGCCGGGCATCTAGTGCTTATTATAGTGACAAATGATTTGGAGATAAATGGTATACCTTGGGGCTTTGGCCTGTGGCAAGCTCACCATACAAAGTGGGGTTTGCTCTACAAAATAAAAAAGAAGAAAAAGGTTTAGTTAGGGTCAAGTAACAGATAAGGGTATATATTTCTTGTGGTACATATCACTTTCTACAGCATAAAGAACAAATTAAATACCCTAACTTTAGGCATAAAAGTTATTATACTACCAACATAAGATTCAATTATACAGCCATGCAAAAATGAAATTATCTCCATAAAAAATTTTCATTTCACTAACACATAGTTTAGCAGTACAATTAAACGTTTAGAGCGTCGAATCCGTTTAAGGCTGTTTACGTCAAATATGATCACACCCGTTTAGTATTCTTATTCTCTAGCTTCTACCCGGTTTATCTAATCCGTGAAGTACACTAAGTAGTGATTATAATTTCTTAAAAGCCAAGCTTAGAGATAATACTTCTCGATATCGCTGGCATTTCACCAAACTAATAATCTATAACTAAAACTTCAACCAAAAACATCCAACACTTTTTCAAAGCATTAATAAAATATACAAGTGGATGATGACTTATCTTATCAATTATTCACTATATAAAACCATATAATAATTTGCTTCAGACTCATAGTAGTGGAACCGCAACAAGACTACAAACAACCCGATTAAACCAGCGTCAACTTAGTTTTCTCTGTCGTATACCAAACACATGTAGTAAGGAGATCGCAGTTAGAACAATAAACATATTAAAAAATAACTAACACACACAAACACTTTACAATCATTCGGTCTACTGACAGACAAAAAAATGCAATGGTGTAGGAGGGGACGCGTTCCATTCGCTCTCTGAGAGAGGGGGGGGGGGGACGTGTTCGGTTTGGTAGACCAAAAAAAGATGGATACTAATAGGCTCAAGGACTGTGACAAAATGGAATCAATAAATCATGTTGCATGTAAAAGTGGCAATAGTACAGTCTGTCCACTATAAAAAATGCTGTGTAGATTATATGCTCAGAAATGATCAGTAGTAATCATTTTCAGTACAAGATAAAGGTACAAAAGATACGTACTCATATTTTTCTTTCTTAAACCGAGCGAAACCGTCACGGATTCTTTCCACCGGGTTAAATACATCCGCATCAGCTCCCTTTAGCTCGGCCGTGAGGAGCTTGATCTTTGCGGCGGCAACTGCTTGAAGGTCGTTGTTCTCACTACATAATTGTTAGATTCGAATATTAGTCTCGATGTAACTAAACTTGATCAAGGGTAACATATACACCAAATAAGTTTACGGTTTTACATCCCGAAACATTTTATGTGATCTCAGGCGTTAGAGTCTAAACGCGTTAGAAAAAATGTAAAAATGACATGTACACAACTATTGTGGTATTGTAACGTTTTACATCTAGTTTTGAAGAATTTATTTTCGCTTATTTTTCTCATAAGTGTCAAATAAAATTATTTGACATTGTTTGAATAAACATAGAGAATGATTTGCAAGCAACAAAACATTGTATTTTTGACAATGTTATCCTTATGTCTTAAACAACCTTTTTGGTCTTTTATAACAACTTGCTCAAAAAGTTGTGAAAATTACTATTTACTTATTGTGTAAGGAAAAAAAAACACTTTAATTATTACCATATTAAATTACCGACAAAAAACCACACGTTAATTTCAAAAACTTATTTCAATCAAAAAAATATTTCAAATTTTAAATTCCGTGTATGCTTGACGCATAGTGTTTAAGAACATTTAAGAACGATGAGTGTAGGTAATTTTAATGCTCGATTGTCAAGTAACAAGTAGATTTTTTTCCTTTTTTGTTTTTTCAAATGGTCATATTCTGAAACGCTTTCATTAAGTAGCATTTATGAACGTTGAATATTTAGGAGATATGATAATACAATTATGTAATTTTACGCATTATAACTATAACTACAGCTGCGTTATCAAATTTTTGAAAAATTTGAGTATTATCTTAAAAAAAAGTTATGAAAAATGTGATTGGGACACGTACGGTGACGGCCGGCTGACGGCTGCTGTATAATAATCAATTCAATCATATTCAACGGTGACAAATTCGAAGCATTTTATTACTTAAATAATCAATTTAAAATTAATAAATTCTGATCCTGTTATTTCGGAGTCAGAATACACAACCGGCCGACGATCATACTCACACCCAAACTCATCCCGCAAAAACTAGATATGAGAAAAGTAAGATGTATACGGTAATATCTCAATTTGTAAATAAAAAACTACTACCTCCGTTCTATAATAAGTTGTCAAAGCTGAACAAGAAAGACAATTATTATAGGACGGAGGGAGTAGATAATAATAGACAAAAAAGTATCTAACTTGTCGTTAGTTATTTTTTCATTATTAGAACAAAAACCTTTTAAATTTTGATGTTTCTTTTTGTGTTTTGTGATCATTCTAGTTTTGCGTTTTTTAACCACCCCATTAACATCTAGTAGTAAATGATCGTTGTACATTAACAAAATAATGCTTTTAGCAAAAACATTTACTAGCTTTTTTTTTTCTTTTATCTAGCTTTTTTTTGTTATTAAAACAAAACCTTTTCAAATTTCGACTTTTATATGTATTTAGACGTTTTTTGTAACATCGAAAGGTAAAATGATGTGCTTTTAACAAAAACTTTTACTCAAAAGTAAAAAGGCTGTTTTTAACAAAATCTTTGAGGATGATATCATAAAAAAGTATATTCCAAAAAACAAACAGTAAAAACACACAAATAATTAGTTACCGTACAATAGAAGACAAACAGTAAAAAAAAAACAAAAAAAAAGTCAGTTACAGCTAGTTAGTTAGTAATACCTGAGAAGCTTCTTAAGTCCGTCAATTGCGTCATCAATTGTGTATCCATTAGTCGCTGCCATGTCGTCTTCTTCTACCTGCATAATTTTAATCAAATCAAATTTTTATAAAATTATATCAATTTTTTATAAAATTCTGAAGCATGTGATTGTAACTGATCGATCAGCTCGATCAATTCATTAGGTTAATGATTATTGTAACTGATGAATGGAGAATTAATAAAATTTGAAAATGAAATTATATGAACCTTTTTTTTTTTTTTTTCTGTTAATGGAGGGAGGGAGGGAGGGAAAGGAGGGAGGGAGATGATGAGTAGACAAGAGAGATTTTTGGAGTGGGAAATGGGGGCTACTGGATCTATTATTTATAGCTTTTTTTTTGCCTAACTACTAAACCCACCCTGGTTACTATCATTTCTTTATTTATTTTAAAATATTTTGCAATTTTGTACACGGCTATTGAAAGTTGAAACTATTTTTAGTAAATTACTTTGGCCGGGCAACTAGGTAAAAGATTTGTGATTATGTAAGGTTGAGCACAATCGGTCACCAGGTGCCACATCAGTTTTTTTTATCTGGCGACCAGACATAATCAGGATGCCACAGTCGATGACCGTCGTTTTTTTTTTTTTTTTTTTTTTTTTAATTCAAACATTTTAAACATCAAATTTAAATTCATTAAAATTAAAAAAAACATTACAATACTAAATTAAAATAAATATTACAATACTTAAACTAATAATCTAAATCGTAGCGTGCCTTAATTGTTGCCTTGACTTTCATCAATTCTTCTAGTTGTCGTCCGGTCAAAGTTGGGTCGATTGGGTGTTGTAGAAGATTATGTCGGTCTCCCGTTTTGATAACCTCAAGAGCTCAAGTTTCTTTTTTCATCTCCAGCTCTTTTTCCCTCGATCGTATGTAAGCATCTTCTAAACCCTCCTTATTCTTACCTTTCTCCCCTTTTGACGGCTTCTTGATTTTGAAGAAAGTTTTGGCCAACGATTTTACAAATGATTCTGATGGTTCATCATCAGCACGAGAGGAAAAGGATGATTTCTTCCTTACTTTGTCACGACCTATCGGTCGTGATTCTCTAGTCTCATCATCAGAATCATCAACATCTTGGACATCAAAAGGATCACGGGCTTGGGTTGAACCCGAGGTAGTGGTAGAACCCTTTGTTTTCTTCCGACTATTCGTTTGGAAAGTCGGTATCTCAGTGTACTTCCAAGCATCATGACCCTTTAAAACTTTCCAGCACTCCTCCAAAGTGAAATCATGACCGTACGTCATATAGTATTCTCTAAGAGCTTTTGAAGCATCGTCTATATCATTTTCACCACTTCCATGGTTATTCTTGATATTATCAATGATAGCACAATAATTACCAACCCTATTACGAATCATATTCTTCCATTTGGTAGTGATGGAGTCATTGGTTCGGTCTGAGCCAGTTTCATTTTTAAAGTACTCTATCACTAACTCCCAAAAGCGGAAGCGGTTCAGGGCGTTTCCTATCTCCGAGTTTTCCGACACATGAACCCAAGCTTTACAAAGCGTGACCTCTTCCGCCTTTGTCCATGCTTCAACGGTCTTCTTGCCTTTCGCCTTGCTTATTTCAGGCTTCTTACCTTTGTCCTTGGCCTTTGAAGCACGCCTTGATCGCTGCTTTGGTTTGATGGGGGACATTTCTTCAGCGGAAGCGGTTTTTTCATCATCAGAATCTTCAACGGGAATGGAATCATGGTACGAACCGTGGTGCGAACCGTGACCCGAACCTTGGCCCATCGAAGCATCTTGACTTTGGTAGTTTTGTGTCGGATACTTCGGCAAAAAATCTTCCAAATTCATTTTTTTATTGTTATTAATTTTTTTTTTTTTTTTAGTTTAAAAGAACCAAAAGTTTTCCAAATCTTCCAAATCTTCCAAAAGTTTTTTTTTTTTTAGTTTAAAAGAACTAACGGTCAATTTTTTATTTTTTTTATTATTATTAATTTTTTTAACTTTAAATGCCCCAAACGGGGCAAAAGTAGTTGGGGAAGTGTGATACTAATTCGGTCGAATATTGAACCGATGTCCCAATTTTTTGCTTGTTGACCGATGTGATGACCCGAGCCCACATTCATGTCGACCGATGTTAACATCGGTCGTGTGTCAAAAAATTCGATGACCAACCGATTTATTCCGTTCGATTGTGCCCAGCCTAAGTAAAACGTAAGAGATGGTGTTTTGGCAAAAGCAGTAGTAGCCAGTGGCAGAACTTGGTCATTTATTTTGAGGGGCTAAATCGGATATTTGTTTGTAACCTCAACTAAATTACCTCTAAAACTTATAATATTTAAACTAGGTGTCGTAAATTTTGGGAGGTCGGGACCCTCCCCTGCCTTCAAAGAGGTCCGCCCTTGGCAGTAGCAGTAGCTAAGGGTGTCAAAAAACAAGATTCGATCAGAATCCGACCTAGGGCTGAACCTGAATAAGCCTATTCGGGTAAATAATTGTATTCGGGTCAGCCTGAGTAACCTAAATACTAAATAGGGCCATGTGGGTCGGGTCACTCGGGTAAATAATTGTATTCGGTCAACCCGAGTAACTTGAATACTAAATAGTCTCGAGTATCAGGTTGAAAGTGCTTGGCTAACTCAAGTTTGAATCGATCGGTTGACCGAATAACAATTTTTTCTATTTCTTCTAAAAAAACAAAGATTTATCTATCTAAACGAGTTCAAATAGGCAATTTTATTACAATTTACTCATATTCGAGTGAACCCGAACCCAAATGTACCCTACACGTATTGACCCTAACATGACTAACCCGAACTTAAATAGGGTCGGGGGTCAGGTATGATATTTTTAGCCTTGACCCGAATTTTGACGCGACTCAGGTTGAGCCGAACCCGACTAACACCCCTAGCGGTATATATTTGGTGACGTAGCTATAGTTGTAATCATAATGTGGAAAACAACTATTAAATGCTCAATGCTCTTATATGTTAGTTCATGGAGCTTTGAAAAAATGAGCATTCCGAAAAAAGAAGATAACAATATTTGTTGTTTGTCAAATAAACATTAAAATTACAAACGCTCAACGTTCATCACTTATCGCTCCTAAACGCTCTGTGTCAAGCACCCCCGTCAAGCTCTTTAATTAGAAAGTTTTACCGATTTGTGTGTGGGATGGTGATAGTCTAAAAACTCGTGAATTAGTCGATATCGAAAAATGTGACTTTCATAAAGAATTATTTCCAGTGTTATGTCAAATTGGCCATGGTTATACTTTTTGTCAAATTTTGCAAATTTTATAATCGAAGCTTTAAAATTTTGTACACGGCTATACAACCTATTTATAGTATTATATAACATTTAACCATGGTTATACTTTTTATAACATTTTGTACACGGCTATAGAACGGTAGAACCTATTTATAGTTTTATACCAAATTACAATGGTCAACTTTCAATGAAATTCATGTATGTAACTTGTATTTGAAGTTTTTATTTATTTTTACTCGTCAACAAATACTATTTATAGCTTTATACAATTAATACTGAATTAAGTATGGTTATACTTTATTTGAAATTTATGCAAGGCTTGTATTTGAAGTTCTTATGATTTCATACTTGTCTACAAAATCTACTATTTATAGCATAATACCAAGTTAGCCATGGTTAATATTTTTATGAAATTTATATAACTAATATTTGTTGTACTTTATCTGTTTTAAAATAATTTTTTTACCAGAAAAAACACATATTTAAAAAATAATAAAATAAAAAATAAAACATAATTATTTGCTTCTTTTTTTTCCTATTTTTTTGCAAGATGACAATTTTATCTTTAACTAATTACGGAGTAATTTATGATTTCTTTAAAATTCGTGACAATAACCGCAAATTAGGATAATAATATTATAAACTCAATAAAGCTTTTTCATCTATTTTAAGATGAGACAATTAAAACAACCCAGGTGAACAATAAATTTAGGATGAAAAAAGTATAATGGTTGTTATAACAATGAGTATTTTGAAGCGTTTAACATTTAGCTTTTAAATTTCAACAATTTACGATTACTGATACGTTTGTTACTAAACACATCTCATAACGAAAACTACAGCTTAGAAATACAACTAATAACTTGCCGCTAGTTTTACAAGTTTCACCAAACACAAGCGATAACTATTTATAGCATTACCAAAAGTCCAAAACCATGGTTTGACTTTGTAAGAAATTTATATGATGACAAACCATAAAGTAGCTTTTTACCATGGTTAGACTTTGTATGAAAGTTTGTAATGAATTAAGTGAAATAGTATTAAGCAGGTTCAAAAAGGCGTGTCATGGTGTCGCTAAGACGTGAGTTTGTCTTTTAGATTACGAAATAGATCAAAGTGTTGATTTTAGGCGTGGCGGGAGATGAGACGTGATAAGGCGCACTAAGGTGCGTGACATGCCGCTTTTTTTAATTCAACTCTGATGAATAATGTTTCTTTTTTAAATGAAAAATATTACATGCATAAATAGTTTCTGGTCTTTATTCTTTCTGTTTAATACTTTTTGTAAATTTGGTATATATGAAATATGATATAAATACATAAATTTATAAAAATTTTCATATTTCACGCCGCTTAAATTCACGCTTTAAATAACGCTATGTCTTTGGGTGTGTTTGGTAAAAGTAGCAGTGAGCAGAGACTGTGAGCTGTGAGCAGTAGCTGTACAACTCACAGCTCACCGCTCACAGCTTCTTAAAGAAGCATTGAAAAACTGAGCTTTCCTAAATAATAGCAAAGCTCACTGCTCTTTTACCAAACGAACATTGAAAATCAGAAAGTTCATTGCTCACCGCTTATCGCTTCAAAAAGCTCCGCGCCAAACATAGCCTTTGTCATTGCTTTTAAAATATGAAGATTAGTCATGTCGTCATATCACACCTCACATTATTTACTGTATAACTTTAGCATTAAAGAACAAATTAATCATTAAGATTTTGATGGGATTAAACGAAGGATGAAGACAGGTCATTAGTAAGGGGCCCATTAATGGATATATTTATCCATTTAATTAGAAAATTATCTTTCAGGGAATTAAGGGCTCGTTTGGTTTGTTGTCAGGAATGACAATGGGTATCGGATTTGGAATGAGGTGGAATGATAATGGGTATGAAAAAGTGTATCATTACGATTGTTTATGTTTGGTTGATAAAATATGGTATGAAAAAGTGTATAGATATTTTAATTTTGTAATGGAAAAAAAAGGGGTCCACGGGAATGGATTTCATAGACACCAAATTGGTGTGTAATGAATCTATGACTATGATATACCTATTTTATTACCGGGCCCACAAAACAAAACAAAACAAACACCGACTATGACTTTGAAAGTCATAGTCTCATTCCCATAAACCTAAACCAAACGGGCCCTAAAATACTATAGAATTTCTATTTGGTGGGGGTGTATTATTGACTTTCTAATTATAGATTTTTTTAGAGGGGGTAAAGCATGATTTAAAAACAAACAATAATTTTTTCAACGCGGTTTAACAATGAAAGGAATATTAGAAGCTGTGGGTGATATTTTGGACCCGTGAAATATTTTATTTGGTTACGGTCCGGTCTAGTGGCTCGATTGGCGCACATCAACCTTGGCTAGCTCATTCGCACTGGTGTGTAACATCTCGCTTATTCAGACCAAAATATTGTCTCTTTTGCCTCTTTTGCCAACAGGCTCACGGCTTTGCTTTTGTGGCCCTCATGTGAAGACTATCCGATAGGTCATGTCAGTACTACTTTCACATGAGCACATTTAACTGCACGGTTCTTAAGAACTTCACCCGCAGTAGATCACACAATGCGTTGTATCATAAATATAACCATCTACACATCGGCTGACACACAAGGGAGATGCTAGGGCCATAAGTAATATCTTGGTCTTACTACACACAACGCGTTTTGTGGTCTATTGCGAGTGAAGTTCTTAGAAACTGAAAGTTAAGCACGCTCATGTGAAAGTATTACTGGTTTGGGTAACATGATGCGTGATGTTGATCAAGTCAAAATCATTAAACAACATTACGATGACGTTGCATAACAATAAAAATCAGGTATTAATAGAGTTCGATACGTGTTTCGTATGACAATGATTTGCTGTGATCATAACCATTTCTTTTTCTTTTGTCTCCCTGGTTAAAGCTTTTGATGTATATTTTTTTCTTCCCCTTAGCTGAGTTTCTTAATATCTTTATTGAACTTGTATTATACGGCTATAGTTTTAAATACTCTTATCCTTAGTTTAAAGAAAATGTTATTAACGTCATGTTATATTTCAGCTTTAGCTTAATTTGATTAACCTCTAGTGCGAAAAGTAAACTATATATTTACGAGAGAGGACCCAAATAATAATGTCAACAACAAAACTTAATGTGTAATTCTTAAATGTTGTCCATTCTAGACATTTAAAGGACATCATAGTTGGCATAGGCCCCTTAATAGAAAGTGAGCGTGTGAGATAATCAAAATATAGATAAGAAAATGTTATACTTCATTCCTATTAAAACTTGTTTTGCTTTAATGTTGTTTTAAAGGTTTTTTCTTATTTAAACAACTAAAGGCACCTACAATAGTGAATACGTTTAAGGGTTTATAAATGCGACAATCATAGTATAGAAAACTATAAAACTTTATGTTTTATAAACATGAGGAGGGTTATTTTACATATCAAACTTTTTTTTACATATCAAGGGATTTATTTCCACTGTTCATCTAAAAAGAAATCAATGACTGAGATTGAAAGCATTTTATTATTTCACATATTTTTTATAATTTAAATATCTCTTAAACTGTTAATCGTTAAGTGAAAATATTTAAATATCTCTTAAACCGTTAATCGTTAAGTGAAAATATTTACACCGTCGCGAAGAGCATTTAATTATCTTTCTATAAACGGACACTTTGATATACTTTCAAAAAAAGAAAAAAAAAACATTTTTTTTGTTTTTTTTACTTGAAATTTGTATAAAAAATTTCATATATGATTAAACACTAATTTGAATATCTTATGTGATATTAGTGTTAAATCATATATGATATGTGATATCACATATGATATGATACGTATATCATATGTGATATTACACTAATATCACATGTGATATTATAAATCATATATGATATAACACTAATATCACATGTGATATTCAAATTAGTGTTTAATCATATATGATTTTTTAATGCAAATTTCATTAACGTAAAAAAAGGAAAAAAACTATAAAAAAAAACGTGAAAAATACGAGAATTTTTTTTTTTTGTCGAAAGTATATCAAAGTGCCTATCTAAAGAAAGATAATTAAATGCTCTAAGTAAGGACAGGAACGCCCGTGCCCAATCAAACACCACAATCATGAAAAGCACCTGAACTGAGACCTAAAGCTGAACCGCTGAAGGAACCTCTTTCCGTTGTTAAAGCAAGTACGTTTTTCAAGTTTTTTCCTTACTCTTACTAAAGCAGGCACACGCAAAACTCTCTATTTGGCTTTTCACTGAAACCAATACGTCTAAACATAAGGTAGGTGCTTTCACGACTCACTAGAGATGGACTGGACTCAGGGTGTGTTTGGCGCAGAGCTTTTTGAAGCATTTAGGAGCAGTGAGCAGCGAGCATTGAGCGTTGTGATTTTTAATGTTTGTTTGGCAAGTAGCAATTAGCTTTACCTATTTTTTCGGAAAGCTCATTCTTCAATGCTCTATAAAGTAGCATTTTAGGAGCTTTGAGCATTTAAGAGCTGTTTTACACATTATAATTACAAATACAGCTACGTTACCAAACTTTTTTATAAAAAAATACAGCTACTACTCACAGCCACTGCTCACTGCTACAGCTTACTGCTACAGCTCACTGCTACTGCTATTTTTACCAAACACACCCTCACTCTCATTCATGGCATGGGCAAAAGCAGCCCTAATGACTTTCAGTGAATCCATTAAATCAAATAAAAATGAATTGTGGAGATTGATCTTTTGGTATGTAAATAATGTTTTGTTCTCAAATCTATAAACATACCCTCATTTTACAGGAATTTTTTAAAACTAGGGCTTGTTTGTTAATTTTTTTTATTAAGCCATGTTTAATTAAGAGACGACTTAATGCAGACACCTTCAGTTTTATTACTTAATATTTTCAGTCATATTTCTTAATTAAGTCACAAACAAACAGTTTTCATATGACTTAATGAATTCATCTTTTTTTCATATTAAGTCAATTAAGTCACAAACAAACACCACCTAAATGACGATCTCGTATAACTTATATGCATGTGGTTATTATGAAAAGGTTAAAGAGATTTTCACTCAACGTAAGTATGAGCCAAAAACTTAATATGAATAAACCGGATAGAAAAGCTTTTAATGAGTTTTAAAGCTTTTTATGAACCTTTAACTAAAGATACTCATAGAGCATATGGTACGGTGTGTGGTAGGGTTGCGTTTTCCCATCAGCCAACATGAAAACGCCAACAACCATATCGTAGTTCACGTTTTGGAGTTTTGCGCCATCATTGCCAGCCCAAATGATCTAGTTTTTTCTTC
Organism: Chrysanthemum seticuspe; assembly: GCA_019973895.1. Taxonomy (NCBI): domain Eukaryota; kingdom Viridiplantae; phylum Streptophyta; class Magnoliopsida; order Asterales; family Asteraceae; genus Chrysanthemum; species Chrysanthemum seticuspe. The sequence continues at coordinate 27,075,820 of BPTQ01000009.1, read as the reverse complement.
TCTTTTTTGGTTTTTTGTGTGGTATTTGTGTTTTAGAGGGTCATGTGTGTGCCAGAGGATGTCCCATGACACCATAATTATAAGAAAGGATGTTTTGTGCTGAGTAATATGTTCTCGTATTACAAAAGAAAAAAAAATATGAAGTAACATCACTTATTCTCACAACACCACCTATCGCATCAACGATATCTTATGCTCTTACCTTTACACGATATGAGTAAGACTATAGTATATCATCTATCATCCTTTGACATGGAAATAATAATTGAAAGAAATTAGGTTTGACCATTTGATTTGTAAACTAACCCATTTTAGCATGTTTTGTGCGCCTTGTGTGACCACCCAAGGGACTAGTTTTGAAAGGTACAGGTGTAAGGTGTTATGACTTAATGGATATGTTAAATTATTTTTTATACATGTTTAAACAATAATATTTGTTCTTAATTAAGTCACAAACAAACAGTTTTCATATGACTTAATGAATTCATCTTTTTTTCATATTAAGTCAATTAAGTCACAAACAAACACCACCTAAACGACGATCTCGTATAACTTATATGCATGTGGTTATTATGAAAAGGTTAAAGAGATTTTCACTCAACGTAAGTATGAGCCAAAAACTTAATATGAATAAACCGGATAGAAAAGCTTTTAATGAGTTTTAAAGCTTTTTATGAACCTTTAACTAAAGATACTCATAGAGCATATGGTACGGTGTGTGGTAGGGTTGCGTTTTCCCATCAGCCAACATGAAAACGCCAACAACCATATCGTAGTTCACGTTTTGGAGTTTTGCGCCATCATTGCCAGCCCAAATGATCTAGTTTTTTCTTCTCTTTTTTGGTTTTTTGTGTGGTATTTGTGTTTTAGAGGGTCATGTGTGTGCCAGAGGATGTCCCATGACACCATAATTATAAGAAAGGATGTTTTGTGCTGAGTAATATGTTCTCGTATTACAAAAGAAAAAAAAAAATATGAAGTAACATCACTTATTCTCACAACACCACCTATCGCATCAACGATATCTTATGCTCTTACCTTTACACGATATGAGTAAGACTATAGTATATCATCTATCATCCTTTGACATGGAAATAATAATTGAAAGAAATTAGGTTTGACCATTTGATTTGTAAACTAACCCATTTTAGCATGTTTTGTGCGCCTTGTGTGACCACCCAAGGGACTAGTTTTGAAAGGTACAGGTGTAAGGTGTTATGACTTAATGGATATGTTAAATTATTTTTTATACATGTTTAAACAATAATATTTGTTCTTAATTAAGTCACAAACAAACAGTTTTCATATGACTTAATGAATTCATCTTTTTTTCATATTAAGTCAATTAAGTCACAAACAAACACCACCTAAACGACGATCTCGTATAACTTATATGCATGTGGTTATTATGAAAAGGTTAAAGAGATTTTCACTCAACGTAAGTATGAGCCAAAAACTTAATATGAATAAACCGGATAGAAAAGCTTTTAATGAGTTTTAAAGCTTTTTATGAACCTTTAACTAAAGATACTCATAGAGCATATGGTACGGTGTGTGGTAGGGTTGCGTTTTCCCATCAGCCAACATGAAAACGCCAACAACCATATCGTAGTTCACGTTTTGGAGTTTTGCGCCATCATTGCCAGCCCAAATGATCTAGTTTTTTCTTCTCTTTTTTGGTTTTTTGTGTGGTATTTGTGTTTTAGAGGGTCATGTGTGTGCCAGAGGATGTCCCATGACACCATAATTATAAGAAAGGATGTTTTGTGCTGAGTAATATGTTCTCGTATTACAAAAGAAAAAAAAAATATGAAGTAACATCACTTATTCTCACAACACCACCTATCGCATCAACGATATCTTATGCTCTTACCTTTACACGATATGAGTAAGACTATAGTATATCATCTATCATCCTTTGACATGGAAATAATAATTGAAAGAAATTAGGTTTGACCATTTGATTTGTAAACTAACCCATTTTAGCATGTTTTGTGCGCCTTGTGTGACCACCCAAGGGACTAGTTTTGAAAGGTACAGGTGTAAGGTGTTATGACTTAATGGATATGTTAAATTATTTTTTATACATGTTTAAACAATAATATTTGTTCTTAATTAAGTCACAAACAAACAGTTTTCATATGACTTAATGAATTCATCTTTTTTTCATATTAAGTCAATTAAGTCACAAACAAACACCACCTAAACGACGATCTCGTATAACTTATATGCATGTGGTTATTATGAAAAGGTTAAAGAGATTTTCACTCAACGTAAGTATGAGCCAAAAACTTAATATGAATAAACCGGATAGAAAAGCTTTTAATGAGTTTTAAAGCTTTTTATGAACCTTTAACTAAAGATACTCATAGAGCATATGGTACGGTGTGTGGTAGGGTTGCGTTTTCCCATCAGCCAACATGAAAACGCCAACAACCATATCGTAGTTCACGTTTTGGAGTTTTGCGCCATCATTGCCAGCCCAAATGATCTAGTTTTTTCTTCTCTTTTTTGGTTTTTTGTGTGGTATTTGTGTTTTAGAGGGTCATGTGTGTGCCAGAGGATGTCCCATGACACCATAATTATAAGAAAGGATGTTTTGTGCTGAGTAATATGTTCTCGTATTACAAAAGAAAAAAAAAATATGAAGTAACATCACTTATTCTCACAACACCACCTATCGCATCAACGATATCTTATGCTCTTACCTTTACACGATATGAGTAAGACTATAGTATATCATCTATCATCCTTTGACATGGAAATAATAATTGAAAGAAATTAGGTTTGACCATTTGATTTGTAAACTAACCCATTTTAGCATGTTTTGTGCGCCTTGTGTGACCACCCAAGGGACTAGTTTTGAAAGGTACAGGTGTAAGGTGTTATGACTTAATGGATATGTTAAATTATTTTTTATACATGTTTAAACAATAATATTTGTTCTTAATTAAGTCACAAACAAACAGTTTTCATATGACTTAATGAATTCATCTTTTTTTCATATTAAGTCAATTAAGTCACAAACAAACACCACCTAAACGACGATCTCGTATAACTTATATGCATGTGGTTATTATGAAAAGGTTAAAGAGATTTTCACTCAACGTAAGTATGAGCCAAAAACTTAATATGAATAAACCGGATAGAAAAGCTTTTAATGAGTTTTAAAGCTTTTTATGAACCTTTAACTAAAGATACTCATAGAGCATATGGTACGGTGTGTGGTAGGGTTGCGTTTTCCCATCAGCCAACATGAAAACGCCAACAACCATATCGTAGTTCACGTTTTGGAGTTTTGCGCCATCATTGCCAGCCCAAATGATCTAGTTTTTTCTTCTCTTTTTTGGTTTTTTGTGTGGTATTTGTGTTTTAGAGGGTCATGTGTGTGCCAGAGGATGTCCCATGACACCATAATTATAAGAAAGGATGTTTTGTGCTGAGTAATATGTTCTCGTATTACAAAAGAAAAAAAAAATATGAAGTAACATCACTTATTCTCACAACACCACCTATCGCATCAACGATATCTTATGCTCTTACCTTTACACGATATGAGTAAGACTATAGTATATCATCTATCATCCTTTGACATGGAAATAATAATTGAAAGAAATTAGGTTTGACCATTTGATTTGTAAACTAACCCATTTTAGCATGTTTTGTGCGCCTTGTGTGACCACCCAAGGGACTAGTTTTGAAAGGTACAGGTGTAAGGTGTTATGACTTAATGGATATGTTAAATTATTTTTTATACATGTTTAAACAATAATATTTGTTCATTATCGGTTGAAGTATGCAATGGCACGCCTAGAGATGTTATAATCATTTTGTCGGTTTGTTAAAGGTATGTTTGGCAGTAAGCGTTACAAAGTAACTAGTAGCTAGCGTTTAGCTTTCAGTACAAAATGCTTGTTTGTAAACGAATAACTAGCAATTCTATTTTTTCTAAACCTTACAAATCAAAAAGCTACTTCTAACAGTATTTACTAGCAACTACCGTTTTCGCTTAGTAAATATGAAGCTATGTTACAAAATACTTAGTCAAACAAACAACTACTGCTTCATGCTACTGCTTACACAGTTATTGCTTATGTACCGCTACTACTTATAGTACTTCTTACCAATGTTTTGAAACACGGGTTTATAATTGACCAGGTCGAGTCACCGGTCACCGGGTCAACTGGTTCGACCGCCGGGTCAACCCGGTTTTCCATAATAACACATGCATTAAATTATGTCATGTGTCATATGTACATGAAACAAATGATCATTATGATTAAAATGAAAGATAAAGCTTTATATAAGTTTTAGATCTTTTGATAAAACTACTATAGTGGATGCCCTTTGTTTAAAGAAAATACTATTAATGTTATGTTATATTTCAGCTTTGGTTACCTATATATTTATTAGAGAAATGTTACATGGACCTAAATGTAGGCCTAAACTTAAACCTGAAATCACTTGTTATCATCCTAATGGATTGTAAAATTAGTGGGTCTCTGTCTGCAGCCATCAAGATGCTAACACATGATTTTAGGTCTAAGTTTAGGCCTAAATTGTCCATGTATCATTTTTCATTTATTTATGAGAGAGGACCCAAATAATAATGTCAACAACAAAACTTACATGTGTAATTCTTAAATGTTGTCCATTCTAGCCAATTAAAGGACATATTAATTGTCATAGGCCCCTTAATAGAAAGTGAGTGTGTAAGATAATCAAAATATGGATAAGAAAATGTTATACTTCATTCTTAAAATGATTGTTCATAAACAAAAAATAAACACAAAATTTTAAAAAAATATTATCATTATAGTTTTTTTTTTTTTTTTTTACTAAAGACAATTTGTAATAATAACTTCAAGTGAGATTAATATGATAAACTTGATTTATATTCCTTATCCATTTTTGAAAATGAACGATTAATTTGAGATAACTCAAAAAAGGAATGTAGATAATAAATATAGAACAAAGAATACTATATAACTTCATTTTACATGAAAAGTTTAAAATTAAGTGACAATCTCTCATAACTCATATGCACGAAGTTATGAAAAGGTTAAAGAGATAGAACATCTTCATTCCGCGTAGGTAAGAACCAAAAACTAAGGTGGTGTTTGTTTTTTAAGAGGGTCTGAATCTGAATCTGAATCGCACGTCTGAATCTGAATCTGATGCGTAAATGTCTGAATCTGAACGCATCTGAACGAAGAAAAAAAACGCATGTTTGAACGGGATTTTTTTTTTGGTTATTTTGTGTCTACAAGAAGCATTCAGACGCGTTAAGACGCCCCTCTCAGGTCTTGACAGATTCAGACATTTTTTCCGTTCAGACGTCGTTCAGACGTCTGAACGGAAAAAAAAAAACAAACGGTCTGAACGACAAAATGTCTGACCGATTCAGACATTTTGCCCGTTCAGACGCGTTAAGAGGCAAACAAAAAAAAAACAAACACAGCCTAAGTGTGCGTTTGGCAAACGTATTAGTAGTAGTTGTAGCAGTATGCATAAGCTGCGAGCAATAGCCGTTTTATTTTATAAAGTTTGATAACGTAATTGTAGGTGTAGTAATAATGTGTAAAACAGCTCCTAAATGTTTAACGCTCCTAAATGCTACTTAATAATGCGTTAAAAAAAAAGTATTCCGAGGAAAAAAATCTACTTGTTGCTTGCCAAACAACACTCAACATTTACCGTTTATCGCTTTTAAATACTCTAAACGCTCAGCCTCAAATGCACTCTCTATATGATAGAAAAGCTTTTAAGGAGTTTTAAATCTTTTTATGAACCTCTGTCTATAAGATACTCTTACCTTTAATAGTATATTATTTATCATGTATTTGACATGGAAATAATAATTGAAAGAAATTAGGTTTGACCATTTTATTTCTAAACTAACCCATTTTAGCATGTTTGTGCGCCTTGTGTGACCTCCCAAGGGACTAGCTAGGAAAGGTACAGGTGTTATGACTTAATGGATATGTTAAATTATTATTTATACATGTATAAACAAATATATTTGTTCATTATCGGTTGAAGTATGCAATGGGACGCCTAGGGATGTTATAATCGTTTGGTTGGTTTGTTATGTCTTTAACATTTTGGGTAAAGGGGTTGTACCCGGAGTTTGAACGATTAGAAACGGAGTTATGTCGGAGTTAGAACAATTAGAGCACAAGGTATGCATAAGCCATAGGTTGCGTTGTAACCCACGACACCGCCTTATGGCTTGACCATCACATTCTCTTTGAGTTATAAGGGTTTGAGTTATAAGTGTTTGCGTCCAGAATACCAGCTAAGTCATAGACTTTCTTTTTTATTTTTTCTTTTTTCCTTTTTGTTTAGGTTATTTGTAAGTCATGAGTGTCTTATAACTTGAGTGATGAAAAGAGTTTTTTATGTAAGTTATAGGTTCTGAACTATAAAAAAAAAATTGAATTAACAACACTTTTTGCTATGACACGAGCCTATCACTTTCCTAACACCTGGTGCTCTTATTGTAGTAGGTTGTAATTGTACATTGTACATTGTACATTGTACATTTTGTGGCAAGGATCATTGCATTCCTTCTGGATCATATTTATAGGCAAGAAGATGTGAAAATCAAGTTCTTAATCTTTTTCTAACTTTCATGTGAAAATCATCATATTTACAAGCGCACAAATTAAACCCTTTGTCGATTTTAGACGAAATCGCCGTTTTTTCTAGGCTCGAGAGTCATGTATGTATATTCGACGTATGCTATAATATCTTCACTTCTATACATCATTTGATACTCAAACATAAATCATGAATCATGAACTATTGTATAAATGATCGATTAACAATCATGTATACGATAAGGCTATCACTATTAGCGATAAACGTGGATCACTTAACATATATCAATTTCATCGAGGTTGTACCTAGTAAAATATATTCATTAAAGTCATTTATAATCTCGTATGAATTCAGAAATAGAACCTGAACCAAAAATGATTGGAGTGCACAGAAAATTATAAACCACAATAACGGACATAAGTTCGAGACCGGGTGCATTTAAATAAAATCAATTTAGAAAAAGAAATGGTCAGTTTGGTTTATAAGTGAGTCTGGATTTGAATTTAGATTTGGTTTAAGATTTGAATTTGGTTTAAGATTTAGAAAGAAAAAATATATTTATTAAATGCATTTTATAATAAAATTATAATAAAAAAATATTATTTAAAAATTTAAATAAAAAAAGTATGTGAGAGTAAAAAGTGGTGAGTCTTATGGGTTTTGCCAAAACCCTCCCAATTGATGTGAAATGAAAAGTCATTCTATCTATCATTCCTTTTCTCAAAAGAATGAACTAAATAAAACGTTATTGTCACATCAAACATAAAACCCAATCCAAAGTATCCAACTAAACACACCCTAACATTGCTGAGCAAATTTTCATCGATGTCCGTGACATAACGAAACCCTCTAGTTCCATCGCTGCGTACGATGTTAATTAAGTAATTACTAGAGTAACGTACTTTTATTAGCTCAAGATATGTTCTTTAAATACACGTTATTTTTTTTTCCTTTATATATTTGCTTACGCCTATAATCTTTTAACAACGAGTAGTGATTGGGAGACCTAAATCATGTGTCTAAAGATATGACTAATCATATGTGATATCATCCTGATAGCTACAGCAATAGGACCAATTTTTTTATAAACCATCAGGATCATGCCCACACGTTTTTAGGCACAACATAATTAGTCTTCCCAATCATTTTCCTTTTAACAACATTACATATAATCTTAAATGCATATGACCATCCTCGTATGTCCCTTCATTTATGACAATTTCGGTAAGAAAAAACTGTAAGTGTGTGTGTGTACGTTAATATATAAATTTGCACTTATCCAAACATATCTTCAAGATTTTGACATTTATATCGTGTTCTCGAGTATCACTTACGTAAAAAAAGTAAACAGAATAAAAAGAAGGGCTAATGATACAAAAAAATACTATACTTGTCACACTTTCCTCTTCAGAGTAGCGAACAAAAATTTTTGCTTCTGTGTGTATTATACTTTCAAATTCATCCTCTTTAGGGTATTTTGCAAAAAAGATGGACATTTTTGCCCCTCTTACCCACAAGAGCAAATGATGGCAAGTATAATATATTTTTTTTTTTATCATTTGCCCTAGTTTTTATTATGTTAAATTTTGGATATGTATTAAGATAATTTATTTAATGATTTATAATTGTGTTAAATCTATGATAAAAATGTTTTGTTTTATCATTTGCCATAATTCACTTCAAGTTGTTTAACGCTTCAAGCGTTAAACCGAATTAGGTTTAACGCTTCCGCTAAATTAGGAGGAATTATATCACAACCTAAAGTACTTGCATATAAATTTATGTTCGTCACTTGTTAAAGCATAGACTAGAGAGTATACTATGACTAGATTAAGGGTGTGTTTGTTTGATTAAGATGTTACACATCTGAATCTGACTACCGCATCTGAATCTGACTACCACATATTACTAATAAGAGGTAGCTATAATGTCTGAATCTGAATGAAAAAGTGTTGTTTGTTTTTTATAATTGTCCGAATGAGTTTAATTTTTCCTTTTTTAAGTATATACCTATTAAATTATTACAAATACGATTAATAAGTAAATAGTGTAAACTTAAAACAAAATATTTTTATTATAGATTTAACACAATTATAAATCATTAAATAAATTATCTTAATACATATCCAAAATTTAACATAATAAAAACTAGGGCAAATGATAAAAAAAAAATATCATACTTGCCATCATTTGCTCTTGTGGGTAAGAGGGGCAAAAATGTCCAACTTTTTTGCAAAATACCTTAAAGAGGATGAACTTGAAAGTATAATACCCACAAAAGCAAAAATTTTTGTTCGCTATCCTGAAAAGGAAAGTGTGACAAGTATAGTATTTTTTTTTTATCATTAGCCTAAAAAGAACATAAACTTTTGTGTTCTCGAATATCATTTAAAGAGTGAAATAAAAAAAGAAAATGATTGAAAAAGAATGATGTTTTTGTTGATTTTGTTGTAAAATGTTACTTTCTAAATTGTGTTAAAAATATTTAATTCCTATTTCTGTACTTTTACTTACTCAAAAAACTTGAAAAGTAAGCATTAGTCAAAACTGTAATTGGATATTTAAAAGATCATATATTACTTGCAAGTTTTTCTGATTTCAAGTAGTTCACATAATCATGATCCAATACATATGTACATATTATTGTTAAGTGAAGCACAACACCAGGATATATAAGCTCTTACCAAGGGCTTCTTGGCGCAACATAACGCGATGCAATTCTTAAACGCAGCCATCTATAATCCTTATTCAAACCTGTTACAATTCGTTAAAATCGTCATTAAACATTGATATCGTCTGAAATGTGGTGTTACAAGTTATAAAATTTACATAGTTTACTTCAAGCATTGCAAAGTTTATCAAACAACAACAAATTTTGCAAAAAAAAATCATACGAACATGGTCTCATTAAATTTCTAGTTTTCAGAATGCATATCATATTTTCGACACATTACTCATGTATAACGCGTTAAGACTTATACATTGTATAACGCTTATCTCGATTAACACTTGCAAGAAGCATATAATAGTACTACATCATCAATAATTCCTATAAAAGAGAAGATAATACCTTATTAAAAAGTTGTTTCTCCAAATGAAGCAAATGGGCTTTTCCTCCAAGAGAAGTGCTTCATGGGGATATGGGGCTTAAAATGAGGCAAAACAAAGGAATGGGCATGTCAATGAATATTGATAAAATAAAATACAATGTAAAACTCTTCTATCACTTAGCTTCAACCGATAAAACCCGAAAAAGGTATGCTATAGTAACTAGTACGTTACGCAACAAACGTTGTGTATTTTTTTCGGTTTTGACATGTATTGGACAAGTTTAAGGAATGAAGACAAATTGGATAAAGAAAGTGATAGGGGAATTCACCTAAGCTTCAAAATGTGTTATCTTGTTGAGATGAGAGAATCTCTTATGTTACACACATATTTACAAATTTGCTCCATACGTTCAAACATATTTTAAGGCCAAAATAACGGCCATACAATCCTATATCCTAACAACATTTGAAAATCAGTTTGTGTTATTTAACCTAGTCAAAAGAGTACTAACAACATTTTTTACATGTTATAAGGCAACAAAGTGTTGTTTGAAATATCATAAACTCGTAAAAGACATAATGAAAGCAATATGTCATCGTTGACGATATATAACTCAGTAACGAAAAGCATTCGGGGCCATAGCCATACTTTTACGAGTTGCGAACATGCTATATTTCTTTTAATGGCATCATATTATTAGAACACAAATGCAGAAAGCCGAAACATGATATGTATAATTAGATTATGTGAAGGGTCTAAAACATGTAGTTAAAATCACAGTAGAAGATGTTTCACTGTAGTTTCTTGGTTTTTTTACAGGTTGATTACATGGAACCAAATATAAGCACTTGCTCAGCTTTTCCAAACAGTAACTTTTTATCATCAATAAACAACTTAGCGAGAATTCCATTTTACGGGGAATTGCGTATATATCCTCTCATAAGATTAGAATTGCGTATATATCCAAACAAAAGTCATTCTTGTATATATATTCTTCCGAACCATTAAAATTGTCATATATATATATATATATATATATTCAAATAATCATTTTTAATATATTTAAAACCTCACAATACATTATAATTATAATATAAATCTAAAATGTCCATTATACCCTTGTGTTTCACATGCCATTGATCATCATCATCCCAGTTAATGTGATCATTCCTTCTCATAAATCGACTTAAACCGTACTTTAAACTCAAACACTAACTCAGGTAACTAATAATCTCTTAAACTATATTTTTATTAATGTTTGATTGTATCAATTTGTTTAAGTAATGCTTTTGGTTAGTATCTTTGTGTTTCACTGATTGATTTGTTGTCATTATTGAATTATTAATGAGATCATTATACTATATGCAACATGAACATTGCAATTCTTTGTCCTTTCAAAACAGTTCTCGAACTATTTCTCTTGTTAGGCCTATGATGCATTAACCATTAAACAATAATATTTAGTTTAATATTCTGAATGGATTCATGCCACATATGGATGTAAAAGTAATTTGATATTAGCAACGATGATGCAACCCTGTCGATGTACGGAAGCAGTTGACAAAAATTAATTCATTCAATTTCACAATGACTATGTTTATGTCATTATGTGTAAGCTACTTCTTTTAGATTGTAAGATTTATGGGTCAATTATCTTTTTTTATGTTTAGCGATGATATACCTGCAGTAATGAAATGATATGAACAAGGGTATGATAGACATTTTAAATTTATATTACGGTTATAATGTTTTTTGAGTTTTAAAAAAATACAAAATAATTATTTAGATATATATGACAATTTTAAAAGGTTTGAAAGGATGTATATGCAATTGTAAGTTTTGACCGGATATATATGTAATTTTAGGTCTTTGGAAAATGCTAACAACAACCCTTATGGCTGTTGATAACAACAAACTTGACATAAAATTCGCTAATATTAAGATATTGTGATAAACATGATTCACATTTTTCGCTAAAATGGTCAATAAGAAGAGGAATTGAATTTGGGTGTGAGAAATTTAAGGAGGTGGTTATTAATTTTGGATGATTTTGAATAATTTTATTTGGACATTGTGCATTGTCTTAATAAAAATTTCGAAAACTAATTATTTATTCAAGAGTTGATTGCATTCTTGGTTCTTGTGGTTTGGTGAAATTGCAGGTTTGATCCCTAAAACTTTGAAAGTGCAGCGATAGTCTTCATTTTGAAGTTTGAGTTGCATTTTTTGTCCTTTTTAGTCATTAAGGACCAAAAATGCAATTCAAACTTTAAAATGAAGACTATCGCTGCATTTTCAAAGTTTTAAGAACTAAACCTGCAATTTGACCAAACCACAAAGACCAACATTACAATTAACTCTTTATTCAATCACTTTATCATCAGTATAATACATATGGTGTCCCATAATGGAATCCGCGTCGAAGTCCAAAAAGAAATTACTACGTAATATATAGGGATACTTTCTTTGCTTTAAACAATTTGACTTTAGCACAACAAAAGTGAAAACCAAAAGTTGGGCAGAGCTAATAAAGGGGACTTGTGATGTTATTGAAGTGTGGACTCAAAAGCTCCAATCATGTCTAATGCAAAGAAATATGAGGGCCGAGCAAAACAGACCGAAAATATAGCCGAATTAAAACACTGATCCGAACCAGTTCAATCAAAACCGAACTGATCATATTTGGTTTAGTTTTCGGTTTATATACTTATGATCTAGTTCCACCTAAACCATATAAATCGAACCAAACCAATAGACAAACTCAAAACCGAACCGATCATATTTGGTTCAGTTTTCGATTTTTATATATTTATGACTATTGGTTTCAGTTCGGTTCGATCAAAGCCAAAACCTAAAAAAACACACCTAAATCATATAAAAAACCGAACCGAATGGACAAACTCAAAACCGAACTGAACCGAACCGAGTCACTTTGGTTCGGTTCTTGGTTCATGTCTTCCACAAAAAAGGTATTCAGTTAGGTTTTTGTCGATTCAGTTCGGTTTTGACCCGATACTCGGCCCTACTTTATTTTGCGAACCGAGTCACTTTGGTTTGGTTCTTGGTTCATGTCTTCCACAAAATCGGTATTCAGTTAGGTTTTTGTCGATTCAGTTCGGTTTTGACCCGATACTCGGCCCTACTTTATTCTGAAGTGACTAAGTCAATTTTTTAGAAAAAAAAAGAGCAAAAGAATTTTACTTAGATTTAAGTTTGTATGACAATGGTCTGAAACATAATAACTAGTTTCGGAAGAGAAGAAAAGAGCAAATGACTTTCGTTCCAGAGTCCATCAATATGTGTAATATAAAAACCCACAAAGGGGTAAATTGGTAAATACAGACTCCACCATCATTCATCATGCATATGCTGTGAAGGTACCCACTCACACAAACACACACACACACTCAAAAGAGATAAGTACATGATATATAAAAAAAGATGCTATATCAAATACAAAAAGTTGCACAAAGCTATTGATCCAATAATTTTGACAAGCTAAGTGTGTTCGAGATCAACAAATTTTGTTCATTGTTTTTGCTGCAACGTGTTAATTCAGCTCAGTAAGCACAATTTTTTATAAACAATTTCTTATTAATATTTTAGCTCAAAAATTATAGTTTTGTATGTTTTCATGATCGTGTTAGTTATTAAAATGATGTTACAAGTTGTTTGTGAATTGTTTCGAGCCGATTTTAGTAACGAAATTATGTTTGGTGAAACACTGAAACGAGCGTTGGTAGTTAGCAATAGCAGTTAGCTGTAGCAATTAACAGTTAGCAGTAGTAGCAGTAGCAGTTAGCACTGGCTGTTAGTTTTACTAAAACGCGTTTGATAATGTAACTGTAATTATAAAAGTAGCGTTTAAACAAAACAAAAATGCTAAATGCACGTTGCCAAAGAAGCTTTAATATTCAAATGCTAAATGCTAAAAAATGCTCTAAAAAACTTGTCGCCAAACATATATAGAGACAATAATATGTAGTAGCGTATTAGCATTTTACTAGTAGTACGATACGTAGTAATTTTGTTAAAAATATGTTGTCTGGTGACGAGTTTTTTGGAGCGTTTAGCGTTTAGAATATAATGCTTGTTTGGCAGAAACACGCCTAATAAAATAAGCGTTTACCTTTACATATTTTTTCACTCTAGCTATAATTACAGCTACAGTACCAATTAGCTAATGCTAATTTTGCCAAACATAGACATACGCCCGTACTTTACTTTTTGGCAATGCTTTTTCGCTCATTCTAGTATGATTGATGACAAATCGAAAGTACGATACTATTATTTATAATTTAGTAGCAACGTTGTTGAAATGATTCAAGTTTAGAATAAGGTACTCACATATACCTGTGCTATCAAATTTGATTGGTTTAGTCTGATGCAGTGGCGGAACTTGGCCATTTATTTTGGGGGGGCCGAATTTATTTTGGGGGGGCCGAATCGGAGATTTATTTATAACCTCAACTAAATTACCCCTAAAACCTATAATATTTACATTAAGTGTCGTAAATTTTAGGGGGGCCGGGACCCTCCCCTGCCCTCATTAAGGTCCGCCCCTGGTCTGATGCATATTAAGGTTCCACAGCTTAATCATTTTTGTGTACATATGCTATGCAAAATGCTTATGGGGCTAAAGGTACTCATCGAAAAATATGTGATAAGTTAATAACTGTAAACCTCGAAAATAGTAACGCCCAAAAAAAACAATTTCAAAGTACAAGTATACATAGCAACTTCAGTTTCATCAATGGTGTCAATTTGAGGGGTTTGGTGTTGCTATCTGTAATAGATGATGTCTATAGTCTTGGATAAAGCTAGTTAGTTTTACCTTAAACAATAACGTTCACTAGGTCCTTGTTGCGCTACATGAAGTTTTACTTAACTGATGGTGTCAAGTTTCATCATGGCCAGTAGGAGCAAACACTTCTTTATGACCAGTGCTTGATTCTTTTGGAACTCGATGAAAGTTTTAGGGAATCTGTAGAATCTTTGCAGAAATTAAGTTTTAAGTGAGTTGGTCGTTTGCAGCACACAGTATACTAATTTGCGTAATAAGTGGTTGTTTACCATAAAATACTTAAGACGGTCAGTAGGCACACTAAGAACTTAAGAAGTGTGTATTCAAAGCTTGCAAGCTTCTTTACCAGAACTCATATGTATGCTCGCTTGCTGAAATGCGCATATTTAAATTATAAACTAATTACAGCCACATTATTCCAGGCATACTGCAATAGGTGGTATTGGCTCATGCAGAAAAGTGGTTTTATGCAGCCTAGTTTATGCAGAGTTACTCATTCCTATCCTTCTCCTGTAATCTCATGCATACACGAGGAACCCCATGCAACAGAGGTCTCACGAATCACAAATCCAAGTTCAGAGAATACACATCAAAGATCTAACGTCCTTAAAGATCTGCACATAGTAAGATTTAGAATCTTTTCATTGTTTGATGTATTGCAAAATAGTAACAAATTGTAGTTGACAAGATTGGCGGGTTGGGCAGTTTGGGTTATGGGTCCTAACCAGTAGTTTTTGGTATAGGTTGAAACTCGAAATGACTTTTTTAACTAATGTTCTGACTTTACCCATTTGACCCATTTAGAGAAAAACGTAACCCGAAGGGACCCGTTCATAAGTAACTGGGTGAAAAGAGTCCCCTCCAAATTTTACATTTCCACACTACATCTCTACCATGCACTTGTTCGTGGGAACAAAAAAAGTCATTATTTTACTTTGAGTTATTTCAGTCGACACAGTTGCTAGATGGCTTTCTTGATCTTGCCAAAGACAACACCAGCAAGGATCTGGAAACCTGTGGTGTGCTTGGGGCATTTCTTGTAAGAATAATACTCACCTTGACGATAAAACTTAGTTACTGTAATCTTATTATACTTTGCAAGTTGTTCATGAAAGCTGAAACGATGCAAAAGTTTCAGGGATATCTTATAGAACTTCTTTGTAACTGCTATAAATAATTCATATTTTAGTCTTATTGCTTAACCTCAGTTAATCATAGAATCTAAATAAATCGTTATATAGCTCAACTTTCTGCTAAAATGACAATAATCTAATATTCTTTTGCATGCTTCAAACGTCAGGATCCTCTAATATCATAATTTAACGTATCTTTTTGAGGTTTCGGATCCTAATATTTCATAAAATGGTACATTTATCCTCTTAGTGTCATTTCTGTTACATTTTTTAACAAACGTCATGGAATGGAGGTGGTGACTTGACTAGTTGACTGTCTACAGTTCCATTGCCTGTGCTGTACCGAGAAAATCAATCAAGGCAAATGATTATTTCATTCTTTTTAGATGAAGCTTTGTTGTGTGTTGCGTCATGTTGGTCTATAACTCTTATTATTTCTCGGAAACATTGGCTCCTTTTGCATTTATATGGAAGTTCTCTAAATAGATTATAGAAAGTTGGCTATCGAACCTGAGTTGCGTTTTCAAATTTGTTTTCAGAAAGAAGGGACTTATTATGTAACTACTCTTATAATACCAAAACAAGATACAACTTCTAACTCTGTAAGTCAATGTTTGTTTCTTTTCTTAATAGTGTTCTAGATTGTTTTCACACTCGTGATTATGTTATTCTGTTCGTTGGTAGTGTCAAGCTGTTAATGAGGAGGAGATATTCGCCATTCTAAATGAAGAATCCCTCTTTCCTGTTGGATGGATCCATGTAAGTCTATCCGTATCTTTTAGTTTCTTTCGTAAGCTGTATTTTGAGATTTAATGGCGATTCAATGCTATATCCTAGATAAAAATGTATCGTAAACTTAATTTTGGTGTTCTAAAGGCACTATTATTAGACCTTTACAGGTAGCGGTTTCGGTTCATATTCCTAAAAATGGGTCAATTTGGGTTGTATTTTAATCCCAACAGACCTAACTTGTATCTAGAAAATGCTTATAGCTTCCTAAATCACTTCAACTATCTATAAAATTAAATATACAAACTGCTTATGAAGTTAAAATAATAGACAAAACGTGTTGGCAGGTCTACCCGACCCATTACCCCAATCCGGCCGTCGTGCCCTTTTTGCCACTTCTAGCCATAATAGTGCATTTTCTATTCTTGAACGTATATATTTGAACTGATACTTTGTACTTTGTCCAAATATCTCGCCTTTACTTTCTGTTTAATACAGAGCAAATTCTTTGCATACGTCTAGTTTGTATTTTGGATAATTACATGATCTAATACTTAATTTCTTTTTTGCTTCTCCATCATTTGTTTAATACTTTCACATATGGTCTCTTGATAAGTTATACGCCATCTTTTTTTTTCCTCTACAGACACATCCTTCCCAAAGTTGTTTTATGTCATCAGTTGATCTACATACCCAATATTCTTATCAGGTACTGTATAACTATAACTCAGTAGTTTAAAATTTATGTATTGCGATTGTAAATACCATATTTACATTCTTAATTATGCAACAAGCTTACAATTCATCGGGTAAATAACAATTAGAATTCAATAATGCGCTTTAGTCACACGTGCACATCAAACTCAAACTATTATGTCCATTCATTTACTATTTCTAGGTGATGGTACCAGAGGCTGTAGCCATTGTCATGGCTCCTACGGATACATCAAAGTATGCCTCTATTGTGCTCCTTCTTTCAGTATCCATTACGCAACAATAATATATAATATTCTCCTTCTGCATATCCTACTCTGTAAGTTACATAACGGGCAGAGTTGCCAAAATGGGTGGTTGGGTAAGAAGTCAGAATGGGTAAGTTTTTAGTACACGGTGGGTTCGGTTGGGCTGATCCACCAACATTTTTTGAAATATCTAGTAGGTTAACTATTATGACAATATCTATTTCTTTTAGTAAAGCCATTCAAGAGGATGCAAGCATCTGAGTAAACTCTGGGCAACTTCTCAACCCGCCTGACATATTTACTTCTAAGCTAAGCTTTCAGTTATACCCAACAGAGATAAAATACAACCAGATCGATATATTTACTTCAAAATGGGTCAAAATTGCTACCTCTAATAAGTGTTTTGGATTGAGATCAATAATCATCATAATAGACTTGCATACTGAAATTTTGACTTTGACTTTTGGTGTGGCAATGTTTACAATTCAAACAACAAATTTCGCTCATGGAAGTTATTGCATATCAGGAGTTATGGCTTGTTTCGATTATCTGACCCTGATGGGATGAATATTCTGAGGGAGTGCCAAGAGAGGGGATTTCACACCCACAGAGAACCTATCAATGGAACTTCCATTTATGAAGAGTGCTCAAGTATATATCTTAACCCTAACCTAAGACTAGAAATATGTGATTTACGTCAATAATGTTACAACAACAATAAGAACCCTCTCAAGGATAAACTGGTAACTGACCCTGGTATGATTCGAGACACATGTAGGAACACTATTCATTTAGATCTTATCATAACATGTAACTTGTATGCATTACAGCATCAGGACTACTGATAGCTTTTCATCCTTATATCCGTCCATTCTTGCACAATTACTGATTTGTATGCATTGGCATCTTCTTGACCATCATGCTCATAATAATCGATGTAATCATTACACTTCTCATACTTAAGTTTACATTCAGAACATATAAGAAGAGGGCTTGACTTCTAGTAGTGCTTTTTTTTTTTTTTTTTTTTTTTTTTTTGGTAACCATGATTTCCGACCTTTTGGCCGACTAATCCACGGGGTTTGAACCCACCGCCACACAGACTCAAACCAGGTAATCCACTGGACCAAACAGACTACATGAGAGACTTGTGTATCTTTCTAAACGAAAAGGGATGTACTAATAACAACAACACTGTCATGTCTCAGTATCTTATTTCATTCGCACTCAAAAGCACACCTTCTTCTCAGTCATGAATACTTCTCTAGTTACTGCTTAAGTGCTTTACTTACCTCAACAGATTACAGATGCATACATAGCATTAGCCTACTTAAATATGCTAAACATTACACCTGTTTACTGATGTTCGCTAACTTCAGATGATGCATAGCGTCTCAGAACCTCGCTGATTACATGGCCTTGCTTCTCAAAAACCTAAGTTGGCCCCCAATGTTTGTTATATCAGCAAGAAAGAATACTTGACCACATTTTACCCAATTTTATCACTAAGGTAGTCATGTCGATCATGTCACACACATGTTATCAGCAAAACTAATCATAAAACTTCAACACAAATCAACTCATTTAAGCGAGCCAAAGACTCAAAACTTTCTTATATCATAACTGAATTCCAATCTTTGATCGTTTTAAACACCTCAAAGAAAAACTGTTAAACCGAAACCTCACATATATTTACAAGCAGTTTCTCTCAAACCAACAAACACCTAAACTTAAATCAAAATATCAATATCATATAACAACAACATTACACAAAAAGTGTAACAAATCACTTAAAAACACCACGAGATAACACTGAAAACCTCATCTGTTTGTTTTTCTAAAACGGATGCACATTCTTACTCAACCCGCCATTCACATTCGTAAAAAACCCCATCAACCCAGGCCTATACGGCAAATACGACTTCCTCTTAGACTCCTCCTCCCCTCCCTTCTGCTTCAAATACACCTCATGCGCCGAAGCCACATTCGCCTTTTTCACTTTCTTCTTAACCACCAATTTTCCCTCCCCCTCACTAACAACCTTTCCCTTTGTTTTTCCCTCCGTTTTCGGATTATTTAAAAAAACAAAAGCGTCACGCCCATCGCTATTACTCCTATTTATATTATTACTATCTCTAAACCTCCAGAGCTTCGAGAAGCCTGTGGAGTTGCTCTTGATGTTCATTTCGGATAAGTCTGTTACGGCGGTTAAGGTAGTGTTTGATGATGATGAAGATGAGGTTTTGGCGCGTGAGTCGCGTGGGGACTCGATGAAGACGTTGTCGACAGGTACGCTTATTCGTTTTCCGTCTTCGTTTAAGTTGTATAACAAAGTTTGGTCGAATAACGGAAATACGGTTTTTTCGGTTAGTTCGGTTATTTCGTTGTCTTCTGAGTTTATACACATGAAGGTGAATTCTTCTCCTTCCACGTCATCATCTTCGTCGTCCACGTCAGCACCTTCATTGTCCACGTCAGCATTTTCCGGATCGTTTCTAGCGCTTGTTTCAACCTGATTGAAACCGAAGGTGACGTCATCATCGTCGTTTGCCACGTCATCATTTTCCGGTGTAAACTGTTGTGATTTTGAATCTGTTTGAACCTGACCGACATCGAAGGTGACGTCATCATCTCCGTTTTCCACGTCAGCGTTTTCCGGCGTCAACTCTACTGATCCGAAGGTGACGTCAGCATCATCTGCATCGGTTAACTGAATCTGATTGAACTGGAAGGTGACGTCAGCATCTGGATCTGGATTCATATCTTCTTCTTTTTTTTCAGTTTATGTGATAAGAGTTTAGTTTCTAAATTTAGAAAGTAAATGAGATATGTAATGAGATATGAAATAGGTGGTGTTTGGGAGATGAGTTTAGGTGAATGAATTTGAAATGAATGGGTGGGCTGGATAGATTGTGACGGCTAATATAGGTGGGGGAAGTTAGTTGAGTTATATGTAGTAGGGGTAAATAAAGTCAAGCTAATAATACTCGTTTTACTTTTTTGACTTTCAATTTTGTTAACCTTTTTTACTTGTTTGATCCAAGAAAATATATTTTGAATTTTCGGTAAGAATACTTTGTTTGAATATTGAAGTCTAGACAACTTTGGTGAGAGATCTCAAGTTTTTTCAGCGACTAAAAATACAGAAATCGGGATCAATTTCAATTGTTTTTTTCTTTTTTTTTCTTTTTAAGAGTGCTCGGGCATGTTATTCGCCCGCCAAAGACTTAAGACTATTTTTATTGGCAATATTGCCAACACAACCTAAACAAAATACATGTCAAAATAATAGTTTTATATTATTTATATACAATCTATCTAGCAATCCGGTCGCATGGCAAACCAGATTGCCAACCCATTATTTTATTTGCCACATGCCACTATTTAAGTGGCTATCTCTTTTTTGTTTTTTTTTTTTTTTTTTATTTGTATGTATTGATTGTGTGTTAGGTTGGGTTGTTGATAAATGGTAAAAAATTATTGATTGGTTGTATATAGGGGTGTTATTCGGGTTGACCCAGTCGGGTTCGGGTCAACTCGGGTCGGGTCATATCGGGTCAAGCCATTAAAAACATACCCGAACCCAACCTTGTTTACAACTCGGGTCGGGTCATTCGAGTTCAGGTCAATCGGGGTCGGGTCAATTCGGGTTTGGGGTCAACCCGAGTTTTTTACATTGTGAAAGTGTTGTTTAGCCGGGTTAATCGAGTTCGGGTCGGGTCAAGGCTAAAAAAACATACCCGAACCCGACCTTGTTTAGAACTCTGGTCAATTCGGGTTGACCCGATTGACCCGAATATAATTTTGAACCCGATTGACCCAACTCGGGTCGGGTTCGGGTCTGGTCGAGTTCGGGTCGGGTCAGCCCAAATGACACCCCTAGTTGTATATATTGGTTGTGTAGGTAGAGGAAAGAGAAAATAATATTTTATTAAGAGATTAGGTTGTAATAGATTGTTTATAAAGATAGTCTAACAACGGACGAACAACACGTTGTACTGCACCGTGCCTCGTGTTATTCGTCCGACATTCGTCCCTTTGCCATTCCAATCACTTGTGCCTTTTTTATTATTATTATTGGTTGTTTCGTTGGGGAGGAGATTTTAATTGTTGGTGTTTTATTCGGAAGGAATGAGGTGGCAGACGAATAATGTGTTATTCGTCTTCCTCACACCTTGCACTCTAAGTAATACTCCGAACACGACATTTTTTGTTTCACTTCATTTTTTTCTTTCCTTCATTAAGATATTTGAGAACATAATAAGTAATGTGGTTGTGTTTGGCGCAAAGTTTTTTTTAGCTTATACCAAGCTACATAAAATAAGCTTTGTTTGTCATACAAGCTAGAAGCTTTTATAAGTTATGAACATCTATAAGCTCAAGCTAATTAAAATGGGTTTATCGAGGCGTATAGTTAGCTAAATTACATAAAAACTCTTCGAAATATATAGAATTAACAGAAAAATGCTTGAAATATATCTTATTCTAACTTAATGACCATCTAGAAGTAGTTATCTATCTTTTTTCACCTTGTTTAATAGATTTTTACACTAGTAATAACCACTCAATAACAGTCATTTGTTATTATTGTTGTCAAAATCACTTGTTAATGTTGTCAGACCTAGTTGATCAAATTATATTACCACATTTCACCAGACAAATAGTTTAGATCCAATCAATTAAAAAAATATATATACTAAATCAGTTTAGTAAACAAATTCACACATGTTTCTTATTATAAAATCACAAACACCTAAATACCTAATCATCATTAATATATTATTTGGAATTTGGTTTAGAAGATGCCAAACTAAATATTTCAAAAGCAGATGAGCTTGTTTGAATTGACTATATAAAGCAGGTATTTCTTGAAATTTCAAAAAGTTATGTGAAAAATAGTCCTTTGACTGTGATAAAGTTTCTAACTTTGGTCCTTTGAAAGTCTCATTATGTACTTGCAGATTAGTATTTTTCATTTAGATTACATGCCAAGTATTTTATGCTATAATCATTCTCTTTCCAAGTATTCTCGTACCCCTGTAACATCCATTTGTTGCGCGGTCACACTCCATATCATCAAACAACCACTCATACACGAATGTGCAAATCGGATTGAGCTATGGCACCTCAAAATTCATCCTCGGTAGTCAGCATATAGTCATAGAAATGAATGCTTGCGTGTTAAAGTAGATTTAATGGAGTCCACCCCTACCAGTTTAACATCGTTTACTTATTTTGGAGACACAAAATTTAGGGGTATCTACCTCAAGCCCCACATACCCATCTGAACATAAGTTAGAGCTTCCAACGGTTTTATGAAGCATCAATACACAAGTTCTAATGCCCGACATTTTATACCCTTGGATAAATTGTGTTTAGCAAAAAAGGAAAAAAAATGGAGCAATAGCTCAAACGACATGTTTAAAATGTTCGTTTCAAACATTTTTTAATCCAAAAAAGGAAATTTTAAGTTAATTAAACAGAAAATAACGTTCATTTAAAGTAATTTATAAATTTAATTTATGTGTATTATATGTGGCGATTAATTTAAAAAGAAATTTCTAGTTTAACAAATACACGTTAATTATTGTCTTTGAGGCATTCGTTAGACAACCTTTTTTTTTGAAAAGCTTGCGTTTGACTGCTAAGTTTTCAAAAGTTCAAGCTTTCAAGGGCCGGTTTTGTAATTCAGTCGACTTCAAACACATAGGTGTTCGTTGGAGAATAGAAAGAAGAAGTAATAAAAGAAATGTTGAAAGGGAAATATGGAGTTGGAGATGTTAACAAGACGGATTTGTAAGGTCAAATGATTTCGTTTGCATTAAAATGACAAATATATGGTAGCCAAAATAATATTTGGTTAATAGACTCGTGGGGACATCTCACTTTGTTTTTATGAAAAAATAATGTACAAATAGACAAAAGCAAAACATATAAACCCCACAATAATTAAACATAAACACCATGTTTTCAACCCATATGACCATATATGTCTTGTTAAAGTAGAGTCACACTTGTATAGTTGATAAATTAAGAAGACACATTGATACTTGTAGGGACAACGAATTTTGTGTTAGAAACATCCAATATTGTTTACGTTGTGACTCATGATAGTATATCAAGTCGGCCTTGTTTGTTTTTTCAAAGAACTTCTTCTTTGCCTCTTTTATCTGCAGGCGCGCAGACGTATTCTTTGAAAACCGTTTGTTTTTTTTCAGACATAAGAGGCTAAAATCTCTTATTTCCTCTTCTACCATGCAGACATAATTTATCTCTTCTTTTCCACTTCTTACCTCTTCTCACAACCCCTACATCTCTTTCTCAATATCTTACATCTCTTTTACGTTTCATCCATCTTTTTACGTTTTCGTCCGTTTTTTACGTTTTCGCCCGTTTTTTTACGTTTTCGCCTTTTTTTTACGTTTTCGTCCGTTTTCTTATGTTTTCGTCCGTTTTTTTACGTTTTCGCCTCTTTTTTTACGTTTTCGCCCTTTTTTTACGTTTTCGTCTGTTTTTTTTACTTTTTCGTCCGTTTTCTTATGTTTTCGTCCATTTTTTTACGTTTTCGTCCGTTTTCTTACAATTTCGCCTGTTTTCTTAAGTTTTAGTCCGCTTTATTACGTTTATGTTCGTTTTTCATGTTTTCGTCCGTTTTTTTAATGTTTCCGTATGTTTTTTTATGTTTTCGTCTGTTTTTACGTGTTCATCCTTTTATTACGTTTTCGTCCGTTTTTTTACGTTTCATCCGTTTTCTTACGTTTTTGACCGTTTTCGTCCGTTTTTTATGTTTACGTCGGTTTTTTTTCGTCCATTTTCGTCCCATTACGTTTTCGGTCATTTTTTACGTTTTCGTCAGTTTTCTTACGTTTTCGTCCATTTCTTTACGTTTTCGCCAATTTTTTTTACTTTTCGTCATTTTTTACGTTTTCGTCCGTTTTTACGTTTTCATCCGTTTTTTACGCTTTCGTTCGTTTTTTACGTTTTAATCCGTTTTTTATATTTTCATGTGTTTATTTTACTTTTTCCTCCATTTTCATATGATTTTATAAGTTTTTTGAACGTTATTTTATCTTACCTAACAAAACGTAAGATAATGTAAGAAAACGAAAGAAAACAGACGAAAACATAAAAAAAAACAGACGAAAACGTAAAAAAACGGTCGAAAATGAAAAAAAGGCGAAAACGTAAAAAAAGACGAAAGCGTAAAAAACGGTCGAAAACTTAAAAAACTGACGAAAACGTAAGAAGATTAAAACGGACGAAAACGTAAAAAAAAAGGAAGAAAACGTAAGAAAAAGGATGGAAACGTAAAAAAAAACAGCCGAAAACGTAAAAACATACGAAAACGTAAAAAAACAAACGAAAACGTAAAAAAAAATGTAAGCGTAAAAAAACAGACGAAAACGTAAAAAACCGGACGAAAACGTAAGAAAATGGACTAAAATGTAAAAAATTGACAAAAACATTAAAAAACATACGAAAACATAGAAAATGGAGGAAAATGTAATAAACAAACGAAAATGTAAAAAAACTAGTGAAAAAGAAAAAGGAAAAAAAAAAGTTACTTTAATAGCACAAAAAATACTAGTGAAAAAGAAAAAAGAAAAAAGAAGAAAAAGAAGAAAAATTAAAGAAGTACTTCAATAGCACAAAAAACAAACGGTCTTCTTGTTGCAGATGAAGAGCTTAAATGTACATCTTCTTTTGCAGACATGGTTTGCAGATGAAGAGGTAAAAGCTCTGAAAAAACAAACGACACCGACCGAGTGTAATGGTTAAGTCGACACTCATAGGCAATATATTCCGACCATTATACCCCGCATTTGGGGACGCGTCTTAGGCAAAAGAAAAAAGGAAAGTTGGTCGAAATAATGACCGACTTGTGCGAGCATGTTTGTGTATGTGGGTGTTTATTTAACTGATTTTTGTGAGGTTATATTTTTGTGGTGTCCTCGATCTTTTTATTACACTAAGTTGGTCATAAAGTTGTTGTTAAAAACGAAAATTAATGTGTCATTGATATTCTCAGTTCTGTGAGGGTCACAATTACACTTAGTCTTATGGTGCTCAAAGGTTTTTTTCATTTTTCATCTAATTCGAGTAAATTTAACATCATAGGTTAATTGAAATAATGAATTTGTGCCTGCATATGTATGTGCAAATCATTTATTTCTCTTTTGATGATTATGCTAGTTTTGAGCAACTCTCTTGGTTTCGATTTTTGCTCAAAACTAGTTTTTAGTGGCTAAATCGGTTTTGAGTTCTAATGATTCAACCAGCCGGGTCCACCTGGGTTTCAAAACATTACTTAAAGGGTGCGTTTAGTATGCTGTCATAAATGACAATGGGTATAAGTTTGATAGTAGTGGTGAGTCCTTCACCTATGAGAGATCCATACCTAGCTCACTTGATGTATATGAAATATGAATTATATCTATCATTTATTACCATAGTGGTGGGCCCCCTTATCTTAAACAAACATCTTTAATCACTTTCATAGTCATAGTTTCATTCCCAAAGTTGGATACCAAACGCACCCTTAATTCTATAATATATCCAAACAATAAATGCCAAAATGTGAGGGGCCGTATTGTTAAAGGCTTAAAACTAAGGGAGGATTTGGAACTAAACTTGTACTACCAACTTTTACAAATTCAAGGAAGAAATTGAAGTTGTGTTATTTGTTTTTGAGTTAATTGCAGAAATCGTCCCTAAGGTTTGGCCAAATTGCAGGTTTCGTCCCAAATAGTTTAAAATTGCATAAATCGTCCCCAAATCAAACCTTTTTGCAAATTTTGGTCCCTGGGTTTAACTGTCGTTAAGTTAATTTCGTTAGAATTTACACAGTTAGCCCTTTTGGCCAAAAACTCTTGCATAGTTCATCCTTTTGGCCAAAACTCTTGCATAGTTCATCCTTTTGGTCAAAAACTCTTGCAGCGTTCATCCTTTTGGCCAAAACTCTTTCATAGTTCATCCTTTTGGCCAAAAACTTTTGCATAGTTCATCCTTTTGGCCAAAACTCTTGCATAGTTCATCCTTTTGGTCAAAAACTCTTGCAGCGTTCATCCTTTTGCCCAAAACTCTTGCATAGTTCATCCTTTTGGCCAAAAACTTTTGCAGAGTTCATCCTTTTGGCCAAAAACTTTTGCAGACTTCATCCTTTTGGCAAAAAACTTTTGCAGAGTTCATCCTTTTGGCCAAAAACTCTTGTAGCGTTCATCATTTTATACATTTTCATATGTTTTTAATCGTCTTCATCCATTTTTATGTGTTTTTGTCCGGTTTAATACGTTTTTGTTCGTTTTAATACGCTTTCGTCTGTTTTTATACGTTTTCATCCGTTTTCATTCGTTTTTATGCATTTTGCAAAAAAAATTGAAAATAAAAAATTCCGAATTTTTTCGCAAATTTTGAAAAAAAATTCCAAAAAATTTTGAAAAAGAAAATTGTAAAAAAATCAGAAAAAAGGAAAAAAATTCCAATTTTTTTTTTCGTAAATACCTCTTTTTTTTCAAAAAGAAATTCGAAAAAAACTTTTTTTTTTTCGTAAAATCCGAAAAAAAATTTGGAAAAAAAATTCCAATTTTTTTTTTCGTAAAAAACTTTTTTCGAATTTCTTTTTTCTGATTTTTTTTCGTAAAAAACTTTTTTCGAAAAAAAATTTGGAAAAAAAAATTCTTTTTTCGGAAAAAAAAAATTGGAAAAAAAACTTTTTTTCGTAAAAAACTTTTTACGAAAAAAAATTTATAAAAAAAAATCTTTTTTGCTTTTTTCTGATTTTTTTTTTCCAATTTTCTTTTACAAAAATTTTTGGAATTTTTTTTTCAAAATTTGCGAAAAAATTCGAAATTTTTTATTTTCAAATTTTTTTTCTTTTTTTGAAAACGCATAAAAACGAATGAAAACGGATGAAAACGTATAAAAACCGTTAAAAAACGGTTAAAAACGAACAAAAACGGTTAAAAACGGATGAAAACGTATAAAAACAGACGAAAGCGTATTAAAACGAACAAAAACGTATAAAACCGGACAAAAACGCATAAAAATGGATGAAGACGATTATAAACATATGAAAATGTATAAAAGGATGAACGCTACAAGAGTTTTTGGCCAAAAGGATGAACTCTGCAAAAGTTTTTGGCCAAAAGGATGAACTATGAAAGAGTTTTGGCCAAAAGGATGAACGCTGCAAGAGTTTTTGACCAAAAGGATGAACTATGCAAGAGTTTTGGCCAAAAGGATGAACTATGCAAGAGTTTTTGGCCAAAAGGGCTAACTGTGTAAATTCTAACGAAATTAACTTAACGGCAGTTAAACCCAGGGACCAAAATTTGCAAAAAGGTTTGATTTGGGGACGATTTATGCAATTTCAAACTATTTGGGACGAAACCTGCAATTTGGCCAAACCTTAGGGACGATTTCTGCAATTAACTCTTTGTTTTTTAAGGGAAGTAGTTAATTAGTCAAGTGGTACATAAGTACATATGATTAAAATTTAAAAATTATTTACAAGTGGGTGTTTGTTTAATTGGTAAATCAATTGTCCTTCTATATAACTTTCATCTATACAAGTAAAGGACTATAGTACTTCTCAGTGTTTTTAAAATCAAACCGGCAAACGAAACGGATTTTATACGATTCCTAATTTTTTTTGGATTTTTTCTGGTAGTACTAGTGAACCAGCCGAACCGACTCAGGTCTCTTTCTAGCTGAACCAGTCAGTTCGGTCCGGTTTTCAAAACACATGTATTTATAAAAGCATATACTTTGTTATCAAGTCTACATTTGAAGTTTTATGGAATCATATACTTGGGATACACATGAATAAGTTAGATGGGTCATCATTCGAGTAGCAGTTCAATGATTAATCATGAGCAAAACGTCGGTTGAATCGATGGTAAAACCTGCCATGCTCAAAAATAAGTATCGTTATTATAATTAATCATGAGTAAAACACAAACATATATGATTGTAACTTGGTCATTTTGAAAGTTTGTAGTATTCATGTTAATGATCCTAAACAAACTTTTTTAGTTGTCGACACTTATAAAATAAGAAACAACACCCAATAACCTTACGAATAAGTATTTGTATATATGTATAAATAAATCTAAGTCAAAGTATTTATATATTTGCCTACTAGTTAATGTCTTATCCTACTAAATACGAACACTTCTTATGATCTTATCACTAAAAATGCAACATAGATTAATTAGTTGATTTATATTATTTTCAATCTAAAATTATTAAATGGGGTTGTGTTTTAACTCGCTTGCATGTTAGTATTATTTTATATTTGAGATTTGTACCATTCGTGTGTACGAGTATAAATCCTTAGACATAATATGTGATTACTAATGATCTGCCGTTCAAAAAAAATATATATGATTTCACTACAAGAATCGGGAGAACTGATGAGGAAGGAATTGGCGAGGACACGATGTCTTCATCATAAGTCACTAAACGACAAAAAACCTAGTTTCAAACTTTGATTTTATCGGCATTGGCGATGACATATCTTCACCTAAAACCTTTATCGAGAACATGTCCTCGTCAATGACCTAAAATCATCCTCGCCAATGGAGCGGCATGTGTAGTGTTTGTTGTAATTCTTTTGCTCTAAGCAAGCAACGAAAGAAGATTACTCATTAATCTTACATCCTACAACATGTTATCACTCCATCATTCTTTTATGTAACTACATAATTTAACATTACATTTATTCAAAGTTTGTCTCTAAGTTTTTGGGTACATGCATGATGCATGTGTTAAAAAGAATATTGAGTACAGTAATTGTTAACTAAGAGCTATTATTAGTAATTTAGAGAGCAAAGTGCATTGAAAACTTATAACTGTTATAAACGTCGTCACGTCAGCTTGTACCTTATAAAGTGTCACAGGTGCACCTCGCTCTTTAAGTTATTAGTATAATATAAAATGGCATCTCATGCAAATTTAATATATATGTACGTCTTCAATCATAAACCTTTTGCCTCTTTTGTTTATTGGCCATATGAAAAGCATGTTCATTGGCATACATTTTGTTAGTATTTTCCAAAAGGCTATAAGAAAAACAACACCACACATGTCTTGCCACAATATATTATAAGATACAACACGAGTTTATATTAAAAGGCTAAATAACAGAAAGTAATTGGTAAAAGACAATAAAATGTGGGTTAAGCCATCTGACAGCAAATAAACGAATAGAATGACAGATCGCAAAAAAATATATTTCATGGGCAACTTTTACCAAAATCATTTTGTGTTTTTTGTTTTCACAATATTGGGCTATATTGCTATAAGAGCATTACATAATTCAGGGGGGCCGACATAGGGAGGTTTCTAAAGTTCACATAAATTCGATAGATGTTTGCTAAATTTTCGTTAAAATCATGAGTTTTCTTAAATGAACATGGTTTCGAATTTTTGTGTCACGCAATATATGTTTTTTTTTTTTCAGTTAGTTAATTAAAAAAAAAAAAAAAAAAAAAAAAAAAAAAAAAAAAACATGTTTTCTTGTTGTTTTAATGAAATTGTAACTTATAGTTCATTTTTCCTTTATACTCGCCAAAAGAAATTGTGTACTTAATATATTAGATTCTTGAGTTAGCCCTTGTTAGTGGTTATGTATTTTCCGTCAGCACGATACCAATAATAAGGTCGAATCATATTTTACTCATACTCATAACATTGAAGATTGAACACGTTAAAATGCACCCAAAAAACACAGATACACCTTTAAACACGCGGTAGAGGCAGCGTCATTGGAATGGCACTGCCTCTTAACACCGAGAATAACTACAAGATGGCTGTGGGATGATATGCAGTCATTGGATGACATTGCGAATGATGTTGTGATATATCGATTTGGGTGCATTAAGTAAGATTTAACGTTGTTTCAATGGGATTTCGCGTCTAGAATGTTGGAAAAATTTAGTGCACTTGTGGGATTAGTTCACACCTTGTAATGGGTTAGGAGGTACGGAGTGTACACCCATAAGGTCCATGAACACCCTGACTCTTATAGTGGTTTGTATTGGTAGTACTGGTGAAAGTACTGCTTGGTGAAAGTACCACTTGTGAAAAGTACTGCTTGTGGTTTTCACTGATAAGCAGTGTTTCCACTGATAGGCAGTGTTTCCACTGAAGTGGTGTATCCACTGATAGTGCTATGAAAGTACTGATAAGCAGTGTTTCCACTGAAAGGTTGTACTTCCACTACAAGTGAAAGTACTGCTAATGGAAAGTACTACTTATGGAAAGTACTGCTAAATGGCAGTTGCAACTTCTTTATGACCACGTTTAATTGGTCATGTAACCACTAACGCCTATAATGGGGATAATTATGAGGCTATTAATGGGACGATTAATACTCATAATTCCATTGGAATAGCTCAAGAGTAACCTCCTATATATAGGAGATCTGAACATGCATGAGGATGACACAGAAAACACTAAATACTTATAAGCGAAAGGGTTATAGAATTGTGCCTAATTCTCTAACTGCATTTGGTCTTATCCCAAGTAGATATTCCTGATACCCAGGCATTAGGGTCGAATAGTTTACTTTGGAAAGTGATCACACGATTCCAAGTGATATCCGGTAACCACCTAGTGGTATTGCTACTGACATTGATTATCTTTACCCTGCTTTGGGACGAATAACCACCAACAATCAAAGTAAACTATTTTGTGATAATCAATGGCTGCTGCTGCAATGAAACACATGGCTTCAAACTTTGCCAAGCTTAATAAGTTTGAAGGGGTGGACTTTAGGAGGTGGCAGAAGAAGATGCACTTCTTGCTGTCAAGCATGAGTGTGGTCTATGTGCTGACTACTCCGATTCCTGATGATGGTGATGATGCTACTGTGGAGCAGATCAGGAGGAGGAGCAAGTGGGAGAATGATGACTACATATGCAGAGGTCTTATTCTGAATGGTATGTCTGATTCTTTGTTTGATATTTATCAGAATTTTGAATCTTCCAAAGAACTGTGGGATTCCTTGGATGCCAAATATATGGCTGAGGATGCATCAAGTAAGAAGTTCCTTGTTAGTAATTTCACAAATTACAAAATGACTGATTCAAGACCAGTTATGGAACAATACAATGAACTTCTTGGAATACTTGGAAGGTTTACACAACACCAAATGAACATGGATGAGGCTATCAAAGTCTCTTGTGTCATTGACAAACTCCCTCCTTCATGGAAAGATTTCAAGCATACCTTGAAACATATGAAGGAGGAGTTAACTCTTGTTGAGTTGGGCAGTCATCTGCACATTGAGGAATCTCTCAAAGTGCAGGATAATGACAAGCCAAAGAGTGGCAATGCTGCTGGACCATCTGTTGTCAATATGGTAGAGCATAACAACTCCACCAGGTACAATGACAACAAAGGCAAACGCAAGTATCATGACAACACAAGGGCAGATCCTAACAAGAAGGCAACACCTACTTGTTGGAAATGTGGCAAGACTGGTCACATTAAAAGGGACTGCAAGGGTGTTAAAATTGGTGGTAAAGCCAATGGATCAGGCACTAATGGTTCAGGGAGTGGTGGTTCAGCCAACTCACTGAAAGGTCAGAATATGTTTAATAAGTCTTTTCAAATTTATTATGTTACATATGTATCTGAATCTTTTTATGTGCAGGATGATGATGTTGCGTGGTGGGTTGACTCTGGTGCAACAGTTCATGTGTGCAAAGATAGAAGCTGGTTCAAGACTTATGAGTCACTGAATGATGGTTCTATTCTTCACATGGGAAATGAGTCAACAACCTTGGTGCATGGTCGTGGTTGTGTAGATCTTAAGTTTAGTTCTGGAAAGATTGTAACTTTGTTTAATGTTATTCATGTTCCTGATATCAGGAAGAACTTGGTTTCAAGTAGTGTTTTGAATAATCATGGATATAAACAAGTTATTGAATCTGATAAATTTGTTCTTTCTAAATGTGGTGTTTTTATTGGTTTTGGTTATTTATGTAATCAAATGTTCAGGCTTAATATTACCACTGACAGTGTTGTTTCAGCTTTTGTATCCACATATGATCAGACTGATTCTACTCTTTGGCATGCTAGACTTGGTCATGTTCACTATAAAAGGATGCAAGATATGTCTAGGGATGGTTTAATCCCTGCTTTTGACATGGACACTGAAAAGTGTAAAACTTGCATGTTGACCAAAATAACCAAGAAACTTTTTCAGGGTGTTAGTCGTGAGACTAAGGTCTTGGAGCTTATACACAGTGACCTGTGTGATTTGCATGCCACTCCTTCTTTGGGGAATAAGAAGTACTTTGTGACATTTATTGATGATGCTTCTAGATTTTGTTATGTCTATTTATTACATACCAAGGATGAAGCATTAGATAAATTCAAAGTGTTTAAAACTGAAGTTGAATTACAACTTGGGTCTTTAATCAAAAGATTAAGGACTGATAGGGGAGGTGAGTACATGGATACTCAGTACTTTCAGTCTGTTGGAATAATCCATGAAACGACTGCCCCTTATACTCCTCAGCAAAATGGTATTTCTGAAAGGAAAAACAGGGTGCTGAAGGAGATGGTTAATTCCATGTTGTCCTATTCAGGACTGAGTCAAGGGTTCTGGGGTGAAGCTATGTTAACAGCTTGCTATTTGCTAAATAGGGTTCCCAACAAAAGGAACAAAGTTACCCCTTATGAACTCTGGACTAAAAGGAAACCCAACCTGAACTATCTCAGGGTCTGGGGTTGTAGGGCTGTTGTAAGACTCCCTGATCCAAAGCAAAAGACTTTGGGTGAAAGAGGCATTGACTGCATCTTTGTTGGATATGCTGAGCATTCCAAGGCTTTTAGGTTCTATGTTATTGAACCTAATGAACATGTTTCTGTTAACTCAATAATTGAATCAAGGGATGCAGATTTTGATGAGAATAGATTCTCATCAGTCCCTAGACCAAGTCAGAGGATTCCTAATGGAACTCATGACACTGGTGTATCAGAGGTCCCTGATGGTGAACCATCAGTGGTCCCTGATGAGGTTGTGGTTCAACAACCTGAACCTGTGCTCAGGAAGAGCAAAAGGGTCAGGACTCCAAAGTCATTTGGACCTGAGTTTCAACTATACTTAGTTGAAGGAACAAGGGATGAGGTTTCAGACCAATACTCCTATTGCTTCATTGTTGAGGATGATCCCAAGACATTTGAAGAAGCAATGAAGTCCCAGGATATTGCTTTCTGGAAAGAAGCAATCAATGATGAGATGGATTCCATCATGGGCAACAACACTTGGGTGTTGGTTGATCTACCTCCTGGTTGCAAATGGATTTTCAAAAGAAAAATGAAGGTAGATGGAACTATTGAAAAGTTCAAGGCTAGACTAGTCATTCAGGGCTTTAAACAAAAGTCTGGAATAGACTATTTTGATACTTATGCCCCTGTGGCTCGTATCAGTACCATAAGACTGCTGATTGCCATGGCATCTATTCACAATCTGGTTATTCATCATATGTATGTGAAAACAGCTTTCTTGAATGGTGAATTGGAAGAGGAGGTTTATATGAACCAACCTCAGGGCTTCATCTTGCCTGGCAATGAAAACAAGGTGTGTAAACTGATTAAGTCTCTTTATGGACTTAAGCAGGCACCTAAGCAATGGCATCAAAAGTTTGATGAAGTGGTTTTGTCTAGTGGTTATGTTCTTAACCAAGCTGACAAATGTGTATATAGAAAATTTGATGAATCTGGTAAAGGAGTCATCATTTGTCTATATGTTGATGACATGTTGATCTTTGGCACTGACCAAAATCAGGTTGACCTGACAAAGGAATTTTTGTCATCAAGGTTCTCCATGAAAGACATGGGGGAGGCTGATGTTATCCTTGGTATAAGGATTAAACATGAAAGTAAAAGAATTTCTATCTCTCAGTCTCATTATATTGAGAAGGTACTGAGGAAATTCAATTACTTTGATTGTACTTCAGTGAGTACACCTATGGATACTTGTGAGAAGCTGATGCCTAATCATGGCAAGGCTGTATCTCAACTTGAGTATTCTAGGGTAATTGGCTGCCTGATGTATGCCATGACTTGTACAAGGCCTGATATTGGTTTTGCAGTGGGAAAATTGAGCAGGTATACTAGCAATCCTAGTGCTCATCACTGGCAAGCAGTTCAGAGGGTACTGAAGTATTTGAAGAGAACTATGGATTATAGTCTCTCATATACTGGTTACCCATCAGTGTTGGAAGGTTACACTGATGCAAGTTGGATCAGTAACACTGAAGACAATTCGTCTACCAGTGGTTGGGTATTCCTACTTGGTGGAGGTGCAATTTCTTGGGCATCCAAGAAACAAACTTGCATCACCAGTTCAACAATGGAATCTGAATTTGTGGCTCTAGCAGCTGCTGGTAAAGAAGCTGAATGGTTGAAAAACTTGCTTCTTGAGATTCCATTGTGGCCTAAACCTATAGCACCTATTTCTATCCGGTGTGATAGTGCAGCTACATTGGCTAAGGCTTATAGCCAGATGTACAATGGTAAGTCTAGACACTTAGGTGTCAGACATAGCATGATTCGTGAGCTTATCATGAATGGGGTGGTATCTATAGAGTTTGTGAGATCTCAACAGAACTTAGCTGATCACTTGACGAAGGGTTTGGCTAGAGACTTGGTTATAAAGTCTGCTAAAGGGATGGGTTTAAGTCCAACTTAGTCATTGAATGCTAGGACACCCAACTCCCTCCTGAGGAAACTTAGGAGCTGAGTTCAATGTGGAAAGCTGAACATTCAGTGGACTGGAGCACATGTTTTATTTACATCCCAAGGTTGTGCTCAGAACCTGCTGAAAGGAGGATGAAGTCTATACTTCTTAATGGTTATTTTTTCTTTGAAAAAGTGCTTGGCAGGAGCATGAATAAAGAGGAACCACCTATGTAAATGTTGAAGTTTTGCCGCTTCAGGAAGCTTTGGACTTTTAGCTTTTACAACATTTATGAATTTGGATATGGACACATGGCTTGTATAGTGTCAGGAGCTTTTAAGTGTTTGAAAACTTGTGTGTATTTTATCTTCAGGTATTCAAATGGGTTGAAGGGTTCAATTCTTAGAACACCCTGATTCTCGAATATTTGAACGTGTAATTTACTAAGATGGAAATTCAATCCTCAGGACATTTTCGTTTATGCACATGTTTTGATTGATGTTTAATTTTCATGCAAAGGAAGTGAACTAAATTTGGGGAGGATTGTTGGAAAAATTTAGTGCACTTGTGGGATTAGTTCACACCTTGTAATGGGTTAGGAGGTACGGAGTGTACACCCATAAGGTCCATGAACACCCTGACTCTTATAGTGGTTTGTATTGGTAGTACTGGTGAAAGTACTGCTTGGTGAAAGTACTGCTTGTGAAAAGTACTGCTTGTGGTTTCCACTGATAAGCAGTGTTTCCACTGAAGTGGTGTATCCACTGATTCCAAGTGATATCCGGTAACCACCTAATGGTATTGCTACTGACATTGATTATCTTTACCCTGCTTTGGGACGAATAACCACCAACATAGAAAGCATTGCACGACAATTTTAAAAACACTTTTGTGTGTTCTTCATTCATCCTTCAGTTTTTAATCCCCAAAGAAATACGAAGCGTGATTTATATGATAAAACAACATGGGATTATTTGTTAAACTTGTAAATCCGTATGATCTAGAAGTAGCATGATTAACATGCTGTAATTATTAATTGGTCAAATATGACTTTAACGTAAAGGTTGATAAAACGTAGGTTAAAAATCACTCTTCACTAACTAAAGTATGATTAATTAAAAGTATATGTAAACATGCTCCAAAAATACTGCCTACGTTAAACTAACACATCTAAAGTTATGATTTTCTACTAAAAACTTTTAAAATGCTTCAAAATATAAATTTTTTAGAATGTTACGAAACTTTTTTAAAAGAAATATTGACACCTAAACAGGGGCGGACCTAGGGGTTTTCGGGGGTTCACGAGAACCTCATTGATGTTTGTCGCCTAGTGTAAACTTTCATTAAAAATTTATGATTTTGTCAAAATGAACTAGTTCCCGAAAATTTGTATCACATAAATGTATTACTTGCTTAGTTACATCACTAATATGACAAAAGTAATGCATGTCCTTTTTATTTACTTTTTAATTTTATGAAATTTTACCTTTTAGTTTATTTTGATTTCTTTTATACTCGTAAAAGATATTTGTGTATATACAGACTTAGAGTCCTCAGTCCGCTCATTCATCTAAATGTCTCATGTACTTCTTTCGTCCCATATTAAATGTCCATTTTAATTTTTCAAAGTTATTCTTGTACAACTTTGACCTTAGATAATTTTGTTTGTGGTAAACAATACTTAATGCAAAATATATGGATGTATTGAATTTTAAATATATTTTCATTTGGTACAATTTTGATCAAATACTATGTAAAAAAAAAAAAAAAAAAAAGGAAAAAAAAAAAAAAAAAATTAACATCAAAATTAAAAATGAAAGACTTTAAAAGTAAAAACTGGACATTTACTATTGGACGGAGATAGTAATATTTTCGGGTAGATGTGTCTAAACAGGGCCAATGCATCAACCCATATAGTTGGGCCTTCGGCTTTTAAGCCCAAAATATTGTATCTGAAGCTTAAAATAAAGAAATCAGTTTCATATTGTTTATCTTTTTTCAGTTTCATATTTTTTTTCCGAGTAATCATGATTTCTGACTTATTTGCCGACTAATCTACAGGTTTGAAGTTTTAAATCTACCGTCACACAGACTTAAACCAGATAAAATGCTCTTTTTTAAAAGTTGACGTGACCATTTTAAAGTTGTTTGCACTTATTTAAAATGAAAATTATATCTCACGTTTTAATGATGATAGTCACAAACTTTTTACCACGTAGTGATGATAGCTTCATACGGTTAGTAATCTATCTATTGACTAGTAAACACTACAAAATTTTCACACTTTACACAACTCTTTATTTGATTATCACACATTCAAACATAATTTCATACAACACATAATATTACACATAACATCTAATTACATTATCCAATATTACATAAAATCATCATTCATATCAATCCTAGTGAAAATTAAGGTCATATGACTTAACACCATCAACACCAAAAATGCCAAAATGTTTCTCAAACTCATTGCCAATTTTCTCATTCTCATCAAACAAATCAAACAAAAAAACCTCAACACCAATTCCTGGCCTTTTCGGCGTGCCAACATTGTTCAAACTCCTTTTCACAACATTTCCGTTATAAGCCAATGCATTTTCGCCGCTAGCAACATCACCACCGGCCGTAGGCCATCCTGTCTCGGTCACCACAACCGGGATGCCACCAAAGCCTTCTTTTTCCATAGCATATATAAAAGCATCAATAGTTTGATCAAACAAGTTGTCATAAACTAAACCTTGGTCATTTAGTACATTTCCTGGTCTAAATAAGGCGGAATCTAGTGACACGAGCTGTGGATTGTTTATGTAGCTAAAGTACGGGTATACATTGACCATTAGTGGTGAGGAAGTGTCGCGTAGGAATTGAAGTAAATGGGTCAAGTCAGGTAAAATGTTTGGGTCGAAAGATGAAGAGGATGGAGGGAATGAATTTGATAGTATTGAAGCTGCTTGTGCTGATGAAATCTTTATCTTATCGGATAACCCAAGGTTTTGTAACGCTTGATGAAGGTTGATAATGGCGGGATTAATATGAGGTGTGTAAAATGGGTCTTTTAAAAATACTTCGTTTCCAACGACTAAG
This sequence comes from Chrysanthemum seticuspe, assembly GCA_019973895.1. Taxonomy (NCBI): domain Eukaryota; kingdom Viridiplantae; phylum Streptophyta; class Magnoliopsida; order Asterales; family Asteraceae; genus Chrysanthemum; species Chrysanthemum seticuspe. Next base: position 27,037,753 of record BPTQ01000009.1, on the reverse strand, counting down.
TACCTGTTAAACAAAGCATATATTTGGTCTTGATTAAACATTTGAGCATGCCATAGCCTCTTGAACATAGCCTATGAAAACTCTTTCGTTACTAGACGGAGATACTAATTTTCATTCTTGACCCGTTTAGGTAACAATATACAATACTAATTTACATTCAGTGAGGGCAGTAAACTTAAGATGTTCGGTTAAGTGGCTCTCTTTAGTTACGTACTAATACCTTCATTAAACGCATATCCAGTAACTTATTTAGCTGGTAACCTAGCTAACCCTCGTTGCACGTACACAAAAGAATACTCAAACTACCAAGTGTGTATTAAGCAACTTAAGGGGATGTTTGGGATTGTATATTTTTATGCTAGTATTGGCTTAGCGCGTATTTTGTAAAGATATAAGCATTTTTAAAGTGTTTGAATAAGCATATATTGCAAGGTGCCTATCTGCTTATATTTGGAGAAAACGATTACTATTAAATAAGCACACCATAAGCATAAGGCCTTAAGCTAAAAATAAGCACATTCTTTAACATAAACAGTACCGGATTTGATCACTGGATAGATGGGCAAAGATATTTGCTTGAAGCCAGTCATTAGCCGTGGCAGGAGTACCCGCGGCAATTGCTGGTAGTTCCTCATTAGGTACTCCAATAGTAAGTTGTATTCCAGTGCCAGAAAACGGTATCAACGACTCTGGCACTGGGTTAAATAGTCGAATGCTTGATATGCCATTCGAGTTTATGAGGTTTACAGCGGCAGTGGGTGGTGGAAGGTTGTTTGCGACACGGCCGTAGCATATTCCAATGGATGTAGCAGCTGTTAAGAAACAAGTATTAGTTACATGCACATTGTTCATTTTATCTTATGTATCTTTTAACTATTTTCATAACATATGAATAACCAAAACCATTTTTAAGATGCCAAATAAACCACATGTAATGTGCTTGGATAAATAGTATTGAGGAACTTACTTGAAATGTGAAAAAGTTGGGTGATTATGTAAAGTAAGATGAAAATTTGGTGAACTAAACTTGTGTAAATTGTCATTTTTGTGAGAAGTTTGATGTTGGTTTAATGTTGTATTTATAGATTTTAGATTATTTGATTATAATAATGGGTTCATGCTAAGCAAATTGATTAATAATTTAACAAAAAAAAAATTGTTTGTTTCTATGTCCAAATTAATATTTTCATGTTGATATAGCTTTAGTATGGTTTGGTCACAATATCCAGATGGGAGTGCTCATAGCTAGTATTTGGTTTATTTTAGATGAAAAAAGGTTTTTGTAAGTAACATTTAATGAGAAACGTCACTAACAAGAAGGTTTGTTTGATAGATAACATTATAAAAAATAATACAAAAATATGGGACTTTGAAATCTTTTTGATATACTACTCTCTATGGTGCTAATCATGGTCCGAAATCACTAAAATCGGACCGTATCAAACACCGATTTGATTCAAAACATCGAATCAAAGACCGGACTGAAATGTTTGGTCCATGTCCAGATCAGTCCGGTCCGGTCTAACAAAGCTTAATGATCAGTTGTTTTTAAGACCAAACCAAACCGGATCAAAGACCGAAAATGAAAAAATTGATAGACCGAGGACCAGACTAAAATATGGTCGGTCTGGTCCAGGTCTAGTAATCTATTATGTTCAGCCCTATACTACTCCATATCAAACTTGTACTCATATTAACTAGTCACGGCGAATCATGTCAAAAATTTCCGTTGAATGACATGATATTGGTATACAACAAAAACATATAGCATGAGGATTCACAGTGTGTTAGAAGAAGAGTAAATAAATTCAAACAATTTGATTATGGTAAAAAAACAATGTTCAAAGTGCATGATGCGGTTACTCACATGGATCTAACATTGGGCAAGTAAATAAAGGTATCAGTTAACACTTTCAATGGTCGGTTCTCAAATCTCTATTATTTCCTCTTCCCGAAACGACTTAAAAAACACATTCACTTGTACTCCTTCCTTCCCAAAATTATTGTCCCCTATTGACTTTTTTAGTCTTTCTTTTTCAATTTTGATCATAACTATTTTTGTTTGTGTTATATAATACTTGATGAAAAATATATGAATGTATTGGGTTTGAATTGTGTTTTCATTGGTATAATTTTCATCAAGTATTATATAGCACAAATAAATATATTAATGGTCAAAATTGAACAAGAAAGACTGATCAAAGTCAAATGGGACAATAAAAATGAGACGGAGTAACTTTTTATGTTTTTTTTATGCAAAAGATACAAATCATGAGTGTAAAGAAGAAGAAAGATTTGATTGCTCGGAATTAAAGTTTTCAATATAATGATCATAAATTCAAGATCGTTTTTGTTTTTGATAGATCGAAATCGTAAGATCGGATCGAAATTTTAATATCTTACTATTATGTTATTTACTTAATAACTTTTTTAATATTATACAAATTTACAAATTAGTATATATCATAAACACAAAATAATAGGTTGTTTTATGATGTGTCTTAAATTATGATTAGGAATGTTTAAGAAAATTAACATTTTGTTTTTGGGCAAATCGCACAAAGTACCAAACTTATACCCAATTTCAATTTAAGGTACTATACTTTTTTTTTCTTAATTTAGTGTACAAAACTTTTTTTTGGTTGCAATGTAATACCACCAGCGGATTTCCAAGTCATTTATCCGGTTACAAAATATTCCGGCGACCTTTTCAAGCAATCACGTTTTTCGGATACCTACCAGCACCACAACCCACCACCACCACCATCATCTAACATCGCCACCACCAAAAACCACCACCACCATCTTCATTTATCACCACAACCACCATAACCCACCATCACCACCTTCATCTATGACCAACCACAGCCGGCTATGGTGGTGGTGATGTGGTGGTAGCGGCAGCCGTTGGTGGTTATGTTGGTGGTGGTTTTGGTGATAGATGAAGGTTGTGGTGGTAGATTATGGTGGTTGTGTTGATAAATGAAGGTATTGGTGGTGGGTTATGGTGGTGGTGATAAATGAAGGTGGTGATGGTGGCTCATCGGAAAAGGTCGCCGGAAAATTTGGTAACCGGCTAAGTGACTTGGAAACCCGCTAGTGGTATTACATTGCAAGCAAAAAAAATTTGGTACACTAAATTAATAAAAAAATGTAGAGTACCTTAAATTGAAATTGAATATAAGTTGGGTACATTTTAATGCGATTTGCCCTTTGTTTTTTAAAGTTTATAAAACATAGTGCATAACTTTCTAGTTTTTTAGTTTGTCGTTCGAGAAAAGTAAAATCGGATCAAATTAGATTTTAAGATCCTATAGTCAAGATCGGGACCTATAAGATCTCAAGTTTGCAAAGATCCTACATTGGATCGGGATCGTTTATGCTATGTAGTATCGTAAAATCGAAAGATTCTAAGATAAAGATCGAGATCTTAACAACCATGCTCGGAATATCAAAATATGTCATTTGGTATGTGTTGGACTTTTGAGTTCAGTTTGGACATTTTATGTGATTCAATCAAATAAACAATGACTAAGACTATAGAACAAACAACCTCTTTGTTGGCCAAAAATGATGAACTCAAAGCTCAACTTTAGGGTAAGGGTCTCACAATTACAGCATTAAAGAACGAGCTAAGAAAAGTAACATGGAATAGCGTGAACACTAAGTTTGCAAAACCATCAATCTTGGGGAAACCAGTTTAAAACCAGTTAGAAACCAATCAGTTGTTAGACAACCGACTGCGTTTAGATCTAAATGACTAAAATCTTCATAACCATGGTTTGCCTCCTAAGTTGATGCGAAACAAGTTTTGTCAAAACCAGTCACTTCACAGCCTAAACCTAATAATCAGAAAGTGAATGCTCGTGCTAAGGTCCAATCTTCTAAGACTAATAACAACAACAAGTCTTCCACTGTGCATAAGAAGCCAAACACTCCTAGATCTTGTCTTAGGTGGATACCGACGGGTAAATTTTTTAAGATTGCTGGATTAGATGGATACCTACTAGTAAGCTGTTCACTGATTGCAAAGCCAAGGTTGACTGTGAAAACCCAAATGGTTTGGATGCCAATACCACTAACCCATATAAATACAAACAAACTTGTAATGCTAGTGCAAGTAGTTCTTACTTAATTGCAGGTACATCGATCACTCCCATTAAGAAAAAAACTCAGAGTTTGGTTGTCTAAAGAACTGATATCTCCTATTAGGGGTTCAGGAAACTCAATTGATGTACATGAGATATAACTCCTTAATACTTCAGCTCAGGACTCGTACAAGTATAGTGGTGGTAACTCTTTATGTATCTTTTGGTTATATATAATAGTATCATAATACACAAAAATATTTTCCACGTTGTACATATCTTATACCAACATAAACCATAAAAAATCATAAAAATAGAAAATACCAAAAACAGTTTTTCAAGGCATGTCTTCTGGTATCAATAACATTTACGGTCCTAGAAATGTCATTCAATAATGACACGGGTCTTTAAATGAAGTTCAAGCAGAAATTCAAAAAGTTTTCAAAATATGCCTATATGGCTTGCTATTATTTCAGATATGCAAACCGGTTCTTAAAATGGGGAAAGCATGTCGCCAAAAGGACAGATGTTCCTAACAACGGGTGATTAAGCTCTCCCGGGCATGGATTACTTTACATCCATGCACCCTCGATCTAAGAAGAGAAATCTTCTTAGTATCTCAAATACTTTTCCGTCTATGATTCTTCAGGAGAGTATTTGTGTTTCACATGGTGGTTGAAGGTTATTGAAAAATCAATCGGACTCAATTTTTCATTAATTTTTCATAATCAATCAACTACTGCAACTCTTTAAATAGAAATCGGGTCATTGATTGAGGGTGAGAGTTATTTTCAACATTTATAACAACTAACGGGCATCTACAACTAATTGATTTAAATTGAGGTTTTGAATTTGAGGGGGTGTTAATCTAGAGTTAACTCCAAAAAGGTCATATGTGTTTGCTGCGTGCTAGTATAGGGACTTATTTGCTATTTTCCAATTGATTCCTAGGCTTTCATGAATTAGAGGATCATTCGTGCTTTAATTGAAACTTGAATTATAACCTAGTGTAACTTGTATCTCAAAGAGAAAAGAAATTGAAAAAGGATGGGCCAATTATGTCAAACTATGAAAATTGATCCTTAGGTACATATACCCCTTTGCGTTTTGACATGGTCAAACCCATCATAATCCAGTCAAACTCTTTTTACTTTTTCTCTCAAACTCACAAAATGCCATACACTGCGATTTGATTAATTTTGCCATTCCGCGTGATTTCTTGCTAGGTAATGTTTTTTTCATGTTCCTAATCATCTTAAGAAACGTTTATTTAATCATCATGGCTTCCAACTAATTTTTATGTTTAGGGACTCGCATCGAATCATCATCCGCACCTAGGTTTGTGTTTTGTTTTGTGTTTTAATTGTTGGGATTAGCTTTAATATCATTAATAGTTGTTTCGTTGAGTGTCTAATTATTTCCCCTATCCTAGATTTTTCTCCCTTATGATTTGTCGAGTGTTTTTTTGCTATTGTCTTGGCCAATTGATGTTGTGGCTTGAGTGGTGTTAACTTCCATTGATTAGGATTGGTTAGGGTGCGTATACAGTTTTGATGTTGCTTTGTTCTATCCTGTTATGTATGTTATATATAGAATCATTCTTGGTTGTGATTTGCTGAGTGCCTGATGAGTGTGTAAATACTCATCATTTTTGGTCAAATCTGAACTGCAAAACATTTAAAAACACTCAAATAGGCATCAAAATACTGGAAATATTCCAGGAATTGTGTTTTATATGTTTTAAATGCAAAAATACCAAAAGCAGGTGAAAAACGTATCAAGTTTGCATAATTGGCAGTTTTAGTTCCCCAAGTTTAAAAATTTTCAAAAACAGTTTGATTCTGCTGAATCAATGGTTTCTGCTGAAACCCAATTTTTTCTGCTGAATCAATGGTTTCTGCTGAAGTTATAATGCACTGATGGTTTCTGCTGAAGGCATACGTTTCAGCAGATAATTCCACTAAATAATATCTGGTCCTTAAATAAATATCTGGTCAAACCCACCTTTCTCTTCCACCTCACTACCCCAGCTGTCTACCTACTCTCCCCAGCTCATCCCTTACACCTCCACAAACAACCAAGGTTCTTTAATTGCAATAAAACTGCCCTTAGCAGCGTGGATGAATTTTGGCGCCAAAAGTCATTTAAACGGCTAGGATGATTTCTGCTTATCCAATGGACACAAATTAAAGTGGGATTTGACTGGAATGCTAGTGGGAACTCAGTATGTTATAAAAGAAAAGAGAAGGAAGAGAGAAGATAACCTTGGGCTAGCCATTGGTCACGTAGTGTAATTTTAAATGCTTTCTTTAAATTAAATGTCTTTTAATATTTTAATAATGTAATTCTCCTTAAACTAGTGTAATAGAACTTCCTTTACAGTTAATTGCAATCTATCTTTCATTTCAAGTTTTTACTTCATTGTTCTTTAATTTTCAAGTCGTTTCAATTCTTGTTGATTAGTGTTGTTTGATGGACTCTATAAGCCACATAAGCTCCTGACAAAGCTCATTTAGCTTTTAGAAACCTTAAAACAAGTTATAGTCATTAAAACAAAAATACTAAAAAATTTGAGAAAATACAATGAAAAATCAAAAATAGCGAGTTGAGTAGGAAGAAGCTTGGAGCAGGATAAATTCTGTATGGTCCTGGGTTGTAGTGTTTCTTGGGAAGCTTTAGGATTGTTCTTGGGTCCTGGTTCTTTGTCTCAGCTTGAATTTCATCTTGTAAGCCCTTTTATTAATTTTTGCAATTTACTGGATATGTTACTTTAATGCTTTAAATTTGATGTTTTTATGTTTCTTTGTTGTTTGTTAGTATTTATCTGTCTTAATCTCAGGTGTTTATGTTTTGGATCTCATTAATGCTTTGAATTACATTTTGACTGCCAATATGCCAATTTTTGATGTTCATAGGCTTAGACTTGTTTGACATCTTGTTTGTGCTGAAAAAGGTCTATTTTGACACAATATGACCTCTGGATTGAATATGATGAGCTTATGCAGTCACTTGTTGTGAAAATCTCAATTTGAGCCAATTTAAGTGGTGTTTGGTTCAGATTGTTTTGCTGTGTTTGAGTTTGTTTCAGGGGATAACATTTGGTTAGTTAGTCTACTTTAGGTCTAGGTTAAGTAGTTTAAGCATAATATCCATAGTCCATTCATTAAAAAGTCAAAATCATTTCTAAATCTCTCAACAGTTAGCTATAAGTCATCATAGGTAGCACAATCTTAGATATTGGTCATATTGTTGTTAATTTCGCTTATACAGGTCATATTATAGCTTATCATTACATTTTCAGTCAATAAAGAGCAATCAAAGTTCATATTAGTCAAAATAGGAGTTTTTGCCAAAAGTCAATTTTTGTTTAAAATCTGTTTTTCTCAGTTTAAATCAGCTTTTTAAATCCATTTTTAGATGTCATAAAAAAATATTAAAAATTAAAAATCATAATTTCACCATCTCCTTTTACTTTTCCCAAAAGGAAAAAAATCATAAAAATCTGTAGCTTAATCTGTGGATGGGTGAAAGTGGGTGGTTCAAACCTGTTTGTACATCAGTTGCCATAAGTCTCCATTAGCCTTTTAGTTTTGATTTTTCATTTCTTCATCTTTTATCCTTTTTAGCTGAAATTTTAGACTTAAGTTCTTTGATTGGTTGTGGACATCAAGGCCATTTTAGTTTATTTTTAGGAATTTTTCTAGCTAGCTTAATGTAAGCTCAAAGTAGGTGATTAAGGGCCGTTTGGCGTGTTAAGACTTGAAATCTGGTCTCGAGTTTTTTTTCTGTAGCTTGTGATTTTTAGGTCCCAATCAGTTGCATTAGCTCAATTTAGGTTAGATTTAGGCTGTAGTAGCTTATGGTAGCTTTTGGATAGCTTATTGCTTATTTGAAGTGCTTATTCAAACTGCTTATTTGCCCAATTCAGCTTATTAGTGGGCTTATCTAACTTTTTATATTTTTCCCAGGCTTAGTATAATATTTTAGATTTTCCATAAAATTTCCAGATTTTTCCTAGCTCATTTAGTCCTTTTCTTATTTAATATTAGTTTTTAAGTATTTTTAAATAATTTTTAATTAATAATAAATACATAAAAAGTTTAAAAAATATATTTTCAGTTTTAAAATAAGTTTTATAATATTTTAGATTTATCTAAGTCATAATTTTATTTTTCTAGCTTTATTTTATAATTTCCTAATTTTTAGGTAATTATTTAATAGTTTAAATTAGTTTATAATTAATAATACTTAGATAATAAATCTTATAATTAGAATTTAAGTTTAATAAGTAAGTTTTAGATAATCTATACTTTTATAACTTTTATTTGTAACTAGTTTTGTAATTTAAAAATCCTTTAATTAGATCTTAAGTAATTTTAATTAGATTTTAATAATTTAAATTAGGTTTAATAGTTAAATAATATTTTAATTAAAGTTAAATATTTTAATTTTCTTTAATTTGCATTTAAGCCCCTGTAATTTACAAACTTTCTCTTTAGGTGTAATTATTCCAAATCATAACCCCTTTCTTGTTCAATATCACCCGATCACAGATTCGTTGTATTACAGTTTTCACACCTCGTTGGGACTTAACGACCCGGGGAAACACTATACTCCTCTGGACTTTATTGCATTCTGTTATGAGCTGTTTGAATTTTATGGTTGACCATTCACAAGTGGTTGACTAATAAAAGATAGACCGTTTGGAGCGAATCAGTGCTTCTTGATTGCGTTTTGGATAAAGTTTCCTGATTGTGTTTTACCTAAATACTCTTGATTGCATTTTGCTTATAATATACCATATTGCGTTTTGTCTGTTCAGTTCCTCATCGTTTTGATAACGATATTACTAAATCAGAAAAAATCGCAATTACTGCGTTTTGTAAATGAAGATTATTTAATTCATAAAATGTAGAACCCACTCTGCCAATTTTTTTAAAATATTGCGGTTTGACTATTTGTGTATATAATATTCTTGTGTTTTGACTATCTCACAATTAAATAGTCACTGCGTTTTGGGCATTGCGGTTTGTCTAGCTGCGATTTGTCAGTCTGCGTTTTGACTATTGCGGTTTGCGCATTGCGTTTTGTCTTAACTGTGCTTTGTCTGATTACATTTTGATCATTGTGCCTTGGTCACGGGGTTATGTCTTCTCAGGATGAGTTTACTTCCGTTGACTCTATAGTTGACCATCCTTATTGACCATCACATCAACAAGATCTATGTGTCCCTTTGCCTTGGATTAAGTACATGTATGTCTTAATCTCAAGCTGTAACTCACATCTAACATCACTTTTCTGTATGTATACTTCTTTGTGGATGTGATTGTGCAGTTACAATGGCTGACATTAATGCTCATGCTGACTAAGCACATGTTATTCCACCACCCACTCGTACAGATGAACAAAGCTGGGTCCCTATTGGAAAGAGCAACAGTTATTTAGATGTGGAAAAGACTCAAAGCAATCCTATCTACAAGATTGATGTGGGCATACTGAAGCAAACCAATTTCTTCAGTGCGTTCACGCCTTGCTCCACTATTCCAGCCATCTACATTCAACATTTTTGGGATACAGTCATGGACAGACCCACATTGGTGCCGGGTGTGGCACGGGCTACACCCTTTTTTAGGTCACGAAGTGCAAATTTTTTTGAAAACTGTCATTTTTTTATTTGTGCAACCCCTGATAAATTTTTTTTGCTACTTTCGTTTTATTTGGTGCAACTTTAGTTAGTTTGACAATACTTTTTGAATATCACAACCATTTAAACGATCAAAAGATTTAATTGTCTGATTATTTGCTTATTTGTGTTTAAACATTTTTTTAGGAACTATGGAAAAATATAGAAACCTTTGGGAAAATGTTCCTAGTCGTAATGGAGGTGGAGATCCGGCTCCAAAAACCTACTCCACAACCTATTTCACAACCTACTCCAGCTCCTTTAGCGCCAATTAATATGAAACTAGATGATCTTCCATGGGATCCATCAGATAGGCCAATCATCTATAGTTATGACCCTAACATCGTAGAGGAAATAAGGCGAATGTATTGGGATAAGACCAAAGGGCCACAAGTTTCCAACAAAAATGGTCGGGACTAAGAAAAGAAGTTTTGTTGTCACTTGGTTTAATGAGTTTAATTGGTTAGAATATAGTGTAAAAAAAGACAAAGCATATTGTTTGTGTTGTTATTTGTTTAGAGATAATGGTGCGTGTGATGCTTTTACGGTACAGGGGTTTGATAGTTGGAGTAAAAAGACAAGTTTGAAAGACCATGTCGGTGAACTTAATAGTTTTCATAACAAAGCACTTCAAAGATGTGAAAATCTAATGAAGAAAAAACAATATATTTGTGCTGCCTTTAATAAGCAAACTAAACAAGAGATGAGTGATTATCGAATTCAATTGTATCTATCGATTAAGACTTGTGGATTCTTGTTGAAGGGTGGTTGTCCTTTTCGTGGTCGTGATGAAACTATAGGTTCTTTAAATAGAGGTTTTTTTAGAATTGTATCACTTGCTTGCAAATGAAAAATAGGAAAATCGGATAGTTGTAGCGCGAGCTCCTTTGAACTATACCTTAACATCTCCAAAAATTCAAAAACAAATATGTGAATGTTTTTTCAATGAGGTACTTGATTCCATTCTTGAAGATATTGGTGATGATGTGTTTTTTTTTATTAGTTGATGAGTCTTGTGACGTATCTAAAAAGGAACAAATGGCAATTGTTTTTTCAGTATCTCGATAGACATGGAGTTGTTCAAGAGAGATTTGCCGGGGTTATTCATGTGAAAGAGACTTCTTCCGCCACTCTTAAATCTTCCATTGATGCTTTCTTCACCAAACACAATTTGAGTTTGAAACAGGTAACACTCCAAGTTTACAATTTATAATTAAATCATTTAATCATTTTTATAAATTACAATCCCTAGTTACTTTATCTCTTAAAAATTATTATTGAATTTTGAAACAGTTAAGAGGTCAAGGTTATGATGGAGCAAGCAATATGCGTGGTGAGTTCAATGGTTTAAAAGCTTTAGTATTAAAAGATAATAGCTCAGCACACTATGTACATTGTTTTGCACATCCACTTCAGTTAGTGGTCGTAGCGGTTGCAAGAAGCCATGATGGTGTTATGAAATTCTTTGAAAAACTAATGTGTGTGGTCAATGTGGTTTCCGCTTCATGAAAGAGAAAAGATATGGTGCGAGATAGTTACAAGACAAGAATAGAATTAGAACTTTGTGAAGGTGTAATTCAAAGTGGAAATGGGAAAAATCAAGAGCTCTCGCTTGTACGACCTGGTGATACACGGTGAGGTTCGCATTACAAAACAATTGTGAGATTGTTTTCTTTGTTTCCTGAGGTTATTAAGGTGTTGAAATATGTGGAAAAGGAAGCTCTTGATGGCCGGAACCGAAATCAAGCAACTGGTATTTTATCATATTTTAAAAAGTTTGAGTTTGCGTTTAATTCTCACTTGATGGAGCACATTTTAGGAATCACGGATTTATTGTCGAAATCTCTTCAAAAACGAGATCAAAATATTGTAGAGGCGGTTTCAATGATAAAAGGAACAAAACAAGCATTGGTAAGACTTAGAACATGTGGGTTTGATGCCTTTTTGAAGAAAGTGGATTCTTTTTGTGATAAACATGATATTGTAGTATTGAAGATGGACGAAATTTGTGTTGCTAAAAGAAACCGGTAGCTGGCATAAAGAATCGACACTATTTTGAGATTGATATATTTAACACAGTTTTGGATATGCAAATACAAGAGTTTGGTGATCGATTTGGTGAGATAAGCACAGACTCACTTATTAATATGTCAGCTTTGATTCCATGTGATTCATTTACAATGTTTGATGCATCAAAGCTAATCACTTTAACTACGTTTTATCAAGATGATTTTACGGATGCGGATAGGTTTTCTCTTAGGCGTGAACTTGACCTCTACTATGAGACTGTTATTCATTATGAAGACTTTATGAAGTTGAAAGGAATTGCTGAGCTTGCTATGTTAATGGTGACACGAAAGAAGCATATTTCTTTTCCTTTGATTTATAAGTTATTGAAGTTTTCATTAGTTTTGTCTGTGGCAACTGCAACCGTAAAATAGATGTTTTTGGGCAATGAAATTGATAAAGACTAATCTCCGCAACAGAATAGGTGAAAATAATATGAACGATGCTTTAATTTGTAACATAGAAAAAGAACTATTTGCTAAGGTTACAAATGAACACGTGATGAAGCGCTTTCAAGGCTCGAAACGTCGAAGAGGTCATTAATAATAGATAAGGTACTTTATTGACTAGTTTTTCATTTTTAAGTCAATAATAACAGACAAGGTACTTTATTGACCAGTTTTTTATTTTTACAATTTATACAACGTTGAAATTTTTTATTGGTATTTATGAAAAAAAATTTGTGCAACACCCATTTAAAAATCCTGGGTTCGTCCCTGGACACAGTACGATATGACAAAGACACTGCAAGATACAGTTGTCAGATTGATGCACAATGGTTCAATCTCACCAAAGACACAATCAGAGACGCACTTCAAATCACACCAGTCGTTGAAAACAATCCTTTCACTCCCCCACCAGCACCAGAAGGTCTTATCAACTTTTTCAACGATCTGGACTACCCTAAAGATGTCAAAAAACTATTTGCGCTTGTAACAAATGAAATGTATCAGCCATGAAGGGCAATCATCACAATCATCAAATTGTGTCTCACATGAAGACTTCAGGTTTTGAGAGACCAAGAGCTCCGGTGCTGCATATTCTTTGGGGGATCCTTAATTGTGCTAACATTGATTTTGCTGAAGGGATTTGGGAAGAATTCACTCAATTCATCCACCCTTACATTGAAGACAAGATGAGTCTGGTACAACATAAAGCGGGAAAGAAGAAGAACAATCCTCTTATGATTTCAAGTGTCAAATTCACTAAGTTGATAATCCATCATTTTCAAAGCAAGCACAAGTTCCACCCAAGATTAGATTCTCCACTCCACTTGCCATATGAAGAGCATGTCCTTGGGAATCTTAAATTCATGGCAAAAGAAACCAAACAAGAATTCTTTGGGAAGGCCATACCAGGAGCTCTCATCACAAGTGATATACTTAATGCACCATACTATCAGGAATCTTTGGATAAAATGGCTTCGCATCAAAGGTATCTAGCTGGTGAACAAGTTGGTGATGTTGAACCTCCTGCTCCCAAACCGACTAAGTCTACCAAACAAAAAAAGCCAACTGCACAAAGAAAGCCAAAATCCAAGACCACCAAACCTACTTATGACACTCTACCCAAGAAGCGTAAGGGGGCATCCACTGCTGACGATGTTCTTGTTCATGCTAAGAAAACCAAAAGGGGTGATGGGGGAAAGAAAAGTGGACCTAAAAGAACACGAAGGTTGGTGGATCAGTTTGTGGATGAAGGTGTTCTCTTAACTGAGCTAACTCTGCAAGATGAAGAGGATGATGACCTTCAAAAGACCCTGGAAATAAGTAGGAAAGAACACGAGGAGTCGTTGGGACACTCTGCTAAAAGTGTGATCATTCGAGAACCAAACACAGGGGGACACCAACCACTGCCTGAAGTGAAAGGTAAAGGCAAAGGAATTGCTACTGATGAACAAGTTGCTAAACCTTACTGGACATCTCCTCACCGGTGACGAAGACCACTACTACAAAGTTCATTCTAAAGAAACGAACCACAGAGTCATAAAAAGGTATTGAATCCTCTGAAGCTGCAAAGGAACAATCACCAAGTGCAGAGCTTAATCTCGACTCAAGTGACACCGACTCATACAAAATGACTTCTAAAGATGAAAATGTAATGGTGAATGTGTCTGAAGCCCAAACTGAGACACAAGCAGAAGTCGTTGCAGGTTCTGATTCTGGAAAAGCTGAGAAGGAGATCTCACTTCATGATAGTGTCTTCACTTCGGATCCACCACATGATACAAGTTGTTCAGTTGTTCAGGATAACCTTAAGCTATGAACTGATGATCAGATTTTCTTGGAGGAACCCAACAGCTCAACGGGTACCCTATCATCTTTCAAGACCCTTGACCATGACCTCACCTTTGGAGATCAATTTCTTAAGGACAAGCCTACTGATGTTGAAACTGAGAAGAGAAACGATGAGAAAGAGGTTGTGTCAATGGTATTTGTCACTATTGAATAAGACACGTCAGCAGTCCCAACAATGGTAATTCCAACTCCAATGGAAACACCAACAACATCAACTCCCTCACCTGCAACAACTACAACTACAATCATCACAACTACAACCGCACTTCCACCACCTCCATCTACCAAGGAAATCTTAGAGTCACATCTTGAATAAGCTCTCAAACGCATTGCGGTTCTAGAAAGTCATGATCTACCCAATATTGTCAAACATCACGGTTCGCGATTATCCAAACTTAAGAATCTCAACATTGACAATAAGGTGAAGATTGCTATCGACGAATATGTTGCAGAGGCTGTGAATTGTGTAATGGAAGCACCTCTGAGAGCATGTTTCAGAGATCTTTCCACCTCGGATATGAAGGAGATTCTGCTGCAACGCATGTTTGAACAAACCTTCACAGAGGGCATGAAGATCACAGACAACTATATGAAGCTCTGGAAAAATCAATCGATCGTGAAAACTCTGATCAACTCATGGAGGATATGGCTGAAACTCGAAGAAAGAAAAAGAGGAGACAAGATTCACCCAAGACACCCCCTGGGTCTCCACCACAACCACCTCCTCCTCCACCATCAGGACCATCAAAAGCTGCAGGATCTTCTAGAACTTCTGGATCATCCAAAGCACATCCACCACCTCGTCCTCCTTCATAATCCAATCAGCCAAGATACTCTACTGCTTCAAGCTCTTCTAAGATCGTTGCCTCAACCGAATACGCAGCTTGGATGACTACTAACACAATATTAAAGCCCTCAGTCTCATCAATTCATGAAGATCTTGTCATGAATGAAGATTCAGCTCTCGACCAGGAACCTTATTCTGATGATGAAGATATTTCGAACATACATATTCCAAAGGTGAACTTGAGAAGAGATTGGTGGAAGTCCTTCTTAGAGGAAGACAAATCTGAAACACCGGACTCAACCTGGTCCATCCCTACATGTGATATGATGAAGAGAAATGATACATGGACCTAAACTTAGGCCTAAACTTAGACCTAAAACCAAGTGTCAACATCCTAATGGCTGCAGATAGGGACCCACTTCTTTTACAATCTATAAGGAAGATGCCAAGTGGTTTTAGGTATAAGTTTAGGCCTAAGTTTAGGTCCATGTATCATTTCTCTATGATGAAATATTGGTGGAAGCCCTTAACTAAGAAAGACAGACCTGCAACACCAGAACCAACCTGGTCCATCCCTTCATTGGATATGCAAGTTCCTGATCACAACCAGACAACTGCTATTGCGTCTAACCATGTGCCTCCACCGGAAAACTCTCTACTTGCTCAAACCAGTAACATAGGAACTTTTATGGACTGGTACTGCAAGCAGAAAGGAATCACGACACTTACACCAAAAGACTTGGAAGGTCCAACATATGAAGTTGTCAAAGTCTTCCATCACGATGTGATTCATCTCCAATTCCAGATGGAGGAATGCCACAAGCTTTTGACGGATCAGGTGGACGATGGGATCCTCATATACGATGTCAGCAAACCCCTCCCACTGGGTGGTCCACCAGGTCAAGTCACCATACAATCAGACTTTTTCTTCAACAAAGATCTGGAATACCTACGTTTCGGCAACAAGGGTAGCAGACATGCGTTGTCAATCACAAAGATGAAAGCTGCATATTATCATTATGTTGGGTTAGAGCAAATGGTGCCCGATCAGATGTGGATTGAAGAGGATTTCAAGAACGACATTGCTGCCTCATATGGTATATCTCACTGGTGGTTCAACAAACAACGATTTTACATGAAAAAACACGCAGCTGATGGTAATCGTAGGGCTGTACGAACACATATGCACATCTTAAGTGTTGTCAGAGTTGGGATCTTCCCCATGTATAGATATGATTACTTGAAGAAGATAGTCCTTCGCAGAGCTGATCTTAAAGAACACATCATTGCGAAAAATGACTTCAAGCACTTGTACCCTAGTGACTTTGAGGATATGTACTTGTTAAATCTTCAAGGTCGCTTGAACCATCTACCACCACATGAAAAGAAGACTCTGGCTACTACAGTCAACTTATGGACTAGAGGCTTAGTTATCAGACAGCGAGTAGGAGAATTTCAGCTTGAAATTGAGAGCTACCAGACTCAGCTCAACCTTACAAAGCCTCGTTGGGAAGTAAAAGGGTTAGAGTTCAAACACGACTACTCTATCATCGAGTCTCCAAGATCTGTCACATTTAGAGACAAGTATGAGGTTCAGATGATCATGCGGTTCAATGAGATCCACAAGTTCAACGATGGTACTCTACGTCATATTGATAAGGCATTGGACTATCGGGTAAAAGAATTCACGATCAACAGGATGAATTCGGGGTTGAACACTAGGTTTTGGACAAAGAAAGATGTGGAAATGAGCAAAGCGTTTATGTTTGCTATTCAGAAGAGACATAAGACAAGGAGGATCTTCCGCAACTTGGAAAGCTTTGTTGGTGGAAGAGTTCGAGAGGGTGATTACAGACTTCTGTAGAGAACCGAATGAGAACATTCTCTCTCTAATAATAAAAACCATTTTGTGGTGTTATTGTAATATGTTGAAAACTTTGTAATGTTTAAGTAGTGATATGTATGTGGAAAATAACCTCCCTCACTAATTGAGGGGGAGCATTATAATGTTCCGTAATATGCTAATATCTAATTTGATCACATTTTTTCTTCCCCAAATTTGTTTGTAAACTATTTAAATCTCTTGGGATCCTACATCTCAAAAGATTTGAATTTTTTGATAAGGGGAGAGAATGTGATTTAAATATATAATTCTGATTAAAAGTGTGATTTTAAGTCTCAATATGGTACTCCTTCCTCCGTGTGCTAAAAAGTTTTCAAAGATCGATGCACATGTTGAGGGGGAGCGTTTCAAAATCTTCAAAACCATCTAGGTACAATGCTTTGATATTTTATCACAAGTAACTTGATTGATTTTCAACTAGTTTTAAGGCGGAGAGAACAATACCACATGACTGACCTTGCATTTACTTTATTGGAGTTATAAGGATGGTAAGGTTATGTATTCGTTCTCACGATCCCGCCAGAACCGGAGGGATCTTCCCAGGGACAATCCTCTAGTTATAATAGAAGTCCTTAGGAACGATTAAAAAAGGAGAAAAGTGAGAGCAAGGGAAGAGTGCCGACTGAGATGGAGCTAGCATTAGAACAAACCCAACAAGGTTCTAGTAATGAAGTTTCGGTAAGCGTTGAAGGGTTGAAGAATGAAAAAGAAATACTCCCTCCGTCCCATATTGACTGTCCACTTTTAATTTTCTAGGTATTTCATTTCTAACTTTGATCTTAAATATTTTTAATCGTGTTATATAATACTTGATGCAAAATATATGAATAGATTGAGTTTTAAATATATTTTTTATTGGTATATTTTTTATTAAATATTATATAACACAAAGAAAATATTTAAGATCAAAGTTAATAAAGAAAGACTTAAAAAGTCAAAACATGACAATTAATATGGGACGGAGGTAGTATAAAGATAAAGGGTGAAAAGAAATAGCCCTCCAAATATTCAACCTTAGGGCAGAAATCGGGTTCCATTCATATGCTACTGGCTGTTACGAAGATAACATCGGTATTGAAGACAAGACGTCATGGACCCAGTGACGCACTGCACTAAACCTTCTAACCACTCAAGTTTTCTTAAAATGACTTGTTTCATTCTCACGGGGAACCCTGCATGATCTATCAGCCGCTCATTACGAGTCATCTTGATATTGAAACAAGAGACACCGCTCCAGTCTCCGACTACTAAAATACACTATTGAATCTAGAGCCAAGAGATTATCCATAAATCTCATTAGGACACACTTTTAATATGCTTGTTGTTTCATACACCGTGAAAAGTAAGAAGATATATATTAAGAGTCCTACGCATTATCCTTGTGGTATTGCCAGGACACCCGAGTGATACGTAAAATTCACAATGAAGATGAAAATCCTTCTAGAGCCAACATCAAACAAGCTCTTGGTGAGTGACATACTATTATATACGATTGAGTTTCAAAAGAGGGGCCTGCTACATTGTCATATACTCCTGTGGAATGACAACAATTATAAGATAAAGTCTCCCGAATATTTTAAAAGTTTCACCTTTTTTTTCTTGGAAACTAGACATTTGTAGCTTTCTAACCATATATAACACATTATATTTCAAATTGTAGATTAGTTCAGTTAATTCATCAAAGTTTGATTAGACACATAAAATCACATGTGATTTAACCACGCGTGATCTCATTCACATGTGATTTTTACTGCATGTGTTGTTATTACATGTGATTATAGAAGTTTCACAAATAAACTGCTATAATATATAACTGGAATACAGTGTGTGATATATGGTTGGATAGCAATGAATGTGTGTTTTTCATTGCAAAAAACGAGAAAAGTTTTTGATTTATAGACAAATACTTATATCAATTTTAGTACATATGTTTAGTGTTCGAACTTCAATATTAGTGTTAAATCACATGTGATATGTCATATGAATTTCAATACCGAAAATAAAATGTAAAAAAAAGACGGGCAAAATAAAAGTTTGTCGAAAATATATCAAATTGTGCGTGTATAAAAATACTCGTCGTAACGGTATAATTTGTCTTATTCAACAATAAACAATTCATTATGCATCTAAATTATAAAAAAATAGACGTAATTACATTTTTAATTTATATATTTATATCATAAACTAAATTTATTACTCTATTCATCTCAAAATTATTATCAAAATACAATAATCGTAAAATTTAATAAGAATAAGACCACAATAAATTTCAACCAGTCAAATAAAAATTGAATAATTATTTTACACATCAAAAAGGAAATTTCATAATTATTATATATTAACACTTAATAAATATAATATTTAAATTTAAGATGATGCAAAAAAAAAAAAGAAAAGAAAAAAAAGCCTGGAAATTGAAAAAGGACATCAACCCACACCCGTCAGATCAAACAATCCAACGGCTGATAAAAACCCCTAAACCCCAAATGACCAAATAAATTTAATATTTAAAGTCTCATTTGCAAATCTAACGGCGACTCTCACGCTTTCATTCACATTCATCACTTAGGTATTAAATATAACTATTTATTAGCCTTTCTTTTTTACTTAAACTAGCATGGTACCCGCGCGTTGCGGCGGCGGGTACATTAAAATAAAATTTTCCGGTAAATCATGTATTTTAGTTTACTATGTTCTTTTTGACAATAAATTTACGGATATCAAAAATTTTGTTTAGGCAATGCCCGTTAGAACTTATAAATACGGTTAAAAAGCCAAAGTTACCTAATTTTCCTTCACCAAAATACGCAGCCATGATTTGCAGCCATACAAACATCACATGCTTTTCCTTTCTTTTCTTATTTGGATAACCGAACATAACCACCAATTGAATATCAAATGAAAACTCTTTCAAAAGTTTTATGTTGTGTTGACTGTGATGGTGGTTTTAAGATGGGATTATTGAAACTCAACCAAAATCGCGGTCCAATATTGTATCCCAAAAAAAATTACCACAAAAGTGTTAGCCATCAAAAAATTTCGTCTATGAAATTTAGCAGCTCAAAAATGTTTAACAATCCAAGTCTAATAATTTAGCAAGTCCAACCCAACATTTACTCTTAATTTTTTGGATCCAAACACTAAAGCCCAAAATAAATTCAACAATGCAACCCAACACACTTAAACCTAACCCTACTTACTCACCTTATATAATACTACTTACACACAAGCTTGACCCTAATAACACTCTTACATAAAAAAAAAAACGCGGCCACAGCTTCTATTCATCTTATCTTCAAGCTCTCGATTGTTTGATGTTGGTCTCGAACCCAAGTAGGTGAGTCTTGTCGTTTTGTATCTTTGACCATACAAATGAGAGAATGTAACAGAGTTGTTATCATTCTTTACATTTAGTTTTCGGATATTGATAGAAGCCAAGCTTCAAAAGTGATCTATGATGATAATTTCTTTGAGCGTTAAGATCTATAAAGGTCTTCAATTTTCTTATGAGACATCAAAGAAAAATCTGAGAACTTTGTTTTTTGTTTATGTTTGACTTATGATAGATTGAGAGTTGAGGAGTAAATGTGAGGGCTATGGTTGTGTCTTGTTGGGATTATAATTTGTTTTTCTTTTTGAATATGGGTTTGTGACTGTGAGATGGGTATTGGGGTTGTGGTTAGATGTAGTTGTTGGTTTTGGTCACGATGTTTGTTCACGGGACAATGGGTAATAGGACGTGGACCATAGATGGGGTTAGGTTGATGTTTGTTTTGGCTTGATTGATGAGTGTTCTTTTCTTCTTTCATTTCATTTTCGTTTTGATATGTAACGATAATTTTTTTGGTTCTTTTGTGGAATGCATTAATCAGGTCGAGGGGCCATTGGTTTGTGATTTTTGTCTTTATTTTGTGGTTGTGGTGATGAATTGGAAAGTGAATGGTTTGTACAATAGGTTTAACAATTTGTATTTTTCAGTTGAGGGGTGTTGTAAAAACTACATTAATGACATTGGTTGACTACTCAATTTGTGTATTTAGTTGTGCAAAAGTTAATTGTACATAATGCTTTGATAGGTGTATTTGCTTAAAATATATGGAAATCTTAAAATAAATAATAGGAGGGAAGTTCATCCCTCTATTATAAGATAGTTAGATATGCTGTTTCTTTGTATAAATATCTGTTTATTTTGTTACCATTTTTAATGTTGTGTTTATTTTGTTAGCATTTTTAATATTGTGTTTATTTTGTTATCATTTTTACTACATATTTTTTGTTATTACATGTGATTATAGAAGTTTCACATTTTTACTTAAATGTGGTTGTTTATTTATGAGTTTGAATGTTTTAGTATGTTTAAATTGGTACTAGGTTGTTGTTTGAGTTTAAAGCTGTGTTTCTTGATATAATATAGTACAGGGGGTGTTTGTTTCGGCTTATATAGCCGGCTTATGCCTTATTTGGTTTTGAACTTATGTTATCATTTTTAATATTTCTAGAATTGTGTTTTAATGATATGAGTTATGGTTGTTTATTTATGAGCTTGAATGTTTTAGTATGTTTAAATATAGTACATTTTATAGGTTTAAGGGGGTGTTTGTTTTGGCTTATATAGCCGGCTTATGCCTTATTTGGTTTTCGCCTTATGTTTCATAAGCTCACTTTTTTTGGCTTATTTTGAGATTTTCTGGCTTTTATAAGCTTATCATGTCATGATAAATTTATATAATCTTACAAGTTTCAAAATAAGCCACAATAAGTGAGCTTATGAAACATAAGCCGAAAACCAAATAAGCCATAATAAGCCGGCTATATACACCGAAACAAACACCCCCCCAAGTATGCATTGGTTGATATGTTAAGTTGATTGTGTATGTAATGTTTTGAGTTTGCTGTCTAGGCTTGTTTGTTTGTTTTTATGCATCCAAGTTTTAATTATTTGGTATGGTGTCTTTGTATGATATCGTTTACATGTCTTCACATTGTAGCTAATGAGTTTGAGCGATACGTTCAAATCTATTTAAATTGACCGCCATGTTTTAGTTTAGAGTGATTGATGTATGCGCTTTACCGAATGTGTTTGTATATTTGTTGATGCTGTTTTGATTTTTACGTTCATGATTCTTGTTTGTTATTATGTTACCGTATTGCTATTTTATGTGATTTGCTGTTTTGTATGCATATATGTTTATTTTACCTTAAATAAAATGGTTTAATTGTTGATTTTAATGATACATGTTTATGGAGACGTTTAGATGATATAATTGCTTTAACTTGTACTTATTGGATTCTGTATCTGACTGTTTTGAATAAAATATAGTTGTACTTGCACTTGCGGATCAGTTATGTACTCTAGTAAATATGTAAAGATTCTTTTTAATATAAAAATAACTGAAGACGAAACTTATTTCTGTGCTTTTGTCTGTTTTGTTTTAGGATATCAAAGGTTTTATAAATACCATATGGAAGAGCATCGCTTTGATATTCTTGAACAGATTCTAGCAAGAGCGCAAGTTGAGGATGTCCTCCGATGCAAAAGTGTCTTATAACCCGGTGGTGGTGACCACCGACTCCAAGATTCACTTACATTGTAGTTTTTCATCACCCATATTTCAGTATACACTTCGATTGAATCCATGCCAATTCTAGGAGTGATGCATAAGCACAAACAACCTTTTACAGTACCCAATGCATACTTGTTGTCTTTAAACAAGTCCAATTCACCTGGCATATGGACTTCCTTAAGAGCCTCATTGGACAAATGAAAAGAAACAATCATTATCCTATGACTTTCATCATAGAAGAGCCAATGAATCGCTCCATTACATAGAGTACCACGCTTGGGCCCACACAAACGGTGATAAACGCCCAGTACTTTATCAAGAGCAACTGATGTCCACACATTTGATTTCAACGTTAACACTTTGAAAACATACTTCCTAGAAGAGAACTGATAGAATCCTATAACAAGCTTGTAATCGTCTATGGCTGAATCATAGCCAAAACCTCCCACCATATTTGTCAACCCAATACCTTGAGGAGTAGTTAGTTCTTTCACCTGATGTGTTGCGGGATTCAAAACAAAAAATTCACCATCACATCCATCGGGAGAACAAATGATGCATACCAGACCATTGGAAGACCCGACAAGATAATGTGATGAATCAAGTTCAGTAGTAATAAGTCCCCTAGAGGAATACTCTTGAACAAGACGGTCCCCGATCAGATCAATCCGTAAAATACCAACTTCACTTTCTGCTTTCTTTAGACGAATGAAGTCAGAGAATTTTGGCTAATGATTGTTTCTTTTCATTTGTCCAGTGAGGCTCTTAAGGAAGTCCATATGCCAGCTGAACTGGACTTGTTTAAAAACAACAAGTATGCATTGGGTACTACTGTAAAAGGTTGTTTGTGCTTATGCATCACTCCTAGAATTGGCATGGATTCAATTGAAGTGTATACTGAAATATGGGTGATGAAAAATTACAATGTAATTGAATCTTGGAGTCAGTGGTCACCACCACCGGGTTATAAGACAATGATACCAAGGATGACTTACAAAATGTTCAAGGATAAATTCCCTTTTCATTATAACATTTGGATATTAGAGGAAGGTTCAGGTGCTCCTAAATTGGTGCATAGCCTTAAACGTCCCTTACATCCCTTTCGAACTGATCACATTAAGTTGATTACAAACTGTGAGTGTAATTATAATTTTCATTGCCCTGTGTTCGTAAAGAGCCTTGTATCTCCGCACTGTGAGAATGACAGTGGCAATGGTGGGAAACTCGAAGGTGAAGGGATGTTAGAATCTGACAAAAAGATTGACAAGAAGATTAAGATCGGAATCAACGGTACTCATATTGTTTCCTGAGTTTTGATTATGTCAGTTTTTGGTTTTGATTGACAGAATATTATTTTGTGATTTAGGTTTCGGAAGGATTGGAAGGCCGGTTGCGAGAGTTGCTCTTCAGAGAGATGATGTTGAGCTTGTTGCTGTTAATGACCCCTTCATCACTGTTGACTACATGGTATACTTTTCATTTTGTTCAAAGTCAAAGTAGTTTTTATGATCTGATTGTGTGTATGAATTTTATTAATGGTTCAGTTTTTGAATATGGATATGGGCTTGTGAGATTTGTTTTATTTAACTACAATTATATACTGTTTATGGTACTTGGCAGGCATACATGTTCAAGTATGACAGCGTCCACGGCCAATGGAAGGACCACGAGCTTAAGGTTAAGGATGAGAAGACCCTTCTCTTTGGCGAGAAGACAGTCACTGTCTTTGGCATCAGGTAACATCTAAAACCATCATAATGGAGATTTAATACATGTAACAAATAGTAAGATGTTTATATATATTTGTTTTGTGGAATATAGGAACCCTGAAGACATCCCATGGGGTGAGGCTGGAGCTGACTTTGTTGTTGAGTCCACTGGTGTTTTCACCGCCAAGGACAAGGCTGCTGCCCATTTGAAGGTCTGATTAAATCTTTGTTTGTTTCATGTTTACTTTATAGTTGGTCAACATTGGTCAACATTGGACTGAAGGTTATCATCTCTGCTCCAAGTGCTGATGCACCTATGTTTGTTATGGGTGTCAACGAGAAGGAATACAAGCCTGAGCTTAACATTGTTTCAAACGCTAGTTGCACAACCAACTGCCTTGCTCCTTTGGCCAAGGTTATCAATGACAAATTTGGCATTGTTGAGGGTCTTATGACAACAGTACATGCCATGACCGGTATGTAGCATTGCAACCAGTTAATCATTAAATTATTTCAGCCCGTTGCTTATAGTTGGTAGCAAAACGATTTTAACATTGTTTGAATCATGTTTTAGCTACCCAAAAGACTGTTGATGGACCATTAATGAAGGACTTGAGAGGTGGAAGAGCTGCTTCTTTCAACATCATTCCCAGCAGCACTGGAGCTGCTAAGGTATAAGCGTGTTATAAGAATATTTTTTTTTTGTTTTTGTAATAGTAGTTACATAAATGTTTAATTTCGTATGTTGTGTGTTTTTATCTGTGTAGGCTGTCGGCAAAGTGTTGCCAGCCCTGAACGGGAAGTTGACTGGTATGGCGTTCCATGTTCCAACCGCTGATGTTTCAGTTGTTGACTTGACCGTCAGGCTCGAGAAGAAGGCTACCTATGAGCAGATCAAGGCTGCTATCAAGTAAGATTTTTCAAATGCGTGTCCTCGGCTATAAATGCTCTTTTCATTAATGTGTTCTCAATTGCTAATGGTCGTTTTTAACATGAAAACAGGGAGGAATCAGAAGGCAAGCTCAAGGGTATCTTGGGATACGTTGACGAGGATCTTGTATCCACCGACTTTGTTGGTGACAGCAGGTAAACGTCTTGTCAAAGTTTCAAAAATTTCAGAATCAAATACATCAGTCACTTCTCCCTCTTTATGTATATTTTATTGACATGTTTGTTTGTATTCAGGTCAAGCATCTTCGATGTCGAGGCTGGAATTGCTTTGAATGACAACTTCGTGAAACTTGTCTCGTGGTGCGACAACGAATAGGGATACAGGTACTTGCATCTGAATCTATATAGTTATTAATTAAGGGTTAATTCCATATATACCCAATTTAAACATTAAAATGACATATTTCTCCAAACAAAACACTTAAAAAGTCGTATATACCCAATTTAAACAACAAATTTGTCATATTTACCCATTTTATTATTAAATCAATTAAAATTCAATATACATTATTAAATACTCATTATACCCTTCTTAGAAACACATCTCCAAGTGACAACAATAATCAAACAGCAAACTAATACGTAAAAAAACACTATACCTGTTAGAGCCAACCGAAGCACTCCACACCAAACCTCTCTAGTAAAGGATGTTAATGTATTGTAATCTAGTGATTGAACTCGCAATAGTTTGGCAATTAACTGTAACAGTATTTATTTTATCCTCTACAAACCATTCGCATAATTTATGAAATTGGTTACTTTATTTATCTCAAAGAAATTGCAGTTTGCAAACCAAAAATAGACTAAAAAGGTGGGATATTTGACGCCAATTGAGAAGACAAGGGTGAAATAGTCTATATATTTTTAAATTAGAATTATTAAGATTTTTAAAATGAATAAATTTGTAAAATGGGTTGATATGACAATTGTTGTGTTTAAATTGGGTATCTATGGCATTATGGTTTTTGGTTGGATAAATGTGACATTTAAAGGTTTAAATTGGATATATATGGAATTGACCCATTGATTAACATGATAAAAGACCATGGCATATGCCATTGTTCCGTTTGTGCCTTGCATTGCCATTCGTGTGATGGCCATCATGCTACCTCCAATGTACGCACACTCTACGTATTGTCTCTGGGCTGCAGGTTTGATGTCATGACAAGCTTTTGCATATACTAGGAAATATTTTTACACTTTCTGGAATATTAATATACAATTTGTAGGATTTTGATCTTCTAGCTAAGGTTGAAGAAGCGGCAGATGATACAATTTACAATTGGACTCATCGTATTGTCAGTGGACACACGTATAAGTTATAACAACCAGTTGTTGCCATATCGTCTTGTGACACTTGTTTTTTTTTTTTCTTTTCTACTTTGTATTTGCAGCTCACGTGTTGTTGACTTAATCTGCCACATTGCCTCTGTTGAAGCCTAGATGGATGTTGGACAGATTATTCGTGGAGATAGCAGTACCACTCTTCTTTTGCTCCAAGTTTTTAAAGAATATGAAACTTTAAGTCAGGAAAGATGATGCTTTTTGTTGAGCTCGAATTTATCATTTGGAAAAGAAAGTGGTCATGTTTTCTTGCTTTTAGGAGGAAGGTTCTGTTTTATGCTACTGTTGAAATTGTTTTTGCATTTATCAAGGGGGTTTTAACATATTTTCAGTTCATCCAAAGTTTATGGATCAAACAGTTGCGTGGTTTCTTTCATCAAGGTTCAACCGCAGAGCTCCGGGCCAAACGCGTACTATTGGATTCTCGCCTCTACCAAATTTGTTATTCTGATGTCGATTAACTTCTTATTATCTATATCTATATTTATACTACTTTATAATGCATTTAGGCCTTCTAAAATTAGAAGGCTTAAAACTCAGATTTTTAAAGTTACTTATTATGGAAAGATATATTATGGAAAGACATGTGTATTACATAAAGTAGCTTAAAATCGTTTTCTACACATAAAAACACACTCCCTCTCTCTTCTCTCTATCTTCGCCGGCCACCCTCTTCTCCGGCAACAACCGCCGTCGTCCGGCCACTACCAGTGCCGGCAAATTTTCTGGCGAAATCTTTTTCTTGCCGATTCGATAAATTGGTTAACCTACATCATTTCTGGAGATTTTGAGACCTCGGCTCCCACCACAGCGCCACCAACGCGCCACCACCGCCGCTGTCACCACCATCTAATCACATTACCACCTCAAAACGATAAATCTGACCCTTGTGGTCATTTCTATGCAATGCACGCGCTGTGAGAACCCCTCACGCGCGGTACATCTTGAATATAAAGATTCGGGTACGGGTTGTTTTGAGGTGAACCTATCATCGATCTACAAGAACTCAGAAAAGTATTTTATAAAGTTACGAGTTACGAGGTTACAAATAACGAGATACCATAAGATACCCGTCACTCTTAGATACAAAAACCTCACCCGAGACCTCATTAAAAGATCTTAGCCAAGACCTTGTGTTTGTGTTTATGTTCGAATAAGAAGAGATTACAAGTAGATTTGTTGTTCGGTTATTGACAGAGTTAAGAAAGAAATAAAAAGGTGACATTTCATAGTGGCAAGTTTGGTTTACGAGAGTGTGTAGTCGTGTTTATGTGTGAGTGATATTAGGGTTGCTAAGTTTTTATAACTGGGTAAAGTAAAGGTTTAGGGTTGATATTGGGTCAAGGCTTATAACTAAATTTTGGGCTTTCTATCTTGTGACACATGAAATAATGAAAACCATAGATAAAATTTGGGTTGGACATTTTGTTTTAGTGCGTATGTTCACTGTTG
Source organism: Chrysanthemum seticuspe (assembly GCA_019973895.1). Lineage (NCBI taxonomy): Eukaryota > Viridiplantae > Streptophyta > Magnoliopsida > Asterales > Asteraceae > Chrysanthemum > Chrysanthemum seticuspe. The sequence goes on along the minus strand of BPTQ01000009.1, from coordinate 27,009,908 downwards.
GGTCAAGTATAAAACGCAATTCAAATATTCATTTTGAAAAATATATTCAGAGTACATCTCTATCTCTATCTCTACTAATATATAAAAGATTTGAGACGATTCCATAATTAGCAAAACTTGTAACCGTCATTATAATGATCAAATAAGTGATTTAATGGGAAAAAATGTATAACCACCATATCAATACTTGTAACATATAAAACTAAAAAAGTTATTGATATACAATAAAATGTCAGTTATGAAATCTTAATATAAAAAGAACTCATGATTTATGAAAGAATCAAAAAAGCTACAATACAAACTATTCATACTTCACACACAATAGATTCAGCCATCCAAGGTTCTTTTGGCCCTTAAACCTCGCCCAACCCCTCTTCCTGTTAGAAAAACGTGTAACCTGATAACATTTGCTCGCCGCAAAATATAGTCACATGGTACCCGCCGCCGCATTACGCGGGTACCCTGCTAGTGTCAGTAAATAAACATATTCTCATAGCAAATGTTTTAACAACACAAAATATACGAAAACAGTATTGAAATATTTGCAGTACGAAGCAAAACAAATAAACGATACTTGAATTAAAGCCCAAAAAGATGTTAACAAGATCAAATACTTTGAAATCTGAATATTTACAGAGTTGTATTTATTTGGGTGTTGTTATACATCTACTTTAACTTTTAGTTTTACCCCTTTTGACCTGCCATAAATAACTTTTTATTTTAGTTTTCGTACTTTACTATTACTAAATCTCAACTCTCTACGATACGCAATAAAAAACAGTTAATTGCTTGGGGTTGGTCCTTAGGCTAGACACAGTGGCGAACTAGTTCGTCGGTGCCACACCAGCTTTCTCTCTCCGACGACCTAGTTGCCACAGTGGTGACATGAGATTTTTTTATTTATTTATTTTTATTATTATTTTTTTAATTCAAATATTTTTAAAAACAAAATTAAACTTCATTAATAAAAATACTTAACATTACAACAATAATTAAAAACTTAAACTAATAAAACGTAGACGTTACAATACTTATTAAAAACTGCAACTTAATAATCTAAGTTGTAACGTTCTTTGATTGCTGCCTTAAGTTGTTCAAGTTCTTGTAGTTGTCGTGCGGGCATATTTGTGTCGAGGGGTGTGTTGTAGAAAATTAAATCTTGCGTCTGATTTGATTGTGCTGCCAATGCAAGCTGCTGACGTTGGAGCTCAAGTTTCTCCCTTTTGAACTCCTCGGCTCGCCTTGCCCTTGCCTCTACAAGCTCCATCTCTTTCTGCTTCAACTTTATGTATTCCTCTTCCATATTCTTGTTTTTTTCCTTACTTGAACTTTTGATCTTGAAAAAGTTCTTGGCCATATTAGTAACAAATGAAGCGGGTGGCTCGTGTGCTTTCTTCTTGGCTGCGTCACGACCTTTTGGTGAAAGCATCCACGTCTTCTTTAGAATCATCCACGTCTTGGGGATGAAAAGGACCTTTTGTTGACCCCGAGGTGGTTTCCGAAGTCCTGGATTTCTTCCGACTAGTCGTGGTGAAAGCATGCATCTCAACAGTTTTCCAAGCAGAATGCCCTCTCAAAACTTTCCAACACTCCTTCAATGTAAACTCAGGCTTGTGCATCACACGGTATTCGTTACAAGCCTTTTCATAGTCGTCTTCGTCATTCTCACCGCTTCCGTGATTATCCTTGATATTATCCATAATTGCACAAAAGAAACCAACCCTAGAACGAATCCTACCCTTCCATTTGGTCGTTATGGAGTCGTAGGTTCTTGTTGAACCAGTTTCATTTTCAAAGTACGCTATCACCTCATCCCAAAACCCACTCCGGTTGATAGAGTTCCCTCTTTCCGAATTTTTTGACACATGTACCCAAGCTCTACAAAGCGCGACCTCTTCCACTTTTGTCCATGGTTTGACGGGTGCGGTTGCAACATTCTTGCCCTTCCCCTTTGTAGCCCGTTTTGTAACCTTCTTTGATTTGACGGGTGACGTCTCTTCGACATTGTCTTCAATACGAATAGAACCGTGGTATGAACCGTGCCCCGAACCTTGTCCCATCGAAGCATCTTGAGTCGGGTATTGTTGAGACGTGTAGCATTGAGCAGGAGGGAATTCCATAAAATGCTCATAATCCATATCAAGATTAACAGCATGAAGCGGTGAAAACGATTGATTAGGTTGGGAAGATTGTGAGAAATCCATGTTAGGATGATATGACGACCCGCTTGGTGCTTGGTTTTGATTAATACTCGGATGACCCGGTGGGAAATATGGACGATTGACGTAAAATGGGTTTTGATTGCGGTTGGGTTATGGTAGTCGTGTTTCATAATCAAAACCGGGTGCTTGAAAACGAATACCCCGATTTTGTGGTGGTGTTAAACCGGTTAATTGAAACGGTGGATCCGGTGAGAAATTCAAGTTCGGGGAATTTTGGGAAAGTCGGGATCGTCGGTTTTTTTAGTTGGGAGTTTTTCTTTGTGACATGATGAATATTGAAGAGAAGTTGTTTGAATTGTGTTTGAAATTGTGTGTTAAAAAATGTGTTTGAGGTTGGTATTTATAATGTTGTAAAAGTGGTAAAGTTTTGGAAAAAAGGGTAAAGTTTGAGCTTGTAACACTCGGTTGTGTGCTCAACCGAGTTATCCTTTCCTCTCTCCCCAACCGAAGACAACCGATGGCCTCACACTGGTTCAACCTTGCTCTACCGAAGGTCTCAACCGACGACAACCGGGTCCATTGTGGCCAGCCTTACATTCTAGACCTTTTAGTAAATTGAAACTTTTGATAGGATCCTAGCTCGATTATTAAATTTTGTGAAAGCATAATTTGGAAAAGATGAATGGAGCTAGAACATATTTTGGAAAGAAATTGGCGATGTTTTCTTTCTTTTATTTGCGCTTTCTTTGTTATGCTGTTTTTCCGCAACAAAATGGTGAAATTGTTTTGTATTTAAATAAAGGGTTAAAAAACATAAATTACCAACCTTACTTTACAAAATTTTCAAATTTGGGTAACATACTCTTTAAAACACCATTATCACCATCCAAACTTTACACTTTTTTTAAAAAATCATAAACTTTTCCAAAGGTGACCGGCTATAGGTGGTTGCCAAACACAAAATCCAACCACGGTAATAGCCGGTCATTTTGATATTTCATTAAAAAAGCTTTTCCATGTCATTAAATAACGTTTTCACCTCATTTTCTTTTGTCCACGTAGTGTTTCCCTAAATTTTTCACTTAGTCATGAAAGGAAATGGGTTTGTATACAAAACATTTTGGTTATGATGCAATTGATTTTGCAAAGGCTGCCACAAAGGTACTTAGCCATGAATCTGATGGGTCTACCGATGGATATTGTTCTAGTGATGATGAGGATATAGATAATGTAGACTTTTTTAATGAAGGAGAAGACAATGTAGTGATTAAGCACAAAACTACAAATGACCCTTTTTTGAATAAACTTTGTAATAATAATGGCCATTTTACTAGTTTCTTAAATGAACATGTTCCTGTCAATTCTAATGAAGACCCACATATGGAAGACCATGATTCTAGTAATGTAGAACCATGTCACAAAGTTCAAACGGGTGTTCTTTATCCAAAACATGACCAATTACTTGGAATCAAATGCAACCTATATTAGGCATGAAATTTGACCATCCAGAACAGTTGAAGCTTTGTTTAGCCAATTATGGGGTGACAAATGGTTATCAATTGTAGTTTCAAAGAAATGATTGGAGGGATGTTGATGCGGGCAAATGTGCAGGTTATAGTAGCATGAAAAATAAGGCCAGAAAAAGTTATCCAAAGGAAATGTATATGTAAAACAAGCTAAGCCATATGTGGATGTAAAACAACCTAAGAAATGTAGGAATAGTCAATTAAAAGGAAGGGTAATCTAAATTTTAAGATGAATAAGGTTGTAACCAGAAGTAGCCAACAAAAAAGGGTGAAGGTACTAGCAAAAATGGTGAAGGTACTAGCAAAGATGAGAATCCACAGTCACATAAATTGACTAAATCTAAGATATCTGGTGAAAGGAAAAGACCTGTTTGTGGTTTTAGATTATAGGCATCCTGGATGCATGAAACTTGAAAACTCATTCCAAATTAAGTCACTAAAACCTCAACATAAGTGCTCTAGAAACTAAAACCTTGGGTCTTTAGTCACATACAAATGGATAGCACACCATTTTTCAAAAAAGATAATTTCAAACCCTTTCATTCCTTTGTTGCAAATGGAATATGAAATTAGAGAAAAATTTCACATAAATGTCGGCCTTGAGCAATGCAAGATAACTAAACAGGATGCAAATAATCAGATGTACCCTACTTCTTGAGCAGTTGTGAAGGTAGAGAACAACTTGAATTGGTGTTGGTTTTTGTCCTTGTAACATGATGACTTAAACCTGCAACAAGGAACTGGATTAACTATCATGTCAGATGCACATAAGGTATAAACTGATATTTCTAAATTTCTACACTTTCATTGCTTATTTTATTTTTAAATCTCTTGTATACTTATATCAAGGGCTAATAACCTATTAAAGTATCATACTTGTCACAAATGTCAGTTCGACGTAGCAAACAAAAAAAAAATATCTCTTTTAGACATTAAACTTGACATTGTTGTCTTCAATTGAGTAATAAAGATAAAATACAAAATTGTGATTACCATTTTACCCTTGAGTTTTTAAAAATTGCATCCATTGTCCAAAAAGGTAAATTGCATCCATTGACCATTTTACTCACACAGTCACACGTTTAATCCCTTAAGTGATTTAAAACCTAATATACCCATCTTTAAAATGCCCCACCACCACCACCACCACGTTTAATCCCTTAAGTAACCTGAATAACAATAAAAAAACTTTAGTTACTTAAGACAAATTTTTCGTAAACTTTAGTAACTTTTGTGTATGTTAACCCCTCTTTGAAATGTATTAAAAAACTCACACACATAAGAATTTTAAACATAAAATATATTGCTCATTGATGACCCACCAATAAGCAATAATTAATATATTTTGTGGCATTCAACTTTACTTACCTCATTAATTAATATATTTTGTATTTTTTTAAAACAAAAGTTTACATTATTATTATTTATTTATTTTCGTATTCCTTATTTTTTTAGTCTGTTTAAAAATTGTAAAAGAAAATAAATAATGGGTGAGTGGGCCAAATAGCATGTTCTTAGTGAAAAGGTTTTTTGGTGTGTGAGTGTTAAAAATGAAAATGATGAAGTTGCCCTAAGGTGACACTGAAAAATGGTATTTGGCATGTGATCATACCCCATGCTCTAATAGCTAATAGACACATACCCATAATTGTTTCCGACCATTTTCTGTCCACATCCCACCACTTACCATATTTGGGATAGAAAAAGTGCTTCACACCACGAGAAGCCACTCCGATGCCACTTTCGTTTGCTCTTGATGATTTATCTAACTATATATGATGGAGGAAATTATTTTCCTCCATTCATGTGAAGTTGAAATAGCAAAAGCCCATTTTGACGGCTCCTAGAAAAGTATCTAAATATTGACCGTATCATTACTATATATATTAAAAGTTATTCCAAACGACGTCACTTCATTGCCTTTTCCACCTAAATAAACGACGCCATTTCACAATGCCATATTCCAGCTTCTATTCCACACCTAAACGACGTCATTTCATTCATAATAAAAACACATAAATAATTAATATCATGGTGGTAAAAGTACTTGCGTAAGAAATTTTGTTAGCGGGTAGTCGGGTATCCAAGTATATATAAACAAAACAAAACTTAACTGCTTTCAATGATTTATCTTAACTATATATATGGAGGAACCTCTTTTCCTACACTCATGTGAAAACGGAATAGCAAAATCCCCACTTGACAGCTCGTAAAAAAGTACCCAAATATTGACCGTATCATTCATAATAAAAACTCATAAATAGTACGATGGTGGTAAAAGTACTTGCTTGAGAAATTTTGTAAGCGAGTAATCGCACTACAACACAACTGGGCTAACGCTACGGTAGGAATCCGTTGCAATTCCGTTGCAAATGGCCATTTGCAACGGATTCCTACCATAGCGTTAATGCTCCATGGAAATTTTAATTGCAACGGATTTCTAACGGGGTTAAAAATATTGCAACAGCTTTCCAACAAAGAAAAATCCGTTCTAAATTAGCAACCGGTTTTGCAATGGATCATATTCCAACAGTTTTTTTACGGTTTTGTTACGGTAGATATCGCAAGGAAATTGCAACGGTATAACTTTGCAAATGGCATAAAGTAGCAATGGATTTTGCAACGGTATGCAATTGTAATGGATATGAAACGGGGTTAAATTGTGATGAGTTTTCAACGGAGTGTCACCAAAATAATTCCATTACAAAACTAAATGCATTTTTATATATAAAAATGCATTTAGCTATTTTATCCATAATATACAAATATCTAAAACTAAATAATTCCAAACGCACAATTGAAACCCAAATTAATAATTAGATAAACATTCAAATATCATATTACATAGTTTATCAAATCCTACCTAACGTACTACTTCTAAACCAAAAGTGAATTACACGAAGTGTAACAAACCAAATCCTACCGGATGCACTACTTCATAACAAAATGTGTATAATCCACCAAGTTTACCAAATCCACCGTACTACTTCAAAACAAAATTTGTATGAAACACGAAGTGTACCTTAATCAACAAATGTTTATGCGGAATGGGGAGTAGAAGGTTGTTCCTTTAATTGTGCCAAAGCCTCGGCGAGCCTCTCATTTGTTTCTTTCTTCATTTCTTCCTTTAATGCCTCAAGTTTTTCTTTGCTAAGCTTTCTTTCTTGTTCTATAGCTTCATCAAAAAGCTCCTTGTCTTTCTCTCTAGCTTGCTCCAAGTCCTTCAACGATTTTTCTAGCACTTCAACCTAAAAAAAAACAATCCAATTACAACTCATTTGAATTTATAAATACCTATTGTAGCACACAAAAGCAATAACTTATCATAATAAAGATATGAGTATAATTCCTTTAAATTAACCGGTGTGTTTCAGCAGGGTAGTAAATACCAATTTCAAATGGTTTTGCATAAAGAATCACAAGATGTCCAAGAGACCAAGACTACACATGAATTCAAAGGCAATTCTACTTAGGTGCTGCCAACAACAACAACCACCAAAATCATCTATGTATAATCAATTTCAGCCACAATGTAGGTAAACTTATATTAACCCTAAATCAAAATACTTCAAAATTAAAACTAAAAACATCAAAAATCAGCCAATCATTTATACATAATCAAAATTAGCCACATATATTTTCATATCAAATCATAACAGCTTAAAATTAAAAACAAAATACTTATATTCGAATATATTTTTAGATAAATATATACAAATTATACACATAAGAACAAATAGATAAGAAATTTACCCAGCAACGGGTTAAGTGGTATCTTTGTTTCGTGTTGGAGAAGATGCTTACGGTGGTCTTGGTGGTTGCTTCGTGTGGTAGTTGTTAGAATATTGGTGGTGGCGTTGTTGTGAGAGATGAGAGGTGAGGTTGGATGGAAAGTGTTTGTGTGAGATCCAGATCTATTTTTATTTTTGAGCAAAGAGATCCAGATCTATTATTCTTAGGATAGTGTGGACAAAAGCTAAGCGGGAAATGAAAGTGGCATTTAGGCGCTAAATGCAAAACTACGACTTAGGATTAAATGCAAGAGGGAAAATGAAAATAGGAGGTAAAAAAGAAGCGGGAAGTGAAGATACATATTTTTTTCTTCTAAAGATTTTTGGTTATCGGGTTCGAGTTGATTCGAGTTGGGTTATATCATGTTGTGTTAGGGTTGAGCAACGGGTCAAACCTGACCCGAACCGACCAAACATGGCCCGACCCAAAAACCGATTAAGGGTAAAACGTAAACCGATAACTGAACTGAGTAAAACATAATGAAACTGAAATCGAATCGAATAACGTCGGGTCGGTTTAGCTAGTTCGAACCGAATAGTTGTGTTTTGACCCGAACCAAATAAAACCGAAATAATTATACAAAACCGAAAACCAAACCGAATAAGGTCGGTTTGTTCGGTTAGGCCTGGTTCTGCTCGGCTTGTTGGGTCGGGTCTATTTTCGGTTGATTTTGCTCAGCCCTATGTCGTGTTCGTTGGGTTATCGGGTTTCTTAGATCCAGTCAGTTAATATTCATGATTTATCTTTAACCCCTACATGTCTTTCTATGAATAGGAGTGGATTGGGATAGTTGGGTTATCGGGTTTCTTACTGAACTGGTTATCGGGTTAACGCGTGGCCTCCACACAACTGTTGATCATCCATCAAGGGTTTATCTTTAACCCCTACATGTCTTTCTATGAATAGAATGCATCACACGCCTTTTATAAGTTCACACACTTAGGCAAAATATTGTTTCTCACACGGTAACACACACATGGTTTGTTTAAGTGTTACTCGAGCTTCTTGATCTTTATCATATATTCGGGTCATTACACAACTATCCCAATCCACTCCTAATACCGATTTACATACCATACGTAAAAACTAACCATCTCCTAATTCAGTAGGTCAGATGTAATGCATGTCTAGTAATGGTCAGTAGTCCCTACACATATTTCATAAACCTATCTATCTCGACTATCGTGTATGGTTATAGTTATATTCAATTCATTAAGTGCCCCAGCTAACCTATATGACTTATCTTGTGCAATTATTTAACCTATTATAGTTAACTACTTAGTAAACGTTTACTTACTTTCATAACCCTTAAACCCTATAACCTACCATTACCATCTGTTGAATAGCGTCAGCACCTCCAATATTCTATTCGTTTTATAGTCTTTATGTTTAAAATACGTCTTTTATGATAATTTCCAAATCTCCTATGCGATACTTATCACAACCGAGGAACAAGTGTTGGGATGTACACAATCAATTGGTTCATAATATGGCTTCCAACGTGTATTGGTATGTTCAATATTGTTTATTTCATACGTGTTAGTAGCAACATGTACGACTGTCCAACGGCTTCGTGAACAAATGTGATCATATTCAGACATTTTCGTGTAAGACCTCATATATATCAACTAATACACGTAAATAATGAAGTTCGGGTGGTGATGAGGTGCAGCGTGAAGTAGAGAAAGAGGGAAATATAAATGGAACTTTTAGTATAACCAAACACTCAATACACTCTCAAGCACCCTCTTTCACACACCCCTCAAATGACACATTTGAGGGGTATTTATACTTTCATAACCCTTAAACCCTATAATCTACCATTACCATCTACTAAATAGCGTAAGCACCTCCAATATTCTTTCCGGTTTCTATTCTTTATGTTTAAAATACGTCTTATTTGATAATTTCCAAATTTCCTATGCGATACTTATCACAACTGGGGAACAAGTGTTGGGATGTACACAATCAACTGGTTCATAATATGGCTTCCAACGTGTATTGGTATGTTCGATAATGTTTATCACACTATGATGTATTCAAAACACAAGTCGACTTGCCATATTCATTATTAATTCGATTAGACAATTAGGATCAATACACCCAATTTCAACAGCTAGAGACTAAATATAACCAATCCGAATCACATTACGTCAAGTAACATAGTACAACCCATATTCAACCGATGCGGACTCGATACAACCCAATACACTACCTATAATATAGCTTCTTAGAACAACATATAACTTAACAAGCAAATAATACATAATACAAACTCATTGCAACACATAAAAAACCAATACAATTAACTGCAACATAATACAATACTATATGGGTCACACTTGTCAATCCTAACATGTTTACACATAACCCGAACAAGACCTATTTAACCCGTATATTTATATAGGTTGGTGGATTAAATAGGTTACATGGTTTGAATAGGTTAAAAGGGTTTCGGGTTGACTCATTTAACCCGTTTATCTATACAAGTTGGCACATTACTCAGGTTAAACGGGTTCGTGGGTCGACCAATTTAACATGTATAACAAAGTATATATAATATTTTAATTTTTGAAAAAAAAATATTAAACGGGTTTGCAGGAAATATTAAACGGGTTTGCAGGTCGACCCGTTTAACATACACCTAACCCGCACCAGACCTGTTTAATAAACGGGTTAGATGGGTCGATCTGAATACGGCCCGAAACCTATTTAGACTCAACCCGAACCTGTTAATTTTCGTGTCAGTCTCAGATCGGGTAAAAAATTGTCACCCCTAAAAGAAACTAATAATAGTATATGTTACATAACCGTAGCAATTGTTTCAAAATTTACAACATAAATACCAACAAAATATTGAAACAAATAGAAAACAAAATTTTATCGGTTACCGTTGCAAATCCGTAGCAATTATTTTGTAAATTGCAAGCAGATTGTAATAAAATTTTAAAAAATAAATAGAAATTAAATTAAGATCATGTTTCGTTGCAAAACAATAACAATTATACAAAAAATTTGCAACGATTTTGCAACGGAAACAAATATTATTTTCTTTTATATTTACTTTGAAAATTTTGTTTCAAGTCCTTAAGGATTTTACAATGGATTTGCAACGGATTATTAAAAATAAAGTGAAATTAAATTATTATTGTTATTCCGTTGCAAATCCGTAACAATTATTTATAATTTTGCAATGGAAGCTAATAATAGCTTTTTTTTTTTTTTTTTTTTTTTAATTTTATTTAATACACTGTTGCAAACCCATTACAAATTTCAAATAAACATGACGGATTAGCAACAGAATATTTAAAAATAAGTATAAAAGAAATTACGTTAATTTTTGCAACGGATTTGCTACTGGTTTCTGTGCCCTTGCTAATGTGTTGCAAATATGTTGCAAACCCGTTGCATATTTGCTACGGAAAATTTCCGTTACAAATTTCCGTAGCATTTGCCCTGTTTTGTAGTAGTGTCGGGTATCCAAATATATAAACCAAACGATTCCCTTTAGGCCCCCCATTACCCACGGAGGTTCACCTGCGCCGACTCGGGGCTATCCAAAAGGATAGTCGTCTTGAGATTAGTCGGCTCGCAATGCTGAGTCGGAAACCCATGTATACCCCAAAAAAAATGAAAAAAAAAGCCAATTCCCTTTAGGCTAATAAGCTTATAGTATAAAAACTTAAAAATGAGTCGGAATCTTTGCTCTAATGGGTATCGAACTTGCGACCAATAGTGTAAAAGGTGCAGACATAACCATTAGATCAGACATCAAACTCAGTAATAAATGTCCATATCTTTTTTATATAACTAACAAATCGTTTGAAATATAATTTTTGGTTTGTTACTTTTGTTGCATATGATATACACTCTATGAGACATGTCTAACCTTTGATAATGATATATCTAATGACAAAAGTTCAGTACGAAACAAAAAATATCTAAAAAACAAATCACCCCATCTCAATCATTGATCTATCTTTCATCCTATGGTTCTGATTAAACATCAACACTCAATATGAATTAGTACAAGGGCTGTTTTGTAATTTTATAATTTCTACCTAACATCTCACCCACTCACTCTCAGCTTATCATTTTACACACACACTGACTCACTCACTCACTCACTCTCTTCTCTCTTTCTCTCTATCTCTAACCAATCGCATCTAATCACATAAATTAGGGTTTGGGAATTGGGGGTTTTGGAATGGAGTGAAATTGATCGGAATGGAGGTGCGGGGCGGGGGTTGACGGCATCTGTGGCGGCGAGTTCGTCGATCAGCCATATGTGGGGTGGGGGTGGCGACGGGTTGACAGAGGGTGGATCAGGGTGATATTGGTTATTAGTGTAAGTTCGTCGTCCATCATCAGAATATGTACGATTGCTCTGGCGGAGGAGCGAGGAAGGAAGCGGCGCCTAAAAACTGCGACTGTAGCGATTTGTTTTTGTTTTCGAGATGTGACATCATCGTCTTCGTCATTGTTGACTTGGAGAGTTTTGTGGTTGTTGAGATTCAGATTTTTTTTTTCTTTTTTTTACTGTAAATAATAAAGATGTAATGGTTGTTGTTGGTGGTTTGTTGAGATTCATATGTTATATTCCTTTGATCTAGAAAAAGGAAATGAGTTTTTAGTTGTGTAATGTTATGTTATGTTATGTTATATTGTTTGTTGAGATTCACATGTTATATGAATCACATGAGATTAGAGATGAAATAATAGTGATTCATCAAAGACATGATAACAATAACTTGATCAATAAAATCCCATGGGATTCAATATGAAATCCCATGGGATTCCATGTGAAATCCCATAGGATTTTGTATAAATCACATAAAAGATACTCGTCAAGTATCTTTATAGATCACATGGGATTCTATATGAATCACAAGGGATCAGAGAGAATCACAAGGGATTAAGGATCAAAGTATCTTCAAATTCATCGGCATCTATATAAAAAAGACATAATATCAATAACTTGATCAATAAAATCCCATGGGGTTCCATGTGAAATCCTATGAGATTTTTTATGAATCACATAAAAGATACTCGTCAAGTATCTTTATGGATCTCATGGGATTCTATATGAATCACAAGGGATCAGAAAGAATCACATGAGATTAAGGATTAATCACTTGAGATTCAGTTTTAGTTGTGTAATGTTATGAGAAAAATTATTCTTCACTTTAAATATATCTTGTTTACTTTGAAATATCATGTTTGTTACTTATATTTTGTTTGATCACATGGGTAATCTGTATGAATTACACGCGATTATGGATGAATTACAAGTGATTCATCAAAGAATCCCATGGGATTCTGTATGAATCACATAAAAGATACTCGTCTAGTATGTTTATGGACCACATGGGATTCTATATGAATCACATGGGATTCTATATAAACTGGAAGTAGAAAATTACTATGTTACAACATACTACACAACACTCATCATCTAACAACATAGTACTTTTTAACTTACACTGAAGTTGAGGAGATCAATGGAATGTAATTTCATAGTTACAACAATTTTTTACAAGACCATCAACCTGTTTGATCACATGGTAATCTGTATGAATCACATGCGATTAGGGATGAATTACAAGTGATTCATCAAAGAATCCCATGGGATTCTATATGAATCACATAGGATTCTGTATGAATCACATGAGATTCTATATAATCTGGAAGTAGAAAATCACTATGTTAGAACATTCTACACAACACTCATCATCTAACAACATACTACTTTTTAACATATACTCAAGTTGAAAAGATCAATTGAAGTTCTTGTAAAAAAAGCATGTGAAGTTCTTGTCAGTATTTCACTTTTTCTGTTGTAAAGTGATTCATGCAGAATCCATGTGATTCTTTGACGAATCCTTTGTGATTTATACAAAATCACATGTGATTCTAGATGAATCACTTGGGATTCATTATGAATCCCATGTGATTCAGCATGAATCCTATGGGATTGACTAATGAATCACATGGGATTCATAATGAATCCCAAGTGATTCATCTAGAATCACATGTAAAACACAAGAATTAAAGAATTAAATTTCATCCTGAACCCCATGGGATTCATAATGAATCACATGTGATTCAACATGAATTCCAAGTGATTCATTAGTCAATTCTATGGGATTCGTAAGACAAAACGGATTTGTAAAAATTTGCGCCAGTTGAAAAAGGCGAGAATACTAATCATAAACACTTGCTTGCATTTTTTTTGGATGCAAGACAAGGTATACAAGAATATAAACGATACGAACATAAAATGTATCCCCCCACTTGAGATCAACTATCATCTAAACCCGATTTTCTTCCAATACCCTTTATTCAAAACCCGCAACTTTCACTAGTGGAACCAAAATTAACCAACAGCGCCCGGACCATGGACATAAGGAAACTACAGGGTAGGCTAGGCGATAGGTGTAACGAAACAACATATATTGGGTGAACAAAATGAAAGGGATGGCTCTAAAGGGTGTATCTAGGGGTATCTTGCACTAATGGTGAGTGCAACAAAAAGGGTTTAACAGGGGGATTGACTGATCAATGTGAAGAGTCAATATACACAATACATATATGGGCTATTAGGGTTTAATCCTAAAATTGCCTTATATCCTAGCTGCACCGATCACACCAAGTTACCTCAGTGTAATGCTCATGATAATGGTCTCGAAAAGATATACAAGGCCAAGTTCTAAAGTCTACTACAACCACCGGCACACTCATTTTTATGGAATTATGTATAAGGGGAAAACGGAAAGGCTTATCCTCACACAATGGAAATATAGGGTAGGTGTGCTCAGTCTAGATTAATCCAGTTAAATAATGAAAAACATGTCAAAATTAATGAAACACTTTTCATCAAAAACTAGAAAAATAAGGGCAAGTAAAATCAAGCGGGTGTCTATGTCTAATCCCTTCCCCCCACTTGGGTCATACTTAAGCATATAAATGAAAGATAAGAAGGGTTAGAATTGGAATAGAAAACTCCCCTGGATTTGCTCGGCATGATCGAAGACACACGAGTAAACGTGTACCGCTTTGAGATTTATGAGCAAACTTTAATAACCTGAATTCACATAAGACAACCAAACGCATCATACTAGAAAAACAACAAGTATAAAAAGAAAATGAAAAACCTAACTCACTTTCGTAGGAATCAAGGTTGCATTTAGCATATGCAACAAGCCTTTTAAACCACTTGGTGTCCCAAGTGGACGAGTGTAGTCTCGTGAGGGTTTACAGGGAACACACCCACAAAGTTTATTTAAAACTAATACAAGGTTATTGTGTTATTATAGAAAGAATTGAAACTGATGATAGTTACATCGTAACTCATTGAAGGAGTTACGCCGTAATTATGACAAAACCTGGCAGTCGCTACTGGAGGGTAGCTACGGCTAACCATAGCATGGGATTAAGCCTTAATCGGTAATGCTCTGGAGAGAATCGCCACTTGTGATATGTTACGGCGTAATCATTGAGATGAGTTACGCTGTAACTGATGGACAGGTCAGGTCCCCGTTTATGTTACTGATGCAATCTTCTCCGATTCCTGCAAAATGGTTAAAAACACAAAACCCAAAATGAAAAAGAAAAGATAGGCATGGGGTGCCTCCCACGAAGCGCTTGTTTTTGTTCGAGTCACGAGCTTAACTCCACCCTTATTTACTACGTAAAAGGGTGTTCATCCCCTCACTTGAAATCAAGTGTGGGTGAAAATAGCAATAAACACCATGAGGGTGTGAATTTGCTAAGATATGGAGAAATGATGAATTATGATCATACCTTAAAGAAGATGTCATTTCCCTCCATACCTTACCCGTTTTAGTCGATGGCATTGATGATTGGTTCAGCTCGTGATGTGGCTGATTAATCGGCTCATATGTCTCCTTGTTAATCACTGAGGTGTCCAAGATTTTGTCTTCTAATTCCTTTGAAAGATTAACTAGAATTGGTTCAGTAGCCGAAGCTTCATTACCATTATCGGGTGATGTGATGGGTTGCACGATTTCATCCATAATTTCAGCATCCTGAATAGAAAAACGAGCAGGATTGTTAGGAATAAAAGAAGAGTTAGAAGTCATATCGTTTTGTGTTATGGTTGATTCCTCATTAGCTTGTGGAATTGCTTCATCACCCTCTAAGCTCTTTGCTTCCATTTTCTTCAATTGATCATTGCCTGTTTCTTCATTTCTCACAACCTTTAAACGTCCTGGAAATGGGATAGGTGGTACATAAGGTCTTATATGAGGAACTGGCTCCTCGTTGACTTCCGTCATCTTTCCCACAGTGGCTTTGATAGTTCCAACCGTATTCTTTTTTAGGACTTTTTGATTTAATTCTTCAAGCTTAGCTTCCAAACTTTTCCTCTTAGCGTCAAGATTTTTTAAATTTAAGTCCGCACCCTCCTTGAAATTCCTAATCCATTCGTCATTCGAGTCGTGCATCCTTTTTAAATTATCCTGGAATTTCTTGACGACTTCCTCTAATGATTCAACATACCTGACCTGCTCATATGCTTTGCATTCTTCATGGAGAGAAAACTCTTGTATAGCATGAATATTTTCCTTAACCATCTTCATATCACATCCAATCTTATCAAGTTTCTTTGTGATGTCACCATTGTCATCCACGCCTTTGTTACTTGCCACCCAAGTGGTTGCTCCATCATACCAATTTCGTGAATGGTCAGCCATCGTTTCAATTGATCTAAGGGCTTGTGCAGGTGGCATTGTAGGGATAGGTCCTTGAGAGTCGAGCATTTGGCGGGACGGGATGTTTAAACCTTTGTAGAAAATAAGGACCATCTGATGGTTGCTGATATCATGGGTTGGCATCTGTAAAGAAGGTCATTATATCTTTCCCAAGCATCATCTAGCGTTTCATCCATCTTCTGTCTGAAACTCCTTATTTCTTCCATCTTCTTGGCAATCTTTGAAGGCGGACAATATCTCCGAATGAATGCTTTCTTTAAAAGAATCCATGTATTGATCGACCCAGCAGGAAGCATCTTCATCCATCTTCTGGCTGCACCAGTGATTGTAATTGGGAACACTCTAAGCATTAATGCATCTTGAGTGACTCCTGGAGTGTGGAAAAGATCTGTGATCTCTAATACTCTTCGCACATGCATGTGGGCATCATCATCATTAGTTTCCGCAAAGAGCTTTTGTGACACACGGTAAATTTTCACTAAAATTTAACTGATAATTAGTAATTTATTATTACTAAGCATAAGTCATTAAGCATGCATAAGCTTTGCCTGATCATTTGAGTAGATAACTCGCATACCGTAGATAATTGCACCACTTTTGCGTTCATATCATTTTATGAATATTGCATTTTTGTCTTATGATATAAATTGTAAGACGAGAGGTTATCTCGTTTTCTCCAGTGACCGACACTGCACGCGTACCGACACTATGATAAGGGCTTGATAAAATAAATGACAAATGTCCGTGATATGGAATATTACAAAGATAAAAATATTTCAGACACGTAACAATAAAATACTACGTTATAAAAAGTTATCAAACAACGATACTTCGATCACAATTTAATATCGCGGGACACAAAGTATATAACACACTTACACTTAAATATGAACGTTTATAAGACTCAAATACAATTAAAATATAAGTGTAACACAAGTACATGTACACAAAATAAATCATAAGTATACATTACATATACACACACTTTTACTTACATTACCTTGTTTTACTTATATTACATTTAAAAGAAAATGTTTTATAAGACTTTGAGATATATTATCTCTTTGTCTTTCTCTTCCACACACGACAAACCAAAACACAAAAGCAGAGAAACAAAAGATATCAAATCTCCTTCTTCTCCCTCTAGACCTGCGCATCTCACCTAGGTCGAATCTCCCCAAAATGGTAAACCAACATACCTCTTTTTATTATTCTTCATCTTTCCTCACCAAAACCATGAAAGTTTTGCTTCTCAAATCTCTCCTTGATGCGCCGGCTACTACTCGTACGAATCCAAGGAGAATCAAGACAAAATCACTCAAGAGAATCATATCTTTACTTGTGTCTACCTTGAGCTAAAGTCCAAAACATTCTAAGGGTTGGAAGTTAGCCAAATTCGGCTTCAAACCAAGACACAAGGAGAGAAAGGTAGCCAAGCTTCTTCCTAAAATACTTCTTTATCTCTAGTAGAGATGCAACGCCCCAAACTCAGTTTCAACATCAACTTTACCAAAAACTAGGGTTTGTGAAAGTTTGGGTTTTCTAAAATTGATTTGGGGGTTTTGCAATTGGAGGTATTTTGGAGCTAATGCAAGTCTTGTTTGGTTCGAAACCCACAAAGCCATTCTCGTCCCTCACCCATTATTTTCGAATTGAGGTTATAATCTTTCTTGATGTAATGTTTTTATGTTCTTTTTATGAGATTATGTTGGAAAATTTTTATCAATGGAATTGTTATATGTTGGTCATGTCGATTTTTATTTGTTCTTGGATTACAAGTCGAGTTATGAGTTTGGTTGTTTGAAATTTGAGTTTTCATTTGTTATGTTAATCTTGTTCTTGTCGAGTGGTATAAATCAAGAAATTAGGAAAATTGAGTTTTTACAAAAGTTAACCAAAGAACTAGGATTTTTGGATACTATAAATCTTGATATGTGACCATGAAAGTTAAGTTGTCATTAGCGAATGGGTCGAGTTGGTTTTCTGTCGAGAAGCATGAAACAAGAAAACTGGATAAGTTGAGTTTTATAAGTTTACTAGTAATACTTAGTATTAAACCTGGAAAACTAGTAGTAGTTGTGACATCCTCGTCTAGTGCTCAAACTTGCGTATAAAACTTAGTATCTTGTACCAACTTGAATTCATAATCGTCGGTTATAAAATGTCATCTTGGTCTAGTGTCGAGTTGTAAATCGACTCGACTGTGAGCTATGGTACTCACACAAGATGATGTGTATACTATGGGTTGTCCGTCTACGAACCACTCGTTAAAGAAAACCTCCCCTCTGATTTTTGTTAGCAACCATTCGAGACTAGAATATGTATGAAAATGAAATGAGTTAAGTGTAGTTGTCACAAAATAAAATCATGACTTATTAGCCTACATATTGATGTCGAGATGAAATCGATGTTGAGTAGTACTCAACTATTATGGTTTTATCGTTTTCCTTTGATCTAACATGTTAAGATATACATGTTGGCCTCGAGTAACGTCCGGATTATTATTGCCTAATCAAGTAGTCAAGATGTGTGTCGAGCACATCAATCACGACACTTTTGGTTTGAGCATGACCCCGAGTTAACGGCGTGTTACTTGAAGTATTTAACCACTTTTCCTTTGGCGTCCAAGATAGATACACCAACATGAAAACCTTGATGTGTAATGTGTTAAAACTAAAAACTGCATATCTACTCCTTGTTTTCTGTACCACCTTTGGGCCGCAGCCCATGAATTACCATAAGGGTGAAATTGGCTAATCAAAGGCTAAAGCTGTTCGTGGTCCAAACCCCACTTCGGGCCTAGGCCCAATCCGGCTTCCCTATCACTTTAAACATCGGGCCACAGCCCATGTCAGTTTCAGGGTATTCGATTTATGGCATTAAACGAGTTTATAAAATAAAACGATGTAACATGAAACTAGAAATCAACCATAAAAACCCAACTTATTAGTCACTCATCCGAACCCTCCTACCTCATATACGTATATAAGATAACAAGTAAACAAGTGCAAAGTTATTTTATGCGACAACGAGTGCCTTAGAACATGCTACACTTAATAATGTCTACAACAATGTTTAACGACAATAAGTAAACAAAAATATGTCAAGAAAATCTCACGTAAAGGATTATATATTAAGAACAAGCTGTGATCAATAAATAGATACCATTATATCATTTCATCTTTTATTAAATTTAAAAGTCTTCAAACTTAACTCAAGTATTTTCTAAATACAAATTAGAAAATAAACAAACTAATAATTGCTTTTGACAAAACCAATTGTGTCAACTTTGAATAAGTATATACACGTTTGTATACTTACTAGTGGAATGTTATAATTATTTTTCAAATCAAAACTTGAATCTCAAAATCATATTATAGTGTCTACATGAAAAGTATATATATTTCATATACTTACTAGTAAAATCATTTTTATAACTTTTACAAACTAAAGTTTAGTTTTAATACAATTAAACTATTTTGAGTAAGCAATACTTAAAACAATGAACTAAATCATTGCCCTCCTTATCTAGGTCGCGTGTCTGTGCCGCTTCACAACAATCACTAATCCCACTCTTGGATTGCACATTTGCTAAGGTGAGTTTCATAGCCCCTCTTTTACTTGGTAAATTGTTTTATACATTTTGGGGTGAGAAATATGCAAAACTTTTTATGGACCTAAACTATTACATGATTACTATTACGTGGTTTAGCCTAAGCCCTTATGTCCCTAGAGAATGCCCTTTTTCATGAACCGTCAATTCCCCATTGGGAAACGCGAATGTTATAAATAGATCTATTGAGGGTGACTCATCCGTTCGGTTGGCCATGCTTAGGCCAAGGCGAAACGTATATCATGTCGGAATCGAGTGTTGAGGGACAAAACACTCGCTATGGGCCCCTATAGTGTATGACATCTTTTAGCATACAGAAACTGTCGTAGTATCGGTTGCATGAACTTAGAGCTAACGTAATAGACATTCATCCATATATCATTATATTCGTTGTAATGATTATATGACTTTGCTTATGGTCCAAACTTACTATTTTAACTTAAACCTATGAACTCACCAGCTTTTAGCTGACCTTTTTAGCATATTTTCTCAGGTGCTTAGTAGTGATCATGGATGCAAGGCAAGAGGCGGATAAATGGTCGTAGTAATTTCTAAAGAAGTGTTTTTACACAAAAACGATGTTTTTATATTGAGACCACTAAAATTCATGGGATGTGCCCATTTATCTAAACAATGTTGTAAGATAATGTTTTAAAATATTTTATGAAATTAAATGGAATATGTATTCCGTTCTTTATTGTTTGTGTTATGATTCACCAATTTCTTAACGCTCCCAAATGACACGTATGCTTCCGCTAAACCAAATTTGGGGGTGTTACAGCTTTTGTCTAAGTTCCCTCATGAACTGGCAGCTGATCTCAAAACTGATGTTATCACTCAATTCGGGGCATACCACGCCCGATCTTTGGTTATCTTGAGTCAAAGCAATATATTCTTCCATAGTGAGCATGTCAAAATCTGAATTTTCCATATCCTGAAATATCACAAACAAACAAAAACAGAAAATAAGAGGAAAAGAAAACTAGAAACAAAAATAAAAGAAACTAAAACTATAAAACAAAAACTTAAATTAAAATCCTATATAGCTCCCCGGCAGCGACGCCAGGTTTTACCGACCAGGTTTTAATATTTATAAAGTCTCGTTATACCTATGGTCTACCCTAATGCACTAACGGGCACTGTACCCGGTCGTGTGTAGTGTAGTATTCGGTAAAACCGAGGTCGTCCCAAGAGCTACGTGGATCGGAAATTAACTTAAGTCTATGTCACGATTTTAATTGCTTTTAAGATTGAAATAATAAATTAACTAATAAGACAAGAAAACAGAAAAAGGCAAGAGTTGTGATCAATGAAGGAGAGTGGTGCTAATCTAGTTATTCCTCCTAGCTAGTTATGTCTACGTCTACTTACTTCCAATTACTTCAGGTGGGGTCAAAGTCGAGAGGACAACATTTGGTCAATTCGCCCTAACCTATCAGCAAAGATGCCACCACAGGAGAAGTCAGGTGTCCCCTCATAAGTCATGTTGTTCCTGGTCCCCTAAGCAAAGTCATTAAGTACCGCTACATGTTAGATTTATAATAGTGAGTTCCCGGCCGTTAGGAACTAAGAAACTCACCCCCTAATTCTTAAGTTCATCCAAACGATAGGTGATCACTTAGTCAAATCGCACAAGTAGAAAGGGTCGTCAGTTGGTCATATCTTACCCTTCCCGCCTCAGTCCGCTTACCTAGGGTCAGTTGGTCATATTTCCTAGGCAATTGGCCTCTACCGCCATTCAAAACTACCGAACTAAAGGTAGCTACCAATAAACTATGCATGCATACACTTAGAAATAATTATGCAGAAGTAATGTAAACGCAAACAAAACAATTAAAGAATCATAACTAGGCCAACACCAAGAGGTGCTTAGCCAAACATATAGTAAATCATACCAACAAAAATAAATAAATCATGAATTGAATTGAACTTAATGTTTGATACAAATTACTTGATGTAGAGCTAATAATAATGATGATTGCGAATGAATTCTTCCTTAAAAACTGGCTTCGGAGTGCTGGAAAATGCCCTGGAGTAGTGCCCTAATCGACCCTAGGAGAGGGGTGAAGAGAGATACTTAAAAATACAGATTTATGGCTATATTTATAGGCCTCGGCATGGTTACGGCGTAACCTTAAGGGAAATTACGCCATAACTAATGACGGCGCAACGAAATCCGAATCTCGAAAAATTACGTCGTAACTAAGTTACGCCGTAACTAAACAATGTAGTTACGCCATAATATTGAATTACGTACTTTTTCTCATCCTCAAATTTACTTGAAACTTTATAGCACTAGTTGACGCTTTTGGCTCCTGAAGTAGCGCGTAGATTCAAATTAAGTCCAAAAGCCTTAATAATACTTATAAGATATTAACGGTTTCAGCCCTTCTTCGTTCTTGATATATTTATACTTGGTCCATGAAGTGAATAAAATAAATATTAACTTACCGCTTCTAGTCTCTGGACTTCAAAACTTTGCGCCCAAGTAAATAATTATGACGTAACTAATTATCCAAGTTACGCCGTAATCCTTCGTATGCTCATGATTATCCACTCCGAAATTATCTCTACAGCGTAACTAATTTACCATGTTACGCCGTAACCTTCATAAAAATAATTATGACGTAACCTTAAGAGTTGGTTACGTCGTATCCTTCAAAGCATCATATTTACGTCGTAACATTATTAGGCAGTTACGGCGTAACCTTCACAACTAATTCATAGGCCTTTGTAAATCAATCTTCAGAACATATATCTTGGCCTTTTATCACATCTTTTCCGCTCCAACGCCTCATTTATCCTGAAATGCAATTATGAACGAATATGAATGAATTAAGTACCATATTAATACAAATGAGGCCATAAACACGGGAATTTGATATATAAAAGATCAGGATAATTTGATATTATCAGATGCCTTCACAGATGTGTTTGAAATACCTAAAACATTACCTCCATACAGAACTCATGATCACAAAATTCCTTTGATGGATGGAGTTGCTCCAGTCAACATTAGGCCATATAGGCATCCTCCTACATAGAAAGATGCCATTGAGGCAATGGTGAAGGAGTTACTTGAAGCTGGAGCGATTAAACACAGTCAAAGTCCATTTGCCTCACCTGTGGTTATGTAAAAAAGAAGGACAATACTTGGAGAATGTGTATGGATTATAGACAGGTCAACAAGCACACCATCAAAGATAAGTTTCCTATTCCTATCATGGAAGAGTTGATAGATGAATTACATGGATCAACTATTTTTTCTAAACTGGATTTGAGATCTGGTTAGGACGTATGAGGATGATGTGGCAAAGACAGCTTTCAAAACTCATGAGGGACATTATGAATTTTTGGTCATGCCATTTGGCTTAACTAATGCTCCTTCAACCTTCCAAGATTTGATGAATGAAGTTTTCAAGCCATTCTTGAGGAAGTTTACTTTGGTATTTTTTGATGACATACTGATTTATAGCAAAAGCATGGAAGATCATATCCAACACTTGACTCAAATTTTACAAATATGAGAACCCACAACTTATTTGCTAAAATGAGTAAGTGTGTGTTTGGTACAAGTCAAGTGGAGTACTTAGGCTATGTCATCTCAGCTCAAGTAGTAGCTACTAATGCAAATAAGATCCAAGCTATGGCAGATTGGCCACAACCAAAGAACATCAAACAGTTAAGAGGATTTTTGGGATTGATAGGCTATTATAGGAAGTTCATTAGAAATTATGCTATCTTGAGTAGACCCTTAATCCAGTTGTTAAAGAAGAATGGGTACAAATGGAGTGCAGAGGCTCAACAGGCATTTAAAACACTTAAACAAACAATGATTAAAGCACCCGTATTGGGTTTTCCAGACTTTACTAAGGCCTTTGTGGTAGAAACAGATGCTTCAGGGGTAGGTATTGGTGTAGTGTTAATGCAACAGGGTCATCCCATAGCTTACTTAGTAAAGCCCTCTCACCCAAACACCAAACTATGTCCACTTATGACAAGGAGTTTTTGGCAGTTCTATTGGCTTTGGAAAAGTGGAGAGGATATCTCGTAGACAGACTCTTTGTGATCTAGACTGATCATTTCAGCCTGAAATATCTACTTGACCAAAGGATCACCACTCCCACACAAATGAAATGGCTTCCCAAGTTGATGGGCTTTGATTATGAGGTGGTATACAAGAAAGGGAGTGAAAATGTAGTGCATCAGAGTAGAAGGTAGTGCAGAATTGCTCACAATTGTTTCAACCATCACTACTGATCTCTATGGGAAGATTAAGCAAAGTTGGGATGCAGATGAGCAGATCAAACAAGTCATTACCAACTTAAAACAAGGTAAGCCTGCAAAGAAACACTATACTTGGATGAATGAACAGTTTCTTAGAAAGAATAAGTTGGTGGTTGGCAATGACAACGAACTCAGGACTGAGTTAGTCATACACATTCATGAAGGAGTGATTGGTGGTCATTCAGGAATCCAACCAATTGTGCAGAAATTGGCTTCCTTGTTTTATTGGAAGGGAATGAGGAGAGAACCAGCTAGCAATTGATTAGGGAGTGTTTGGTATGTCAAAGAAACAAACCAGATTTAGCAAGTTACCCTGGATTGTTACAACCACTTCCTATACCACAAGGAGTGTGGAAAAGTATTTCCATGGACTTCATTGAAGCTCTTCCCAAGTCAAAGGGCAAAGACACAATATTGGTGGTAGTGGACAGATTGAGTAAATAGGCCCATTTTATTCCCTTATCTCACCCATTCACAGCAACACAAGTAGCTCAATCCTTCTTGGATAGAGTCTACAAACTTCATGGACTCCCTAAAAGTATTGTGTCTGACAGGGACAAAATATTCATGAGTAGGTTTTGGAAGGAACTCTTCAAACTACTGTAAGTGAAATTGTTGATGTCTACTTCTTACCACCCACAAACTGATGGCCAAACAGAGGTGGTCAACAGGTGTCTGGAAGGGTATTTGAGGTGTATGGTGGGGGAGCAGCCTAAAGAATGGTCAAAATGAATCAGTTTAGCAGAACTGTGGTACAACACCAACTACCATTCTTCCATAAACACTACTCCATTTGAAATACTTTATGGGCAACCACCACCTATACAGGTTCCTTACTTAGGTGGTGAGAGTAGGGTGTAAGCTGTTGATTGATCCTTAAGGGCTAGAGAAGAAGCTGTTAAGGTACTAAAATTCCACCTACAAAGGTCCTAACACAGAATGAAGCAACAAGCAGACAAAAAGAGGACTGAGAGAAATTTTAAGGTGGGTGATTTGGTCCGCCTAAAATTACAACCACACAGGCAGGTCACAATTAGGCAAGGGAAACAGAACAAGTTCTCTCCCAAGTATTATAGCCCATTTGAGGTGATTGAGAAGATTGGTGCAGTGGCTTATAGAATGTCCTTACCTGAGCAATCTCAAATTCATGATGTTTTCCATGTTTTACAAATCAAGGAGTACAGAGGTACAAGACCAGTGAACCAACCAGTCACTTTGCCACACTATGACCAAAGTGGAGTGTTAGTGATCCCTCCCATTGCAGTCCTTGACATGAAGATAGTAAAAAGGAGCAATGCTGTTGCAGTGTATGGACTGATTCAGTGAGCAAATGGTAATAAAGAAGATGCAACATGGGAGCTGTTGGAAGATCTTGTGAGGATATTTCCAACCTTTGATCTTAGTTCTTGAGGACAAGAACAATTTGAGGGGAAGGGATTGATAGTAGTCAAAGTGCTAGTGTGAAAGTGTTGGCACATGAGGTGCATGTGTGTGTTTTTAACTACACACATGAGGTGCACGTGAGTCTTTCCACACAACTCACATAACCACTTTTGGCGCCATTTTCCCCTTTAAATAGCTGTAAGATTCTCATTCTTAGTTAGCTTGAATTTGTAAACTTTCTCTCTCAATCTTCACTGTAACAACCATCTTTGTAGTTAAACTGTTGTAACTGTTTCAACTACTTACCACCATTAATAACATCAAGCATTCCGATTCTCATTCCAATTCATTGAGTATCCAAACTTGTATGTTGCCTCTTAACAATTCTTTACTGAATTATGAGAGTGTGTATATCATATATCAGGTAAAACCCTACCTATTTAATCTTTTATACTAATATTAATACAAAGGTGATATGTAACCTTATTTTTTTGTTAACATGGATTATTTTATTTGTGGGTGGTGTGTGGGGATGATGCATTATTATTGAGAGTCTCACGAATAAGCAGATAAGTAGTTTGGATAAGCAAATATGAAACACTGTTTGTCTAATATTTTGAGGATTGTTAAGTTGCAAGTAGGCGTGTTTGGTTTCTATAGGACAGGTAATGTAGAAGTTTGTTTCGTGTAAATGTGTAGTGATCGGGAATAAAATATATCGTTTATTTTGTGAGCCAGGTAGAAAACTTGTAATGAAGTTATGTTTTTTAAATTCGCTTATGTAAGGGTTCATTGCGTAATGTAGAAGTTTGTTTTGCGTAAATGTGTAGTGATGTAGAATTAAAATTAGCTTCTAGTTTAGATGAGTGAGGTAGAAAACATGTAATGAAGTTGTGTCGTTAAATTTGCTTATGTAAAAGTTCATTGTGTAATGTAGAATTCAGTTTCCTGTAAATGTGTAGTGATAGTGAATTAAAAGCTACGTCTGATTTGTGAGCTAGGTATAGTTAAATAGTATGATTCTTAGTGGAGTGTGAATTTTTGTGTTATGCGTTAGTAAGCATGTTAGATTCTGTATAGGTTAACTGTAGAGGTTAATCGTGTAAATGTATAGGGACCGTGTTGGGATTGGTTACTAAAAGTAGCTTTTGTTTTGAATGCACAACTTATTCTGTTAAGTAAAACATAGATAAGCGGTTTGGATAAGCAAATATGAAACATTGTTTGTCTGATACTTGAGGACTATAAAGTTGACAATAGTTGTGTTTGATTTTTGTTAGGTTATGTAGAAGTTCATTGTGTAGTGAAAGTATAGTGATCGCGTAGAGATTGGTTAATAATACGAGTAGTCGCTTTTGTTTTGAATAAACAGTGTTTAGTTTCTTCTTCAGAGGTTAATTGGGATTGCTTAATTACGTTCTTATCTGCTAATTGTACACTAAAATAAGCACTTAGAGATACGTAGGTCAGGACTTCCCTGTACTTAAGCAGTTCTAGGAAGTACTTTAACTAAGCAAACCCAAACATTCCGTCACTTATTTCACTCAAATAGTCAGATTAGCAGCTTGGATAAGCACCGGTAAACACTCCTTGTCTAATAAGCAATAGGACTATAAACTTGATACTTGATACCAAGTCTTTTCCTGCCATTAGAGTAGAAGTGTGTTCTTGATGTATCTGTATGTGTTGTGAGATTAATGGTTGCATATCTGCATGTTTTGTGAGAATGTTAAAAGGAATGGATTCATCTAAACATATCGGTATCTGTGGCTTTGCAGGAACATCGGCATGTCTTACTGGGAGGTTTTATTACAGAAATGTTGGATATAGTCCCCTTATTTTATTTTCTTTTCGGATAAATGATGGTATATGGCTTTGAGACCATGTATTATTCAAGACCATCAGCTTCTACTTTGTTTGGTTGTTCCTTTTTTTTTCTTCCTGTTGAAGATAGCTACGTACTGGCTCAAACCATTAGCTTATACTTATCTGTTGTTTGATTTTGAAATACTTCTTAAGCTTGATGCTATGAAAAAGGAAACAAAATTTGTTCATGTTTATTGAGTAACATCCTTATATTTAATTGTTTTGCATTTTTTGTTTTAGATAGTGGTAAATGAAACATGTGTATTAGACTAAAGGTACTATTTATTAGACGATGGAATTATTTTTACGATATCGAATTTGGTCCTAACAACACTCATATATATATTAGGACCCATTTTTTGGTACTCGGATAAGTGTTTTATGCTCTACTATTTCATCCTTTGAAATTTTATGTACTACTATTTCATCCTTTGAAATTATCTTCTAGGACTCGTGAATGTGTCCCAAAGCATAACGGAAGGTTAAGCGTTTAATAAAACACACTAAAGCATCCTATTATGTGATATATTAGAACGCCATTTTGGTCTTATAGCACATGAGACTGAAAAATTAGTTTTATAATGTTGGTGTTTATTAGGACGCTCAAAAGTGTCCTTAATATCTATTACAACCCTTACATAGAGACCCTTACATAGAGGACACATCTATATTGGTCATATTAGCTTAAAAGTCCTATAAACATATTCTAAAGGACACTAACCAGCGTCCTAAAAACCATCTTTTCTTGTAGTGCTCCTTTTCCTCTCCACTCTCCTTTCATCGCCATCGGAATCAGAAGATACATGGATTTGACTTCTACTCTTAGCTCTCCCTCCATCGGAACTGTGAGACACAAGGCTCTCCCTTCTACTCTTCACGCTCCTCCCATCACCATCGGGAGATATCACGTTTTTCCGTTTTCTCTTCACTCTCCCATCATTACAATTACCATTGCCATGTGGAGATACAAGGCTCCTGACAAATACATGGCCATCATAATTATAGTTACTTTCCGAATATGTGGATAACGGGATATGCTCATGAGGGCGGATATCTTCA
Organism: Chrysanthemum seticuspe; assembly: GCA_019973895.1. Taxonomy (NCBI): domain Eukaryota; kingdom Viridiplantae; phylum Streptophyta; class Magnoliopsida; order Asterales; family Asteraceae; genus Chrysanthemum; species Chrysanthemum seticuspe. Next base: position 26,981,488 of record BPTQ01000009.1, on the reverse strand, counting down.
CTGTGGGGATGATCAATGCTTCGCACCAATACTGGAGCACCTGAACCTTCTTCTAACAGCCATATGTGAACATTACCAGACAAGAAATTTTTGTGGGGAATGTAAGCCATCGGTATTTTGTTCGCGTCATAAACAGGTGGTGGTAACTTTCGTTCCCAAGACTCTTGTGCATTGTAGTCTCTCCTTATCCATATCTCCATTTCCTTATTTTTCCTTAAGTTGTTTATATCTGGTTGAGTAAAGATGCATAGACGGTTTTTCATAGTCCCCAAAGTCCACCAGTCATATTGATCATCCAATTTTGGTAGGGGGATTTCTTTAAAAACCTCTTTGGATAAATCAAAAGAAACAATTTTTGATGGCTTGTTATAATTCAACCAGTGAATCGCCCCATTGCATAGGATACCATCCCCATCCAAAATATCATAACCCTTACCTGTACTAACTGATCTCCAAATGTTTGTCTTCAATTCTAACACTTCAAACATAAGGTATTCATTAGGTAGAAGCTTGTACCCTATTACAACCTTGAAATCATCTATAGATGAATCATAACCAAAACCTGACACAACTACAAAATGCTCCCATAAACTTGGAGTTAGTTCTTTCACCTCGCGAGTAGAGGGATTAACGACTAAAAAATCAGCAGAGTATTGACGAGAGATGCATACAAGACCATTAGAAGAACCAACAAGATGACACCCACCTTTTCTTGTACAAAATATAGCGATTCTTGTATCACCAATTTCATTAGTATGTCGAATGTAGTTAAGCTGAGATTCAATAAAACGACTACTCGAGATCAAGGAATTCCATGACTTACATACACTTTTGCATCGGATCAGATCTTTAACATGCAATCTTAGGAGTATCTCATTAAGATTGTAGTTAATATGAGATTTAACAAAGAGAGGACTCGAGATTAAGGAATTCCATGACTTACATACACTTTTGCATCGGATGATATCGTTTACTTCCAATCTTCGGATAATCTCTTCATCAATATCCAGGCTGGGCTCTGTCATCGAATCCTTTGCTCTAAACCAAAACGAAAAAATTAAATAAATTAAAATACTAATTAATCGTAGCTAGGTTTGGAATTGAATGAATATAAACACAGTCGACCTCTTCTTTTATACTTGATATTGTCGGTTACTTACGATATAATCGAATCTTTTCTTTACCTAATATATATATGGGTTTAAGCTATTGAATAGCCACGTACTTTCTCCAATGTCCCGATATGGTACATGTACTTTTTTTTCAACCTGGTTAGGTAGTGTACTTTTTTTTCTGTGTCGATATGGTACATGTACTTTCTCTTGCCTACGTGGCTTGCCCAGTCACTTGGGTTTGTGTGACGTGGCTTGCCAAGTCAATTGGCTTGCCTACGTGGAAAAAAATAAAAAAAATTAAAGTTTTAATTTTGAAAAAAAAAATTAAAATTTTTTTTTAAAAATTTACGTTTAAAAAAAAAAAAAAAAAAAAAAACCTTTACGTTTTTTCAAATAATAGTTTCGCAAGTTAGTCCTTCAGTTAATAATAGTTTTCACCCGTTTTTGTCTGTTTTTATCCGTTTTCGTTCGTTTTTAATCCGTTTCCCCCCTTTTTTTTACGTTTTTCGTCCGCTTTCATTCGTTTTTTTATTGTTTTTGTCCGTTTTTCTTACGTTTTATCCGTTTTTCTTTATGTTTTGTCCGTTTTTCTTACGTTTTATCCATTTTTCTTACATTTTTCTTAGATTTTTGTCCGTTATTCTTACGTTTTGTCCGTTTTTCGTACGTTTTTATCCGTTTTCATCTGTTTTTTTTCTTTTTTTTAGATTTTCTTACATTTTGTCCGTTGTTCTTAGATTTTCTTACATTTTTAAATGAAAATTTTTTTTTTCTAATTAAAAAAAAAACCGTAAAGGTTTTTTTTTTTTTTTTTTTTTTTTTTTTTTTTTTGTTAAAAACGTAAATTTTTAATTTTTTTTTTTCCAAATTAATTTTTTTTTAATTCCACGTAGGCAAGCCAATTGACTTGGCAAGCAACATCACACAAACCCAAGTGACTGGCCAAGCCACGTAGGCAAGAGAAAGTACATGTACCATATCGACACAGAAAAAAAAAGTACACTACCTAACCAGGTTGAAAAAAAAGTACAGGTA
>BPTQ01000009.1:26831760-26969817 GCA_019973895.1 Chrysanthemum seticuspe | reverse complement strand
AGTGTATAATTTTACAATAAGAAGAATAATTAAAATGAGAAGGGTAAGAAGTAATTCTAGCCACACATTTTAATATGTGAGGGAAAATTTGAATGAAGATGCATCCATTTTTGTAGGTGCATCTAGAATGAGTGGTTGTGGTTACTTCCTATCCTTCTTATTTTTATTATTCTTCTTATTTGATCCTAACTATATATATATATATATATATATATATATATATATATTGTAACGGGCCTTGTGGTTTCTCTTTTTTCTTTGTGTATGTGGGCTCCATTATGGTTGTTTTGTTTGGCTCATCAAAACCACACTAAAAATGTCCATATAAGGCCACCGATTGACGTAATGCTTATGCACGCATGCATGCATGCACGCATGCTTTCAGTTTTCTACCAAGTGTTCTTCATAAGGCCAATACTAATCGCAACCATAAATATTGTGGTCATTCTTTGCCACATAAGCGTCACATCAGCTTTCTCTATCCAAAACTACACCCCAACCACAAAAAAGTAATAAGGCGATCGCAACTACAACAAAAACATACCCCACAAAAACCAATAATTAAAAAAGCTACACACACAAACAAAATAAAAGTTTTGGTTGGATAACCAACCAAAAGATTGAAAAATTTGAGATTCGGTTGCACCCGGTTGAGCTAATGAAAAGAACTCGGTTAGGGATTAGTTGGTTGGGGTATTCGGTTGCCATTAGCATTGGCCTAACAACATGTGATAGAAACTAAAGTCATACTCAAATACTAAAAGGCTTGTATCCCAATTATAGCAATGCCGAACTTGTACATCTTTTTTGACAGGGTCGAAGTCATGGTTATATATTACAGTAAATCGTCAAATAAGCTATTTGATAGTTACAGAGACGTAGTAGTAACAACACAAAAACTGCTAAGCCCCATTTAACCTTTACCGTTATAGCTTATACAAGCTTATAACTCGCATAAAAATGAAAAGATAGAGTTCTTAGAGATTTAGAGTAAAGGTTGAATATGTTAGAATTATATATCATGACAATCAAATATAAAACACAAAAATATCAAAGAATACATGCGGAAGCGTATATAAAAGATTAATGAATAATTAATTAACAAAACATAAAGTATGCGTACCTTTATTGATTCTAGCCAAACAAGAATTGATGATGTACTCTCCGAGTAGTTCGAAGGACACTCCTCCGAGACGTGTCGAAGCCCTTCTATACGAAGGCCTAAGTTAGGATTCTGAAATATCCATAGGCGTCAAACCATTCGTTGGTACGAAGGTTACCTAAGGGGAATTCGCCACTTGAAGCCTTAAGCCCTTCGGGGTATGGCTGACGAAGGAACAATGGATAAGGAACCTCCTGACTTAGTCAAACCCACGATCTCCCTCTCTCTCTTGGCTTCCCCGTCAAGTCTGAGAACGTGGGTCACTAACCCCTAGCGGTTACCCACAATCATGGGACGCCCCCATGTCTCCGATATTCATGCAAGAGTGCCTCTAACCGTATTTCTTCCACTATAAATGGGTTAGACGGACGATGGTTTATGGTATGCTCATTTCACACTCATATCTTTACTTTCACACACTTATACAACCATAACTCATACTTACTCTCACGCCGGAGGTGGTTCGCAGGGTCCTACCCCTGCGCAATCACTTAACGTAGTGTCTTAGTATTTCTTATTCTCAGGTTACAGGCGAGCCTTGGCTGGAACACACACCCCTCATTACTTTGATCCTCATCGAAGCCTGGCAGTGCAATCTTTTGCACAATCAGTGGCGCCATCCGTGGGACCACAACTATTAGTCCCGTAATCACCCAGCCCTAATACCTTAACCAACTACGCTACTTTTCTGGCGTGGAACCAGGAAGAGAAGATTCAACTCCACCAGGTTTCTCTACTCTGGTCCCACTCACCACAACTAACACCGATAACCTCGCCCCCATAACAACCTCAACCTTCACCACACGATCTCGTTTGGAAACTACTCCCGTGCATCACGCCTCAACATCCGCTAACCCTATTCCGGACATCAGTCCCGCTTTCGTAGAGGCAAACTTTGAGGCCTTAGATTCTTTGCTAAGGGCTCACAAGAGGCAAGTTCGTAACACAGAAATGTGGAAGGAGTTGGAATACTCCAGCGAGGAGTATGACGAGGAGATTGAAGTAGAGGACAGGCCTCAACCTATGGACAGGGGACGCTCGGCCCTACGAAATGGTTCCCCTTCCCTTAGAAGGTCAAATGGAAGGACGGTGGGTTTTGAAGAAGGACTCGGAGGAAATCCGGGTAGAAGGGACAGAATGCATGGTGAAAGGAGGAGCGAGAACTCCAACGGAGGAAGCAACCCAGTAGGAAATGGAGGGGTAAACCTGCCTCCTCTTCTAGCAGCACATTTGGGAAGAGAAGGGGCGGGGGCTCCAGTACCACCCTCTTATGTTTCGAGTATCGGAGATCCATCTCCCTACTCCATCATGAACCAATTACCCCCTCCGGGAATGAATCCCTACTTACCTACCCAAACCTACAACACTTACCCTCCAAATGGTTCAATCCCAAACCAGAATTACCAGCAGATGCCCTACGGACAGATTCCTACATAATCGATGGGAATATACCCTTCGTACCAAACTTCCACTGCATACCCTACCTATTCACAGCCATTTCCTAACACGTATAACCCTACACCTGTTTATCCACCTCCATACAACCCTTATGGTGCCGAAGCCTCTGGAGCTTGCACACCCTTCATGAAATGGATCGAGGACTACCCTTTACCTGACGGCGTGAAGATGCCTACTCATATAGGCACCTGCGATGGAAAAGGTGATCCCGATAACTTTCTCCACTTATTTGAAGGCGCTATCAAAATGCAAAAGTGGGTCATGCCGGTAGCATGCCATATGTTCACTTACACGCTCAGAGACTCCGCAAGAATATGGTGGAACGGACAGAAGCTGGGTAGCATTGTGAGTCTAGATGATCTTAAGGCTAAGTTCCGGCTACACTTTAGCCAGCAGAAGAAGCACACCAAAACTCACTTAACCGTGCACACCATCAAACAAAGGGACAACGAAAGCACGAGGGCTTTCGTTACCAGATACACTGATGAAACTTTGCAGATTCTGGGTCTACACGAAGATCAGAGGATCTCCGGTTTTGTACATGGCCTCCGAACTCGAAGCTTGGTGGAATTCCTGTCCACCGATCTTCCCAACACCTACAAGGCCTTGATTGAGAAGGCTTACACCTGGATTGATTCTAAGGAGGTAGCAGCAAACGGGGCTCCTATAGAGCCAAAGGAAGCATCTGACAAATTCTCTAGAGGGTCCTCCTGGGAAGGATCCAAAAACAAGAAGAAGAACAGAGATCGCTTCACCCCCTACAACAAAGGCCCGAACCATGGATTTCTGGCAAACTTGGTTAAATCTCCCCGAGAAATCCTAGCAATAGAGAAGGCCGCAAAATCCTTCGATCCCCCACCTCGGATGATAACACGAGGCAAGGCCAGAGACATGTCCAAGTACTGCCATTTCCATGAAGATCATGGACATGACACGAACAACTGCAGGGAATTAAAGAAGCAGATCGAAGAGGCGGTACGGTCAGGACAGTTAGCACACCTGGTCAAAGGCATAAAGAAGGGAAAGGACAAATTCTCTGACACTCAGCTGGGAGAATGGAAGGGGAACAAGAAGGAAACTACATCCGCAGAAGCTCCGATAATAATGGTACACAAACGCGATACCACTTTGAAAAGGAAGGAAGCAGAAGAAGAGCTAGGAAGTGTAGGGGAAATAACCTTTCCCCACATATTAGGGCAGACACCTTCGACCGATCCCGTGATCATCAAAGTACACATATCCAACAGGGAAGTGAACCGAGCGTATATGGATTGCGGAAGCTCCTGCGAAATCATCTACGAGCATTGTTTCCTAAAGCTCAATTCATCTATACGCTCACAGAGGGTCGACTCGAAAGCACCGCTAGTAGGGTTCTCTAGGGAACACTCATGGCCTCTGGGAGAAGTACCGTTGGAAGTCACCATAGGCGAAGGCCCCTTATCCCGCACGGAGACACTCATTTTCGTTATCGTAAGGTCAGATTCTCCTTATAATTTATTAATAGGGAGAACAACTATGCAAAAAATGGGAATTGTTGTTTCTACTATACATGCTGCTATTAAGTTCCAAACCCCCTTAGGAGTAGGAACTGTTCATTCTAGTTATAGAGCGGATAAGGGTGTATATGGTGTCAAAAAGATCAGAGAGGAATCGGAGGAGCCTCCGATGGCAATTCTTAGTTGTACAGATGCGGAGGAGCGAGTTGTCGTAAACCCTAGCTATCCTGAACAGACAGTGGTAGTAGGGAAGCAACTCCCGGCGAATTTCAAGGCGAAGCTCACAGAACTGTTAAGTACCAACCTTGATGTTTTTGCTTGGAAATATTCTGACATGACAGGTGTTCCAAGAACATTGCTGATAGATGGACAGTCCTTCAGAACGGAGCATAAACTCAATGAGTACAAGCACATTGAGCCCTTAAAGCAGAAAAGGAGAAGCCTTGCCCCCGAAAGAAACGCTGCAGCTTGCAAAGAAGTTGATGAACTTACACAAGCAGGCATCCTGAGGGAGGTTAAATACCAAACTTGGGTGGCCAACCCGGTGCTGGTAAAAAAGAGCGACGGAGGGTGGCGCATGTGCGTAGATTTCACTGACATTAACAAAGCATGCCCTAAGGATTGCTACCCCCTACCTGAAATCGAATGGAAGGTAGAATCCTTGGCAGGTTTCCAGTTAAAATGCTTCTTAGATGCCTACAAAGGGTACCGCTTCTTAGATGCCTACAAAGGGTACCATCAGATCCATATGGCCAAGGAGGACGAGGAAAAGACATCCTTCTACACAAGTAAAGGTGTCTACTGTTACAGAAAGATGCCCTTCGGTTTGAAGAACGCAGGGGCTACTTACCAACGTCTCGTAGATAAAGCCTTCAACAAACAGATAGGCAGGAATCTCGAAGCCTACGTTGATGACATGGTTATCAAGAGCAAGAATGAGGAGGACCTACTCCTTGATGTACATGAAACATTCGATCAGCTCCGGGCAATCAACATGAAGCTGAACCCTAAAAAATGCTCCTTCGGTGTCGAGGAAGGACAATTCTTAGGACATTTGATCACTAAGCAGGGGATACGAGCTAATCCCTCTAAGGTCAAAGCCATCTCCGATCTCCAACCCCCTGAGTGTCTAAAAGATGTGCAGAGCCTGAATGGGAAGTTGGCAGCCTTAAGTCGATTTTTGTCGAAAGGAGCTGACAGGTCCCTACCCTTCTTCAAGACACTCAAAGGATGCGCGGACAAGAAAAATTTCCAATGGGGCCAGGACGCTGGAGTAGCCTTTCAGAAGATGAAGGAGTTCATTGAAATACTTCCAACACTTACAGCCCCAATCAAAGGCGAAGTGTTGTTTATGTACTTGGCATCCTCAGCAGAAAGTATTAGCGCCGTTCTCATGGCAGAGAGAGAAAAGCGACAGATCCCAATTTACTTTGTTAGCAGGGTCCTACAAGGAGCGGAGGTCAACTACCCAACCTTGGTGAAGTTAGTGCTCGCCTTAATTTACGCAGCAAGGAGGCTCCGACGCTAATTCCAGGCCCACCCAATTACAGTCTTAACCGATAAGCCACTGAAGCAGATCTTGTCTAAACCTGAAAAGTCTGGGAGGGTGGCTAAATGGGCTATTGAACTCGGAGAACATGAAATCGAGTTTAAAGGACGTAACTCTATCAAAGGGCAAATTCTTGTAGACTTCTTAGCAGAAACACCTTCCGGACCCGATGAAGAAGAGGAAAAGCCCAAAGCTAATCTTTCTCAAGTGCAGGTTGAATGGAAGCTTTACACAGATGGAGCATCCCGTTCCGATGGCTCCGGAGCAGGCCTAATGTTAGTCAGTCCTAAAGGAAAGGAGCATACATATGCTCTTCGGTTTGAGTTCGAAGCCACAAACAACGAAGTGGAATACGAAGCGCTACTAGCAGGACTCCGACTAGCCAAAGATATGGAGGTCAAAGCTCTCGCTGTCTTCGTAGATTCCCAATTGGTGGCAAACCAAGTGACAGGTTCCTACGAAGCAAGGCAACCCGTCATCAAAAAGTACTTGGAAAAGACAAAAGAGATGCTCGAAAACTTCAACTCCTACACCATCCAACATGTTCGTAGGAACCAGAACAAAAAGGCAGACATACTAAGCAAGCTAGCTTCCATGGCTTTCGCTCATCTCACTAAGGAGGTTCTCGTGGAAGTCCTTCCTGAAAGATCCATCATTCTCAAAGAGGTTGCAGATGTAATTCACGAAGAAGGAGAGACATGGATGACTCCCATAAGGGAATATTTGATAAGTGGTCTTCTCCCTGAAGATCCCAAGCTTGCAAGAAAGATTCGGGTTAAGTCCCCGCAGTATCGGCTAATAGGGGAAACCCTATATAGGAGGTCGTTTTTGTCACCTTGGTTACGATGCGTAGGCCCCAAGCAAGCTTCGAGCATCATAGCCGAAGTCCATGAAGGATCTTGTGGTCTCCATGCAGGACCTCGCTCAGTTGTCTCGAAGATAATGAAGTTGGGCAACTATTGGCCCTCGATGCACAGGGACGCAGCCGAAATCATCCTCAAGTGTGAAGCTTGTCAGATACACTCAAACGTTCCAAAAATGCCGAAGCAAGATATGACAAGTGTGACATCCGCGTGGCCCTTCTCCCAGTGGGGCATCGATATTGTAGGGCCTATGCCTATAACTCCCGGAGGAGTCAAGTTCTTGCTAGTAGCGATCGACTACTTCACCAAGTGGGTGGAAGCAAAACCCCTAGCCTCGGTGACAGGAAGACAGATCGAGAAGTTTCTATGGGAACACATTGTGTGCAGATTCGGAGTACCCCACATCATCATATCTGACAACGGGAAACAGTTTGTCGAAGGAGTCTTCTATGACTTCTGTAAAGGGCTCAACATAAAGCAATCCTGGACATCCGTCTATCACCCACAAGGTAATGGACAAGTGGAGGTTACAAATAGAGAAATCGTCAAAGGGATCGAGAAAAGGCTAGGTCGAACTCATCATGGATGGGTGGATGAGCTCCCTCAAGTCTTATGGGCTCACCGGACACATCCTAAGTCAAGCAACGGTGAAACCCCCTTCAGCCTAACATACGGAACAGAAGCGGTCATCCCTTCGGAACTAATTGTACACACGGAGCGTGTGGCAACGTATGATGCCTCCCAAAATGATGATAGGATCAGGGAAAACCTTGATCTCCTAGAAGAAAGAAGAGAAATAGCCTCCATCCGAGAAGCAATACACAAACATAAGATCGAAGGCTACTATAACAAAAGGGTCAGACCTTCCACTTTCAAGCCCGAAGAATATGTATTGCGCCTCAACAGTGCAAGCAAAGCAGAGTATCAGGGAAAACTGGGACCAACTTGGGAAGGACCCTACATGGTAGCTGAGGCCTACGGCAATGGAGCATACAAACTGGCCACTCTTCTCGGAGAACCCATCGACAGGACATGGAATGGTACGAACCTTCGAAAGTTCTATGTTTAAGAAGTACTTTAACTTTTTTCTTGTAATCAAAAGCTTCTCAAGGGAAAACACACATTATTGGTAGTTGTCTTAGTTTTCATTTCAAGAATGATGTAATCCTCCCTACCAATTCAATGATAAATAAGACATTTCCCACAAATCTCTTGCTTCGTTTCTTAAACACAAAGATTTGTTCAATCAAGTCGTTAATGAGTTTCAATGTCGAATGGCTTGAGGTGTTACATATGCCTTATTATTCAAAGCCAACTTAAACATTCACATTAACTCTCCTAGTAGATTTTGGCGCTTGTAAAAAAAATTTTTTTTAACAAAGCCATGCTATGTAAAGGATTTGAGATAGAGTGGGTCGCGACCCTCTGTCAATGGTCAAGTTGGCTATTATATTCTTGGTGTTGTAATTTACACACAATGAGGTTGTTGAACCTTAGGTTGTAAAATTTAAGCGTCGCAAAAATGGCGTAAGAGAAGTTTACATAACAAACTTAAGCTAAGTATGTAGAGGTATGTCCTCTACACTATTGCATTCAAAATATGGGCTACTGCCCTTATACCTGCATGAGGAGCCTAGACTCCCGTCAAATTGTTCTTGGCCCATGGCCATACATCACAAGCATTTAAATTGTTTGGGAAACAAGACACACATTGTCACATAAAATAAATTGTCTTAAGGGTACATGCCACCCTTTGGAACCAAATTACTGCTAACAGAGTAGCCTTCATTCTTGTTTCTTCGGAGAGGGAGTGGAGGAGGGTTGCACTGAGACTGGCTTAGTAGACATGGTCTTCTTGGTAGGAGTGGTAGGCTTCAGTTTCCGAGGTTTCTTAGACAGGAGATCTTCGAGGGGTGCCATTGGATCTTTGGTTGCCTCAGCAAGGAAGGAGTACTCTGCAGTTGCAAATGCATTTCCTACCTCATCATATTCAGCCTTCGAAGTGGGACGGTAGCATTCAATCTTGGAGAGGTCCACAGGCTTACCCGTTTTAGCGACCTCCTCCAGAGCCAAACACCATCCATGAAATAGGGCTGACTTGATGACCTTCCACATCTGAGCTCCCAGATCGTCACTATGGTAGAGTTCCATGGCTATTTAAGGCACCACCTTCGAAACAACTTCTGCAAAATCTTTCTACAGCATCTTATACCTCATTTGCAGGCCATCGATCTCCTCCCTCAACTTTATCTCTACCTCTCCAAGCCTAACCTTCTCAATTTCCAACCCAGCGCACTTAGCCTCGAGAGCAGCATTCTGACCAGTGAGAGTAATGACCTTGGCTTCTTCCAGTTTGAGATTGCCATGTTCCATGGTCAACTGAGCTATCTTTTCTCGAAGGTCGTGGACGACGGGGTTCTTCTCAACGTTCCCCTCAATCTCGTCACATTTTGCTTCCAGCTTGGCCACGGTTCTGAGCAATCCCCTGGTCTGGGCATTCAAGTGATTATCCATCACCGCTTGCCTCGCAACCCCATTATCATGCATGTCACAGAACTTCTCAATGGACATGTTCTATAGCATACTCTTCCACTGTGGAGGGGTCACATGGTCAACAATCCGATGACAGGCTAAGGCATTTGGAAGCTCCTTCGTCTCTGGAAGACCTACGAGCAACAAAATATACACAGGTTAGCATAACAGTTATATTTTTACCTTCACAATGTCTCACAAGACAAAAATACTTACCATGAACCTCAATGGATTCATCGGGCAATTCAAAGGCAGACTTGATAAGCTTTCTGCCCTCGATACTTTTATGCTTCACAACTCTACTCCCAGAGGTAGGCAGGGGATTCTTCCTTTTGTTGGTGGATTTCACAGCCTTGGCCGCTGTCCCTTTCCTACTCTTTAGCCTATCAGCTATTCCTGTTGAACCAATGACGGGGACATCCTCATCCGCAGGATCGTCCGAGTCAGCAATGTTCTCACCAGTTGGGATGTGCCCTCCACAGCAGATTGTGGGGGTGCTGATGAAATAGGCTCTGGCTTCGGAATGTTTACCTCATTGTTATTCACAGATGTTGAAGGGGAGCCAACGCCATAAGACTCCTCATCTTTCTCCGCAGGCATGAAACTTAAATCTTCATCAAATTCTTAGAACATGAAGTTTCTGAATGACATCTCTGCAAAATTGATAAGGTTTTAAAAGGTACCATTTTGAGGGGTCGTTTAAGTCCTTATTTGATCACTTTTGTATCCGTTATTGCTTAATATCGTTCCTTTTCACTTTTTAGGTCTCGTGAAGGCAAAATGCTGGAATGACACTTATTTGGACAGAAAGGCGCGAATATATGAAGAAAATGGCCAAAGTCGAAATCAGACACTCACAGTTGCTGAAAGTATAAGGCGACGGCGTCAGGTTGTTATGTGCGATGCCGTCGGAGAATTATTGAGACGGGTCAGAACTCAAAACTCGTGTTTTCAAGAGACGGCGTCTAGTTGTGAAAGAGTAGGCCGTCGCTACTCAGACGGCCTAGATGCGATCCAGACGACGTCAGAAGCTGAAGAGGACGGCGTCACGGACATAAGGTGACGCCGTCGCAAGGTTAACGTGGCCAAGACGAAACCCTAATGGCGGCGACACGACGGCGTCACTAAACATAAGGTGACGCCGTCGCAATTGTAATCTTATATATAGAATCCGAATTTTTCAGTCTTTGTGTGGAGAGTCTTTGGAGTAAAAACCTAAAACCGAACCTAAGGTGTCTTGTACAGTATTTTAGGGTTTTTAACCCTATCTTACACCAAGATAAGTCTTTGCTTCATTAATTCAATTATGTCTTTGATTGATTGTGTGTATGCTTGCATGTTTACCATGTCCGGCTAAATTACTTGTGTGTTTGCTTAGATATATGAAACCTAGTTGTTAATTATTGTTAGGTTGTCTCTTATCTTAATTGTAATTGGCTTAGGAGTGCGACTAGGCTATCGTTGTGTTTAACATTTGAGAAATCTTTGATAGTTTATGAATGACTTAGTGGATTTCGTTTACTAAACCAAAAGATAACCTCAAGTTAGTTTATGAATGACTTAGTGGATTTCGTTTACTACACTTAAAGGTGACTTCAAAGAGTTAGGGAATGCACACCTTACGACTTTAGAAAACACAACGCGTTAAGAATAAGGACGTGACAATTCAACCATCAATAGGAGATAACTAGGGAGTAGTAGCATCTAGGTAAACACATCTTTAACTATCATACGAGCACACAACAATAGACATAGACTATCCTCACCTTAGATTAGATAATTAGATAAGTAGAGTAATCGGTAGCAATACCAACCCCCCAAATCCAAACCCCGAGATTCGTACCTTTCCTTTCCTTAAAAAATTATAAAAAGATAAAAAAATAATCTTCCTCAACCCCAACCTTAGCGTAGTAACTTCTCACTAGCATTCCTATTCCCCTAGAGAACGATATCAATACCCGTGGCTTACCCTAATTACTACACTACAACGATTAGGTTCACTGCCTAGGGTGTTATAAAACTTGCTCGAAGAAAAGGAAGTTTCCTTGACCCCGAACGACGCGTGTAGCGTTATCAAGTTTTTGGCGCCGCTGCCGGGGAATAGAATAGCTAGTTAGTAGTCCACCTCGTTTAGGTTTCTTTGCTTGATTCCTATCAAGTAAACTTTTTTCTCATTTTTAGATTTCTCTTAGTCTATCCTCCTTCTTCGTAACCTTTGTTCGTAACCCCATCACTCTTCATCATGGAGAATGATAACCAACCACCACTTAATAACCCAACACAAAAAATTTCAATGTCACTCAAAACCCAACCCAATAACCAACACAACCGTCGAAGCCGATATGTGAGTAGAAACACCGACCTTCAGGATTTGCAGAAAATATTTGATAGTACAATTAGGGAAGCTGTTGAGAAAGTAGTCAGCGCTGCTATAGTTGGCTCAATGATTAGCAATAATTCGGAAAATGGCATGATAAACAACAACGAGGATGTGGAAAATAGTGCTTACTTCAATCTTTACCCCACTAAGGAAGAGGTTGCGTACCATCAATACATAATCGATAATCCACAATCACCCATCATTAGGATATGCCCAAAGATTAGGAGAGGAAATCCCTGGAACCTAAAAATCCCTTGTATGATCGGATATAGGAGTGTCGACCACGCTTACATAGATATGGAATCCCCCATCAACGTAATGTCATCTGCTGTCTACAATGACATTATGAATGAGCGACTCAATATTAGGAGAGACCCTAAGTATCCGGGAGGAGTTTGCAACTTTGTGGGAAGAGTCAAGGACGTGCATGTCTTTATAGGAAATTTCACCTACCTAGTTGATTTTATGGTCCTAGAAGATGTAGGATGCGTCATTGACTATAGTTTATCCCAAGTAGTGCTAGGGAAACCGTTTGTTGAAACATCTAGAATGGGCCATAACAAGTATGATGGAACGGTTAGGTTCAAGGAAGGGACCGATGAGATCACCTATAGGATGCCTTGGAAAACAACTGAGTATGGCCACTTGTCCATTTATGATCGAGACAACATCAAAGCTATTGAGGACAAAAGTAAGGAAGATGTTGAAAAAGGTTATAAATTCATGTGGGAAAGAAGGAGGCATTACTATAAGGATTGTTTGACTTTAGGGCCTAGGTATAGAGTCGATGAAGATTTTGTCAACATGATAGAATTCTCATTGAGGATGCGTGAGGAAACGTAGGAGCACGACTATGAGTCTAGCTACAAGACTCTTAAATAAAGAAAAGCGCTTCGTGGGAGGCAACCCATGCTTAATTGTTTGCTTGTTAGTGTCATATATCTTTTATTAATCGTTTATCCTCATGTTTAAATTTGTAAAAATGCTTTATTTTGTTTTTAACTTCGTCTTAATTACATATAAAGGTATTTTACATAAGGGATAAGTGTAGGGAGGATTACACACGTTTTCAAAAGAAACGTAAACATGAGAATAACAATTAATTAAAAGATATATATGTTTGTTTGTTTGAGTCAAATGCTTGTATCGAGTCATAATGAATGTTTTGCAGAAATTTTTCCAGATTCTAAAGATGTAAATTTTCCAGAAATTTTTCTAGAAAATCGCAGACCAGTTTTTGTCAAGATAACCTGACGGCGTCAGGATTGCAACCTGACGGCGTCAGGAAGGAGTAAAAACATCAGATTACTTTTTCTCGTTTTCTGAGCTACTTATAAATTTTTGGAATTTTCCAGGTCTTAATTTTCTTATAAATTCTGTAAACATCCATTCCACAAGCATTATATCCTAGTTTAAATCGAGTCTTATATATATTATTACCGCCGATTTTACGCGAAGGTTTCGTTTGTTTTCTTCAAGTGTGCAGGTTTAGTTTGTCAAGAAGAAGTTACATAAGATTGGAAGGAGCTTTTCACGCATAAATTCTTCTTGAAAATAATTTAACCACCACTTTACACGGATCCTACCGAGCTAATCAGGGGAGTATTAGTTTCTTTCGTTTTTAATTACCTTCTTTTATCATAACTTTGATACTTTCGGGGAACATTGGGGACAATGTTCAGTTTAAGTGTAGGGAGGGAAAATAAAACGGGAACTTTGAAACTATGCTTATCCTTGACTATTTGCTTTGTCCAATTGTGATTGTGTAATAAACCATGAGAAAATGTCGGTTAGGGTAATTTTGGCACCAAATTTAAAATTTTTCATGACATATAGGAGTGGGCCATTAGTCTTAACAAAAGCGTCTCATGGATAGGAAGTTGCATGACTAGCACAAAAACCCTTTACCACCCAAATTCCACCCAAAATGTGAGGATCGCCCTTAGATTAGTAGGAATTAAAGCATTCATCTTTAATGCTTAGAGTGTGAACCGGTAGTATATTAGATTCTAGAACTTGTTTTGTGATGCATTCCGAGATCGCAAGTGAGGCTACACTTGTGTAGTTAGGAATAACTAAATGATAAGAGGCATTAGGATAAACCCTTGTTTGATACCCGTAATATAATTACTTCTTCCACATCGGTTGAGTAATTCCCCCACACCCTTTGCGTTGTACTCATTTTTAGTACACGATACCCCTAGTTAACCCCTCAGAGCCTATCCTTTTCGCGGTTCTCGTGATATTTCGGTTTTTCCGGAATATCAATGAAGAGCATTGTTTACACCCCACCCCCAAATATACACCCAAATCGCCTTAGCCTACCCCTTATGCACTCACTTTTAGTGCAATTATTTGTTATCACCCCAAACCCTTAGTTCAATTATCTAGTTGCTTGCATAAGTTGCTAAGTCGAGTCATATCCTTTGTATACAGTTTTGGGATGATTGGGATTCATGGGAAAAGTTAAAGTTTATGAAATGACGGGAAGGGAACGTTAAATTCAAATTCCCTTTGTTTACGTAATAATGTACCCCAAGTGTTTTGATCTTTTCAAATCGAGTCAAATTAGTGTTAGAGTAATAAAAACTCAAGTGTAGGGATATGCTTATAAATCCCTAGTATTTTGATGTTATCGTAGAGGATGGTAGAGTAAAAGTGTATAAAAAAAAAAAAAAAAAAAAAAAAAAAAAAAAAAAAAAAAGTGATAAAAAAAAAAAAAAAAAAAAAAAAAAAAAAAAAAAAAAACATACGGGCTACCATCCTACATCTATCTTTTAAATTTATGTTTGTTTATTTCAGTTATCTAGAGTTTAGAGTGTCGAGTCTTGGCTTAGCAATGCCATTCTTCATATGCAGTTAACATAAAGATTTTTGACTTACCACCACTATATAGCCTATCCCACCAAACCCTTATTTCCCTACCGTAAACCTAACGTTACAACCCTTTTAAAGACCTCTTTGATAGTCTTTCCTAGGTGCTTACGCCAAAGCGATGGAGGTTTGATCTATTATCAAGCCTATGGTAATCTATGTACTAGGACCGGTTAATGAGTGTTTATCTCCCATTTCCTATATTGTTATATTTCATTTATACACCTGAGAGAGATGTGAGTATCCAAACACCCCATGTGAGGTGCTAGTATGTAATTTCCGTGCTTATTATGACTTTTGCGGGGCTTATATGTGTTGTGGACCGTTTTGAATTAATGCTGAATGACCCCTAACTTATAAATTAATTGGCTAAAAGCACATTTGCTTGAGGACAAGCAAATAACAAGTGTAGGGATATTTGATAAGGTTTTAAAAGGTACCATTTTGAGGGGTCGTTTAAGTCCTTATTTGATCACTTTTGTATCCGTTATTGCTTAATATCGTTCCTTTTCACTTTTTAGGTCTCGTGAAGGCAAAATGCTGGAATGGCACTTATTTGGACAGAAAGGCGCGAATATATGAAGAAAATGGCCAAAGTCGAAATCAGACACTCACAGTTGCTGAAAGTATAAGGCGACGGCGTCAGGTTGTTATGTGCGACGCCGTCGGAGAATTATTGAGACGGGTCAGAACTCAAAACTCGTGTTTTCAAGAGACGGCGTCTAGTTGTGAAAGAGTAGGCCGTCGCTACTCAGACGGCCTAGATGCGATCCAGACGACGTCAGAAGCTGAAGAGGACGGCGTCACGGACATAAGGTGACGCCGTCGCAAGGTTAACGTGGCCAAGACGAAACCCTAATGGCGGCGACACGACGGCGTCACTAAACATAAGGTGACGCCGTCGCAATTGTAATCTTATATATAGAATCCGAATTTTTCAGTCTTTGTGTGGAGAGTCTTTGGAGTAAAAACCTAAAACCGAACCTAAGGTGTCTTGTACAGTATTTTAGGGTTTTTAACCCTATCTTACACCAAGATAAGTCTTTGCTTCATTAATTCAATTATGTCTTTGATTGATTGTGTGTATGCTTGCATGTTTACAATGTCCGGCTAAATTACTTGTGTGTTTGCTTAGATATATGAAACCTAGTTGTTAATTATTGTTAGGTTGTCTCTTATCTTAATTGTAATTGGCTTAGGAGTGCGACTAGGCTATCGTTGTGTTTAACATTTGAGAAATCTTTGATAGTTTATGAAAGACTTAGTGGATTTCGTTTACTAAACCAAAAGATAACCTCAAGTTAGTTTATGAATGACTTAGTGGATTTCGTTTACTACACTTAAAGGTGACTTCAAAGAGTTAGGGAATGCACACCTTACGACTTTAGAAAACACAACGCGTTAAGAATAAGGACGTGACAATTCAACCATCAATAGGAGATAACTAGGGAGTAGTAGCATCTAGGTAAACACATCTTTAACTATCATACGAGCACACAACAATGGACATAGACTATCCTCACCTTAGATTAGATAATTAGATAAGTAGAGTAATCGGTAGCAATACCAACCCCCCAAATCCAAACCCCGAGATTCGTACCTTTCCTTTCCTTAAAAAATTATAAAAAGATAAAAAAATAATCTTCCTCAACCCCAACCTTAGCGTAGTAACTTCTCACTAGCATTCCTATTCCCCTAGAGAACGATATCAATACCCGTGGCTTACCCTAATTACTACACTACAACGATTAGGTTCACTGCCTAGGGTGTTATAAAACTTGCTCGAAGAAAAGGAAGTTTCCTTGACCCCGAACGACGCGTGTAGCGTTATCAAAAATAGAAGCAAAAAGAAATAAATATCAGTGCTACATTGGTCCTATTTAAATAAAAGTGGATAAACATACTTTGTCCTTGGTATATGATCATAGGCTTCTTGGGAGACCCCTCCCAACTCTGAGCAATCCCAGCCATGTATAAGATGGCTTCAGGGAATACTTGCACATCCGTAGGGTACTTTGCCAAACGCAGGTAACAAGGATCAATCCGAACCTCGTAGGGCAGGGGGTCATTATACCATTTAGCATTATACCTATTCTCCTTGTTCAGCAGCTCTGAATATGTAGGGGGAATAATAGTGTCTTGCACGTAGAAAAAGCTACCCTTCCAACCCGATATGTTTGTGTATACTTTCTCAAACAGATTGGGTACATCTGGCTCAGGTCTTTTTGCTAGTGTCAACCAATTGCCCCTGGGGTACAAGTTCAGGAATCCTCTTAAAACTGTCAAGGTTGGTTCATATCCGTAGGCTTTGCACATCACTATGAATGTCGTCAATTTGGCAAAACCAAAAGGATTGAATCTTGAGATATGAACTTTATAGTACTGCATAAATTCCAAAATCAATGGGTGCAGCGGAATCCTAAGGTTTGAGTGACTAAATGCATGGGTATACAACCCTACGAAACCTGGAGGGGCATCAAAGATACCCTGAGTGGGTTTGGGTAACATCACTTTATGTTCTATTGGAATAGGATAATCGGCTAAATGATCATGCAAATCTTTAACAGACAAAGTGCACTTTTGTTGCTTTATAATAAACTTAGAATCCATGTTCCTATTTCTTGAAACAATCTACAAGAGGAGAAAAGTGTTTACCTTGGTTTTCGAAGATGGGGCGCTTGAAAGTTTACTGCGTGACGGAGAGAGTAAAAGTATTTTAGGGTTTCATCATATTCCCCTTAAATACCCTTTTTTACCGTCTCCTAATTCACACACGTGTCCATCTAGATTACTCTTATCCAAGCCAAGCCACTTTTTAAATTTTAAATAAAGACTTTTGGTCTTCGGGTTACATGGGGATAAGTGACCACTGTAGCGGGTAGATGGATGATTTAATTAGCATTGAATGCGCTTGGTTAGTTGCGTAGTTATCTCCCAACTAGCATATTTAGCAGCATGATGGTGTTTTTTCAAAGCATGAAGTCGAAAGCAATACCTCCTCGCTCATATGCATCACTTTCGACTGGGGGGCTTGATGATGTACCCTCCGAGTAGTTCGAAGGACACTCCTCCGAGACGTGTCGAAGCCCTTCTATACGAAGGCCTAAGTTAGGATTCTGAAATATCCATAGGCGTCAAACCATTCGTTGGTACGAAGGTTACCTAAGGGGAATTCGCCACTTGAAGCCTTAAGCCCTTCGGGGTATGGCTGACGAAGGAACAATGGATAAGGAACCTCCTGACTTAGTCAAACCCACGATCTCCCTCTCTCTCTTGGCTTCCCCGTCAAGTCTGAGAACGTGGGTCACTAACCCCTAGTGGTTACCCACAATCATGGGACGCCCCCATGATCTCCGATATTCATGCAAGAGTGCCTATAACCGTATTTCTTCCACTATAAATGGGTTAGACGGACGATGGTTTATGGTATGCTCATTTCACACTCATATCTTTACTTTCACACACTTATACAACCATAACTCATACTTACTCTCACGCCGGAGGTGGTTCGCAGGGTCCTACCCCTGCGCAATCACTTAACGTAGTGTCTTAGTATTTCTTATTCTCAGGTTACAGGCGAGCCTTGGCTGGAACACACACCCCTCATTACTTTGATCCTCATCGAAGCCTGGTAGTGCAATCTTTTGCACAATCAAGAATCAAATCCACAAAACTAGCAAGTGATGAACCCTAATTAGGGTTTATAGGATTATAAGAATTACCCCTTATCGATTTTGTAATTCAATCCAAGAATACTAACAATAATGTGTTAGTACCACTTTCTTGTACACACGTACTAAATCAAATTAAAGTAATGCTAGTTTTAATTAAACGAAACAATTTGGTTTTGGAAAAGATGTGGATCGACACCCAAGGGAGGTGGTCGAACGATTCAAGCAAAAAACACACACAAACAATTTAGGTTTTAGCTTATAAGTACAAGAGATGCAAAACCAAGACCCCTAGCCTTGTATATATACTCAACATAACTTGGTGAACAAGTTGAGTTTGGGTTGGGTTGGGAATACCCCTTGGCCGATCGGTGGTGTGATCCCCAAGGTATTCCGGAACCTTCCCAATCTTAATTTTGCAATCTAGTCCTTTCCAATTATATTTAACGATCATTAGTCCATTACATTTAATTAACTTAACGTCCGTTATATTATTTCATGTAATTAATAAATAAATATAACATTTACATTTAATTATTAACTTTAATTCTCATACGTAAAGCGTGCAATCCCTTGGTCTCGAGTTCGATCCTAACTCACGACTACTAATTTATATCCATAAAACCAACAGCTCCCACTTTGATATATCTTAATAGAGTGATCACATCGGCGAGCGTCTAGCAACACTTCGATGCCTCTAGTACAACTCGAGCAAGGCTCCTGAAAAACCTTTTAATGATTTCTCATTATTATCCTTTTGTTTCTAATACCATGTTAAATAAAAATATGTAATTAAGTCATATTTTATTCAACTATTATGTTTCTTGTTTTAAGTGATTGACCAATATTACCAACTCTTCTGAACATATTCAGGGGAGATTTTGGGTGCGGCCGCACAAACATCTTGTCAACCCTACGAAGGGCCCAACAATATTAAACTCCAAATAAATTTGAAGGAACAAATTATATCTTGACTACGAGAGTAACCCTCAAATTTTGTAACAGTTCTGGAAACAACCCATATGACTACCAGTTACGTATAGCGTTAAGTTGCTCCACATAAATGCACTACATTTATGACACTTATCTGGTATCTCAAGTCTGAGGATAACTATTCACAATTTACTTATAACAATATCCACAAAGTAAATTATGTAGTTGGGATAAGTCATATATTCAATTCATTGAATATCATCTGAAATTGGTATGCATTCTCATCAATATACTTTCAAGTATATTCTACCACATCTCTCATATTTGTTTTAGTTTAATGATACTCCCATATCATTAATCGACAACGGAAAATTTAGAATAACTTAGTTACTCATGGACTAAACATGTAAATATAGGACAACAATATTACAAATGAAAATAAACATAATCAAAATTTTATTTCATCAAAATAATAAATGTTTACAATATCCTTTATCCAAATACTAATCACAGTTTTGCATGAAACTATTAGCTAAACGAAGTCTAATTCCATTGAGAAGTCCAATAAGCTTTTCTCTAGGTAAAGCCTTATTGAAAGGATCAGCTAAGTTGTCATCTGTGTGAACTTTCAATAGATTAATTTCACTTTCATGGACTTGTTCCCGAACATAGTGATACTTCCGTAGAAAATGTCTGGTGCCCTTCATGACTCCAGGTTCATTGGCAAATATGATTGCAACAGAATTGTCACAATACATATCAATAGGCGATTCAATTGAAGGCATAACACCAAGCCCTGAAATGAATTTCCTAATCCAAACAGCCTCCATTGCAGCTTCTGAAGCAGCTATGTATTAGGTTTCTGTCGCAGACATCGCAATCGTACTCTGCTACTTGCTCTTCTAGTCAACTGCTCCTCCATAGATGATAAAGACATAACCTATATGAGACTTCGTATCATCTTTATCACACTGCCAGGACGCATCACAGTAACCTGTAACATCAAGCTCTGTGTCTGGATTTCCACTATACACTAAGAACATATCTTTCGTATTTCTAAGATACTTTAGAATATGTTTAACAACAGTCCAATGTAGTTCACCCGAATTCTGTTGATATCGACTGGTCATGTTTTGAGCGAACGTCACATCTGGCCTTGTGCATCTCACAGCATACGTAATAGATCCTACTGCCGAAGCATAAGGAACTTTCTGCATGCGTGCCACTTCAGCAAGTGTTGAAGCACACATATCGCTACATAAGCCATGCTTTACTTCCATCGGCAAATATCCTTTCTTGGAATTTTGTATATTGAATCTCTTCAATATTTTATCAATGTAAGCGCTTTGATTTAAACCAATTAACCGCTTTGACCTATCTCGGTAGATCTTGATTCCCAGAATGTATGCAGCTTCTCTTAAATCCTTCATGGAAAAACATTTTCCAAGATATGCCTTAACATTTTGCAAACTTGGAATGTCTTTTCCCATAATTAATATGTCATCGACATAAAGGATAAGGAAAATTACATCACTCCCACTAACTTTGTGATATACACATGGCTCGTCAAGATTTTGAATAAATCCATACTTTTTGATTTCTTCATCAAATCTCTTATTCCATTGCCTTGATGCTTGCTTCAATCCATAAATGGACCTTTGAAGTTTGCATACACGGTTTGGAAATTGTGGATTCACGAACCCCTCATGTTGCTTCATATAGATGTCTTCATCTAAGCGACCATTCAAGAAGGCGGTTTTGACATCCATCTGCCATATCTCATAGTCATAGTACGCTACTATAGCTATGAGAATTCTAATAGCTCTAATGTCTGCTACAGGAGAAAAGGTCTCCTCGGAATCTATGCCATAAGTTTGTGTAAAACCTTGCGCAACTAGACGAGCTTTATAGATGTGTATATTGCCATACATGTCAGTCTTTATTTTATAGAGCCACTTACTTCCAACCACCTTGGCGTTTGGAGGTAAGTCAACCTCTTCCCAAACTTCATTATCTCTCATGGATTGCATTTCCCCATTCATTGCAGCTTGCCATTTGTCCTTTTCAAGACTTGCCATGGCAGCTCTATAATTAGTAGACTCTCCAAGATCTCCAAATATAGTTTCCTCGACCTCTACGTTAAGACATAGACGTTCAGGTGCACGCGTAGACCTTACAGATCTACGAACAGGAATCACTTCAACTTCTGGTGGAGGACCCAGACTATCAGGTTCTACCGGAAGTACGTTAGTGTTTTTAGAAGGTAATGTATCTTCTTTATCATCTTCCAGATCATAAACTCTCCCACTGAATTCTTGAGATACGAGATCCTTTTCAAGAAAATCTCCATACCTAGCAACAATTACTTTATTTTCAGTTGGATAGTAAAAGTAGTAACCCATAGTTTCCTTAGGGTATCCTACGAAGATACACTTTACAGATCTTTGTTGGAGTTTATCTGTTGGGTCACGTCTAACATACGCCTCGCAACCCCAGACTTTTAAATAAGACAAGTTAGGAGCTTTACCATGCCATATTTCATATGGTGTCTTATCAACCTTCTTTGTGGGAACCATATTCAGAATGCGAACAACTGATTTTAAAGCATAATCCTAAAAGGATAAAGGTAGAGTATGTTAATACAAATAAGCTTTAAAAACGTTTATTTAAATTTTACGATCTTCTAATGTTTTGTCGATAACAAACGTAAAATCATTTTTACGAAACAAATAAAATACGTAAATAATTTGATTCAATAGTTTTCTAACACACTAACGTTTTCACATAAAACACTAAAACAAGTATAAAGTGTTTTTATAATTTAGATACATATGTACAACAACTAGTGTTTACATATTGGGCTAACATATACTTAACTAAGTATATACTAAAATAGGTAAAAACAAGTTTATACTAAAATGGGTAAAAATAAGTATATACTAAATGGGTAAAAACTAGCAAATGGTATTGACCCATAACCTATGGTTTTGTCAAAACCACTTAGCCAAGTTCAATGTATTCTAGAGATACATTGTATCTAGAAAGAAACCCACGGATCAACCCATAACCCATGACCCATGACCCATAACCAAAAATACCCATGGGCAAAGAGGAGCGTCCCACGGATCCCTAGCCTTACGCTAGCCGGATCCCTTGTGGGAAGGATCCGCGGGATCCGGGGAACAGTAGAAAATTTCCTCTATATATAGTGAGCCATTTCTTCCTTTTTGCTCACCACTTTCACACATACTTTCTCCAAATATTATATCCCTCTAACCTCAGATCCAAGAGATCTATGTAGTTTGTCTTTTGTTTTTTTGTGATTCTCTAGGTTCCTCTTAAAGGCGAGATCACCACTTCTTGAAGTCGAGCAAGCTCAAGTCCATGAGTTGCCATGCTTCGTCATCATCAAGACAACTGAGGTTCTCTTGTTGATAGTTCTTTCTTCCTCCGTAGATGTTGTGTTGTAGGCATTAGTGAAGAATGCTAAAGGTGTCAAGACGAAGGCATTAGTGAAGGGTGCCAAGCGTTGTGTCAAAGGAATTAGTGAAGGATGCCTAAGAATCAAATCAAGTGGCATTAGGGAAGAATGCCTAGGTCGTATAATCGATGAGGTGCATCGTTATACATATATGTATTTGTATATTTCCAAGGATGGTGATATCCTTGATGGTGTTGTAACAAGGAGTGGATCTCCTTGAGATTAGGTGTTGTGTTGTGATAGGTAGTAGTTCCTCTATAGTAATGGAACTAGGTGCTTAGCCTAGTACGTAATAAAGGGTAGGCGACGTTGTGATAGGATTAGTTCTCCTTGGTGTGAAAGAACTCGGTGGTTAGCCTAGCACCGTATAAAGGGTAGGTGACGTTGTGTTAGGTGTGGTTCGCCTTGGTGTGAAAGAACTCGGTATTTAGCTTTACACCGAAAAAAGGTGTAAGCGACGTTGTGAAGGCTTCTCCGCCATAAGGAGATTGGTGTGGTGTTTACGAACTCTCGAGTAGGTGACTCGGGGAGTGGAGTAGGTCAAGGAAGGTGTCCTTGTAGCCGAACCACTATAAATACTTGTGTCGTGGTGATGTGCTTCTTACTCTTTATCTTTCATTACACGTTTATATATCTATCTATCAAAGACCAACATAAACAACCAAATAGATTGACATAAGTCGATCTAAATATTTAAAAGGAAGTTTTAAATTGGTAAAACTATTCAACCCCCCCTTCTAGTTTTCCACAGAGTAGTAAGATTAAACATTAATCATATCATGTCCAACAATGTATGATTTCTTCTCTCAGATACACCATATTGTTGTGGAGTATATGGAGATGTGAGATTCTGGACAATTCCATTCTCAGCTAAGTAATCTTTAAACTTTTGGCTTAGATACTCGCCTCCTCTATCGGATCGAAGAGCTTTAATCTTCTTTCCCAATTGCAGCTCTACTTCTGCTTTGAAAACCTTAAATGTTTCAAATACCTCATGTTTATGCTTAAGTAAATAAACATAACCATAACGGCTAAAATCATCAATAAAGGTAAAGAAGTAGCTAGCACCTCTCTTTGACACATGTCTAAGTGGTCCACACACATCAGTATGAATAATACCAAGTACATCAGACGCCCTCTCCATATTGCTATGAAAAGGTTTCTTCGTCATCTTCCCAGATATGCATGACTCACATTTATCAAATGATTCATCATTGATATTTTGCAAAAGCCCTTCGTGTTGTAGCTTTTGCATGCGAGCCTTGCCTATATGAGCAAGTCTACAAGGCCAAATATAAGAAGAATTCAAGCCCAAATTCATTTTCTTATTGATGTTAAACATCGAATTATTATATTTGTTATATTCATTTCCAATCACATCAATTTCAAACATACCATTCACAGTAATCGCATTAAAATAAAATACACCATTTAAAGAAACAGAAATTTCATTACGTGAAATAGTATGAGTAAAACCATCATCCAACAATACTGAAAAGGAAACAACACCTCTAATTATAGAAGGTGCATAATAACAATTGTTTAATAACAGTACTAAGCCCGAAGAAAATAATCGATGAGGTACATCGTTATACATATATGTATTTGTATATTTCCAAGGATGGTGATATCCTTGATGGTGTTGTAACAAGGAGTGGATCTCATTGAGATTAGGTGTTGTGTTGTGATGGGTAGTAGTTCCTCCATAGTAATGGAACTAGGTGCTTAGACTAGTACCTAATAAAGGGTAGGCGACGTTGTGATAGGATTAGTTCTCCTTAGTGTGAAAGAACTCGGTGGTTAGCCTAGCACCGTATAAAGGGTAGGCAACGTTGTGTTAGGTGTGGTTCGCCTTGGTGTGAAAGAACTCGGTATTTAGATTTGTACCGAAAAAAGGTGTAAGCGACGTTGTGAACGCTTCTCCGCCATAAGGAGATTGGTGTAGTGTTTACGAACTCTCGAGTAGGTTACTCGGGGAGTGGAGTAGGGCAAGGAAGGTTTCCTTATAGCCTAACCACTATAAATACTTGTGTCGTGGTGATGTTCTTCTTACTCTTTATCTTTCATTACACGTTTATATATCTATCTATCAACGTCCAACATAAACAACCAAATAGATTGACATAAATCGATCTAAATATTTAAAAGGAAGTTTTAAATTGGTAAAACTATTCAACCCCCCCTTCTAGTTTTTCACAATTGGCATCAGAGCTTCGTTACCAAGTTTCTTAAAGTATGTTGTACTTTAAAATTTTGATACGATCCGTGTATGTTTGAAAACTACAAAGAAGGATTTTTTTGTCATGTTTTAAAAAATCATTATAATGTTTATTGTTGGACAATGATAGAATGTTCTAACATTTTTTTTCTTGTTAAGTATTCTTCATACTTGGATTAAGGATTACCAAGAAGATCATGAAGAATCCATCTAATATTTCTTTCTGGAAAAAAATGTTTAGTATTGTCCTTCTCACAATATGAATCTGGAGATTCCAAGAAGATCATAAAGCATTTCATCTAAACACTTCTTTTCTTAAAAAGAATATTTAGCAAAGGTATGATCGCTAATAATTTACTTTTGATCTTATTATTGTTAAAATCTTAGTTGCATGATTTATATCTATTAGTAATTACTTAAGTAGTTATCTATATTATAGTATTCTTCGACTAAGTTGTATAGACTACGCTACCAACTCGTAATAATGATTTCTTGGTTATTCGATAGCCTCAATCATTATTCATCACAAAGGGCTTATTGACACTTCATCTATGTCAATAAATATCCATGTAAAACTTCTTATATTATGATAAAATGGGATTTTATTATAATGTTTGAAAAGCTTCCCAAGAATTATGACTAATTCTTAAAAAGGGAACCACGTCTAATAGGAATAGTATTAAAATCTTCAAAACTTCAAATCACAAGTTTTAGAGCCTTAACATCAAAACACTAGGCGTTTTAGAACTCCCAAACCAAAGTTATCAAGGAATCTTTGAGCTGATTTTTGCTGTCATGCTGGATCCCTACGTTTACACTAGCCGGATCCTAAATGAGAGGGATCCGCGAGATCCGTGCAACAGAAGACAACTTAAATTAAAGAATGATCACTGTGGATGTTCCACAATTATACTCACCCCAAAGACTCACGAACAAGAACTCAGCTACTGTTCATAGGAGCAATTTGATCATTCCTCTCAAGCTTAACAATCACTTGTGTAAGTTTAATCTTCACTACATTGTCAATTTAATTCCTTGATTTCTAGGATTACAATTTCTTCATCTTTAAGAGTTGAGTTCAAATGGGTTTATCATAATTTTTCACCACATTGTTTTCTAAGATAATCTAAATCAAAGAATTAACATTGTTAATACAAATTAAACACATTTCTTGAATTCAACAAAGATGATGAGAGAAAAATTGTGATCAAACCTTCTAAGGTTACTATTCACAATTAACACCACATTGTGGTTATATTGTTTCGGAACAATCATGCCAAGCAACAAGCAACAAGATTACCAAGACACCGCTCACTACATACCCATGTACCATAGGAAAGATGGACTAAGTCCGGACGATAGGAAAGCCTTTAATATGCTTGAGAAGAGACTCTTTCACGAAGGTAGAGTTATTGATCCATCATTCCTTGCAAATACCGACATAAAGGAAGTTTTTGGAACAATTGGGTTTGATTGTTTATTGGATATAAACGAGCAAATTTGCCCGGTCTTTGTGCTTGAGTTCTACAAGACAATGGGTATAATTAGAAATGATGATGGGTCCATCTCAATTGAATTCACAATAATTGGACATGAGTACACTCTTTCGCTTGAGGAGTTTGGAAGAATAATAGGGGTTCCATATGATGGTGTTTGCATGTCTTCTAATGAGTGGTCGTTGGAGGAGATACACTCTATGGTTGATCATCACGAAATTTATCACACGATAATCACGGAAGAAACCATGGTAAGGGACACCGTTTTTATGCCAAGAGCATCCCTATCAAGGGTTACTATGAAGTCAAAAGTGAGCTATAGGGATCCTTTCCAAATGGAGCTCTCGGAGATGTACGAGTTGTATAGGAAATGGGAAGATGTGATAAGGGAGAATGTGGTGTACCTAGTAGGAAACAAGGATCACCCCAACACATGTCTAAGCTTCATGATCTATTGCCTAGTGACTGAGACTCGCTTTAACATTGCCTACTACATGATCAAGAGAATGGCAAGTGTAAGAAGCATGGACAAGATGGTGCTCCCGTATGCAATGCTCCTAACTCGTCTTGCTAAATTCATCTTTGAATAAGATCCTTCTCCACAAACCTATGGCCATAGCTTTTGCAACAAGGTTATGGTATCATTAACCGATGGAAGAACCACGAGGTTTATGGTAGATGGCAAAAGTCCTAACCCACCCACGGATTCCTCGGAAGAAAGGGAGAGACAAAGAGAAAGTGAAGGAAGTAGCAACCCACTCGGAAATACCGAACTCGACCCCTTGGAGTATATCAACCAATTGACGGACGTTCCTGGTGCATCACCCGAATGGCAACAAACCAAGGGAATCTCCAAGTGCTTTGCCAACTTCTTGAAGAAAAAGAGGTAGAAATGGTATGATAAAGAGTGGAGGACGGGATGGGGAGGAGAAGAGAGGTAAGGTCATAGGACCCAGATTTGTGATGAACAATTTCAAACAATGGTTTGTAACACTTTAACTATGCTCGTAGTATGTAGGTTTCGCCATATCTTGGCACTAAACAATTCTAACTTAGGAATTTGAAGAATGAGATTTTACGACCCCTTGAGTGGTCGTCGTCACTCATTTTAGGAATATTAGCTCTTCATACTTTGCTATACATTATATTTGTTGTGTTCCTACACTTAGTCCCTATAGAAACAACTAGGGGTGGAAACGAGCCGAGCCGAGCTCGAGCTCGTTAAGGCTCGAGCTCGGCTCGTTTATATATATAAAGCTCGAGCTCGGGCTCGAGCTCGTTTCGAGCCTTATACTTTGAGCTCGAGCTCGGCTCGTGAAAATTTTCACAAGCTCGAGCTCGGCTCGGGCTCGACTAATTTTATGATGTTTTGAGCTCGGCTCGTTAATTACATAAAGCTCGAGCTCGTTTACTACTTTTAAGCTCATTTATACGTATAGACGATATATACACGTATATAATTCTAGGGCTCGTTTAGGCTCGCGAGCCTACTCAAGCTTTTTGTACAGAGCTCGGGCTCGAGCTCGATTATTAAATGAGCCCAAAATTAGGCTCGAGCTCGGGCTCGAGCTCGTTTAAGCTAGGATCGTTCGAGCTTTTTACCGATCCGATCCCGAGCTTTTCACGAGCGGCTCAGCTCGTTTACACCCCTAGAAACAACTAGGAGAAGCATTTACTAAAAAGTGCAAAGTTGCACATTTGCTGAAAGCCTTCTGATCTGCAATAGGCGGATCCCAACATTAGAACCAGACGGATCCCTCCAAGAAGGGAACCGCGGGATCCGTGACTTCTTATAAGCAATACAGACTTGCTTACATCAAAATAGCTTACTAGATCACCTCACACTAGTCAAACATAAGATACTAGAGCCAACTAAGTCTTCCTCAAATAGTTGAAAGCCTCACACTCATCCATAGCTTACCTAGGATATATTTCAAAATGTTTTTTATCAACTCGTCAAAACTCACCATAATTCCGCTCCAACACTCACACATTATTTATCCATCAATTTTAACAAATTGATCTTAATCACCTTTTGACTCAAAATTAAGGTCAAAACTAGTTTTTCATTTTTCTTTATTTTTAAGGATTTTTGTAATTTTTTCTTAGTTCATCATCTGACTTCTAGGATTTATTACCACCATTTCTCCATATCAAATTAAATGGTATCCTTATCAAACACATAGTTAGACTACCTAAAGTCAATTTTCTTACCCAAAACCGTCATTAAGCACCATCACTCATTATGGTTGAGGATTTGAGATGT
Organism: Chrysanthemum seticuspe; assembly: GCA_019973895.1. NCBI lineage: Eukaryota > Viridiplantae > Streptophyta > Magnoliopsida > Asterales > Asteraceae > Chrysanthemum > Chrysanthemum seticuspe. The sequence continues at coordinate 26,941,438 of BPTQ01000009.1, read as the reverse complement.
CCAACAGCTAAAGACTTCAAAATTAAGTCAAAACCTCGAAATCCATTACTAGAAAACCTTACAAAAGCATAATCATTTCACCTAGAACCTGCCTGACAGCCGGATCCCTGGTTTTTAACTAGACGGATCCCTGCTGAGAGGGATCCGCGGGATCCGTGGCTGCAGAAAGCCTTAATCAGCTACCATATTCAATTTTAAGTCACCTTTTGGTTATCTAACCACTTTTAGCCTTCATTTATTATCCTCCTAGAGCTGATCAATATCCTAAGTGCATGCTTAATCCTCTAAGCGGACAAGAATTTAATTTCCAAATTCAAATTATCCTTTATAAACCAAACAACCTTAGGGTTAAGGCACCACTCTTACTTACCTCTAAAAAATCAGCAACTAGTAGTTTATATTAGCATCATCATCACTATGACAAAGGCTCTTAGCAACAACTCTTCAACCATAGGATCATCCAAAAGAAATGGTCAAATGATCCATGAAATCTCATCCACCGAAACATCTCCCATTAGAGATAATGATACTAGAATACCACCTCATCAAACTCATCTAAAGGCTAAGAGAACCGCAAGGATTAGCATTAAACCTTTCGGACTAGAAAAAGGATCATCTAGTTCAAAACCAAACATGGCTAGTTCTAGCAAGCCGTCAAAACCTTCATTCATTGAGCATGGACTACACTCCTTGAATGAGCCTCTCCCTCACCAAACATCTACTCATTGGATCATTCACCACCAAGAACCTCTCATTCACCAACCTTTTCATTGAATAGGGAACCACCAACAACACCAACTAGTCCATCATGGGAGACAAGGAACAACCTTGATCATATGGAAGAATTTCCATTACCACCCTCATTTTTAGAACCTCATCCCACTTCACAAAATGAAGACCCACAATCACACATAGAGCCTCCTCAAAATATCCATTTCCCTCCGGTTCCAAACCAAGACAATAATTGTCCAAATTGTCTAATTACTCAAGGACTTGTTCAAGAAGCACGAAATGAGATACATTTCATGGTTAATCATCTTCTTGCAAAATTGGATCAAATCAACAAGTCCACTCATCCTTAGACTCAAACACATTGTCGCATTTTAAGTCTAGTAACTAGTTAGTATTAAGTAGTATCTGTATGGCCTAATTCATTCTCTTAGTTTTAGAGATTTGTTTGACTATCTCTTGTTTTATTGAATGAATATTTATATGCCATGATTATTTTGTGTGTTGTGCTTGTTACATTGAACACATATCTCAGCTCCTTATTAGCATTGATTGGGACATTCTCATTGCTGAAGAAACTGTCAACAGATAGCCGGATCCCTCCAAAATACCTAGACGGATCCCTGCAAGAAGGGAACCGTGGGATCCGTGGTCCAGAAGCACAAAATACTACTAACTTGAGTTTTATTTGCAGGAAATTATGCACTATACTCTTATTTTCTAACCTTTACTTTGTAGATTTTCAAAGAACACATGAAAACTTTGACACCATAAAGCTAGGGGGAGCTTTGTGTCAAACGATATTGCAATTTCACTTGCAACTTAATCCGCTTTTGGATTATACTTCATGACACCCCATTGCAACTTTGCAATCTTCAAGGGGGAGCACTTTTTCGTTACTTAGACGAACCATTTGCAAACATATTTGCAAACACATTAGTTTAATTACGTTATGTACTTGACGTCCTCTTAAAGGGATGGACTCGTCAAGTGAGAGTTAAGACGAGTACCATTCCCGTCACTTGCTCTCTTTACATTTTTTTTACATATTTTTCTTACAAACATTGTGTTAGTTTCTTTCAACACTTTTTGTTTCGACAAAAAGGGGAGTAGAAAGTAAAAACTACTAATTCAAATTTGCTACGAATTTTAGTTTTTCCTTAAAATAATTTTATGTTTTGTCATCAACAAAAAGGGGGAGATTGTTAATACAAATAATCCATAAAAACGTTTATTTATATTTTACGATCTTCTAATGTTTTGTCGATAACAAACGTAAAATCATGTTTACGAAACAAATAAAATACGTAAATAGTTTGATTCAATAGTTTTCTAACACACTAACGTTTTCACATAAAACACTAAAACAAGTATAAAGTTTTTTTATAATTTAGATACATATGTACAACAACTAGTGTTTACATATTGGGCTAACATATACTTAACTAAGTATATACTAAAATGGGTAAAAACAAGTTTATACTAAAATGGGTAAAAACAAGTATATACTAAATGGGTAAAAACTAGTAAATGGTATTGACCCATAACCCATGGTTTTGTCCAAACCACTTAGCCAAGTTCAATGTATTCTAGAGATAAATTGTATCTAGAAAGAAACCCATGGATCAACCCATAACCCATGACCCATGACCCATAACCAAAAATACCCATGGGCAAAGAGGAGCGTCCCACGGATCCCTAGCCTTACGCTAGCCGGATCCCTTGTGGGAAGGATCCGCGGGATCCCTGGGAACAGTAGAAAATTTCCTCTATAAATAGTGAGCCATTTTTTCCTTTTTACTCACCACTTTCACACATACTTTCCCCAAGTAATATATCCCTCTAACCTCAGATCCAAGAGATCTATGTAGTTTGTCTTTTGTTTTTGTGTGATTCTCTAGGTTCCTCTTAAAGGCGAGATCACCACTTCTTGAAGTCGAGCAAGCTCAAGTCCATGAGTTGCCATGCTTCGTCATCATCAAGACAACTGAGGTTCTCTTGTTGATAGTTCTTTCTTCCTCCATAGATGTTGTGTTGCAGGCATTAGTGAAGAATGCTAAAGGTGTCAAGACGAAGGAATTAGTGAAGGGTGCCAAGCGTTGTGTCAAAGGCATTAGTGAAGGATGCCTAAGAATCAAATCAAGTGGCATTAGGGAAGAACGCCTAGGTTGTATAATCGATGACGTGCATCGTTATACATATATGTATTTGTAAATTTCCAAGGATGGTGATTTCCTTGATGGTGTTGTAACAAAGAGTGGATCTCCTTGAGATTAGGTGTTGTGTTGTGATAGGTAGTAGTTCCTCCATAGTAATGGAACTAGGTGCTTATCCTAGTACCTAATAAAGGGTAGGCGACGTTGTGATAGGATTAGTTCTCCTTGGTGTGAAAGAACTCGGTGGTTAGCCTAGCACCGTATAAAGGGTAGGCGACGTTGTGTTAGGTGTGGTTCGCCTTGGTGTGAAAGAACTCGGTATTTAGCTTTATACCGGAAAAAGGTGTAAGCGACGTTGTGAAGGCTTCTCCTCCGTAAGGAGATTGGTGTGGTGTTTACGAACTCTCGAGTAGGTGACTCGGGGAGTGGAGTAGGGCAAGGAAGGTGTCCTTGTAGCCGAACCACTAAAAATACTTGTGTCGTGGTGATGTGCTTCTTACTCTTTATCTTTCATTACACGTTTATATATCTATGTATCAATGTCCAACATAAACAACCAAATAGATTGACATAAGTCGATCTAAATATTTAAAAGGAAGTTTTAAATTGGTAAAACTATTCAACCCCCCTTCTAGTTTTCCACAGAGTAGTAAGATTAAACATTGATCATATCATATCCAATAATGTACGATTTCTTCTCTCAGATACACCATATTGTTGTGGAGTATATGGAGATGTGAGATTCTGGACAATTCCTTTCTCAGCTAAGTAATCTTTAAACTTTTGGCTTAGATACTAGCCTCCTCTATCGGATCAAAAAGCTTTAATCTTCTTTCCCAATTGCAGCTCTACTTCTGCTTTGAAAACCTTAAATGTTTCAAATACCTCATGTTTATGCTTAAGTAAATAAACATAACTATAACGGCTAAAATCATCAATAAAGGTAAAGAAGTAGCTAGCACCTCTCTTTGACACATGTCTAAGTGGTCCACACACATCAGTATGAATAATACCAAGTAGATCAGACGCCCTCTCCATATTGCTATGAAAAGGTTTCTTCGTCATCTTCCCAGATATGCATGACTCACATTTATCAAATGATTCATCATTGATATTTTGCAAAAGCCCTTCGTGTTGTAGCTTTTGCATGCGAGCCTTGCCTATATGAGCAAGTCTACAAGGCCAAAGATAAGAAGAATTCAAGCCCAACTTCATTTTCTTATTGATGTTAAACATCGAATTATTATATTTGTTATATTCATTTCCAATCACATCAATTTCAAACATACCATTCACAGTAATCACATTAAAATAAAATACACCATTTAAAGAAACATAAATTTCATTACGTGAAATAGTATGAGTAAAACCATCATCCAACTATACTGAAAAGGAAACAACACCTCCAATTATAGAAGGTGCATAATAACAATTGTTTAATAACAGTACTAAGCTCGAAGGCAATACTAAACTAAACACTCCTATGGCTTCAACAGCTGAGGTGCCCCAATACCCACATGCAGATATTGCTCCCCATAGGCCGGCTTCCTCTCCACTCTAAACCCCTGCAGTGTATTACAAATGTGAATACCACATCCAGTATCATATACCCTGGAATTTTTATGATTTAGAGTAAATAATTCAATTACAAATAAGTTACCTGAAGGACCGGCGCCAGAGGACCCGGCATACTTCATCTTATTTTTCCGCAATTCATCAAGATAGAGAGCATAGTTTCTCTTCCAATGCCCAACGAACTTGCAGTGGTGGCATGCTTGATCCTTTTTAGGATTTTCATTCCTAGGAGTAGGGTTCTTCTTGGGTTCTGGTTGATAGGCCATAACCTGTTTACCCTTACCAACTTTCTCTTTGCCCTTTACCTTCTTGTTGTTCGCACACTACAGTTTTGGCTTATTAATCCTTCCACTGCTCGGATGTCCTCAGGGCTTAGTTGGGTTTGAGTAGAAATCCTGATTACGTAATAGCAAGTACCTAGGGAGTAGGAGCCTTTTGAGGTAACCCTTTTTCATAATCAATTAGTAATGCGTGTAGGTCAGTAACTGTCTTCCCCACGCAGTGCATATTGAAGTTCCGAACAAAACCATTGAAATCCTTGTTAAGGGATCTGTTGATCAAGTTCACAGCAATGTCATTTTCATAAACTTTGCCAAGTGCTTGTAATTTGTCCATGTATCCTTTCATCTCCAATACATGAGCACTTATGGGTTTACCCTCTCCCTGCTTGCAGCTGTGTAATGCATCGATCAAATCATAAATTTCTACAGCCGCAGGTTTCTCAAACAAGGTTCTGAGTTCATTAAGCATGTTGTATGGGAAGTAATTTTCAAACTTCTTTTGGAGAGCAGATTCCATCGTTCCCAACATCAGGCAAGCCACAACATTATGACGCTTATACTCAGTCCTCCACGCAGCTTTCACCTCGTCAGAGACGTCAGCTTGTGGTTCAGCAGGACAAGGCGTGTACCGATAATCAAAACGATCAGCAACTCTACAGACAATTCCCAAAGAGCGGTGCCAATCATTGAAATTCTTAGAGCCAATCAAATTTTCTTCATCAAAGAAGTTTTTGAACGCAGAACTTAGTGCAGTGTTAGTGTTATCGTTGTTTTGAGCCATTTCTACAGAAAAAGTTCAAGTATTAGTATTTTCGACAATACAATTTTTCAAGAAAATAAAATATACCCAAGGTAATATAAACATATAACCATATAATTTCCTCGAAAAATAGGATCCAAATTATCATAGATTCATTACATCAGTTGATCTGCTAGGAAAAAAAGCATATAATAAGGTAATCTGTCGAAAAATAATTGGCAAACAATTTCCAATTCCTAGATCATTATGGGATCTATATTTTCTAACGTTATTGCAAATATAAACATGTTTCATCCCATCTTATGCCTTGAGTCCAGGTCTCACTTACTACTCAATTTAAGTGTCTAACTTAAAGAACTGCAAATATGTTCTGTCACACCCCCAAATTACCTGTTTTGCAGCGGAATGGAATACCTTGGGGGAGGACTGTCATAGCATCAAAGTTACAGTTATGTTGAACGACCTAAAGTGTCGTTTGGAAAACACATCATTTTATTTACTAAAACAATTAGTGTTTACAAAGTATAGGTCCCAAATGAAAATCAACGTGTGCGGAAATAAGTTTGATACAAGCCAAACGATGTTTTTAAAGTGTATAAATCCCATGTGAGACGCGTCGTCACCACGACTCTATGATAAGTCCATGCATGCCATGAAGTGAATGCCTTAGATACCTGAGATAAAACATGCTAAAAAGTGTCAACACAAAGGTTGAGTGAGTTCATAGAGTTTGTGTTGAAATGTAAAGCCTTTCAAAATCGCTTATGCAGCAAAGGCATTGTAAATCCACTCAGTTCCAAGTTTGATTCCAAAAAGTCTGTTATAGAGGCTCTTAATGATGCAGAAATTGGTTCTACAAAATGGTTTGAACATTATGGTGTTGGTCTAGCCAAAAAGAAGGTTCATAAGTGGTGCCTTATCGACCTGAGTAATCAGCTAGTGGTTGGAAATGGTTTAATTGTTAATATGGTAGCTAGAAGTATTATAGAAGAAGTTGAGGTAATTAAGGGATTGATTGTTGATCAATCATTGACATCAATTTTTAATCGAGTTGGTATTGGTGATATGCGTAAAGGTGAAGTATGGATGATAAGAGTCGGAGTTGCATTGTAAATCCACTCAGTTCCAAGTCCCGCCCATACAAAACTTGCAACCTGTGTGTTTACAACCCATTGCCAAAATATGGAATTGTCAATCTTGTTTGTAAGTAGGACATATGTGCATACGATATATACATGTACTTAATGCAAAGAATCACAGCCAACTGAACCTCTTGACAAGTCTACATTGTTTGTTGTGTCTCATTGAATAACGGATTATATTCACCCCAGGTCAAGTCATCAGGGACACAAGGGTGGGGGCGTCAGCCCGATAGTACTATCAATACCTCTCCGCCGGCTCCCGGAGGAGTTAACCAGTTGCTAAAGTATGTATGTTGATGCATAATTGAAAACAAGTTTAGCACATTAAGGCACATATCGCAATAAACCACACATAATGTCCAAAGATAATAAGAAGTATAGTGTAACACAATTGTATAAATGGTTTGAGTATTCGCAAGAGTAAAAACAAGTATTTAAGCATGTATCTCCCCCAAAGAGTTTATAAGAATTTAAACGAGTAAAAGCGGGGTATGAACTCACGGTAATCCGTAAAAGTTTAAAGTACTCCTGAAAGTAAATGAAAATAGTTGAGCATGTATCTCCCCCAAAAGTAGTATAAAAACAATTGAAAATGGGGCTATGGAACTCACCTGTTGCAATAGTTATGATGACAAAGTGGATGCACAAAAATGAGACGCAACTCTCTAACCGCGACCTATTATGAATGATATGTTCTAATGTAAATCATGAAACAATGTCGTGCATGCAAATCCACATGTAATCTATACCACTTGTACGTTTTTGAAAATAGAATTTATCGTCGAAATATATTTTTATGACATCTCGTCATGTTATAAAATACTTTACAAGTATATACGTTGAATCAACATCCTACGATAGTCGTTTAATGATTTATTATGAAATTATAACTTTTCGTTGTAAAATAATGTCATTTGACAATTTCATGAAAGTGACTAAACGGCCTTGAAAAGCTAGTCGTAAAATGGTGCACATCGAGTGTTAGGAAACAAACTCAACGGTTTTGGGAAGCTTGTATCATTATCTCAAAGTTTTAGCATTTAAGTTTTCATCCTAGAGGTCTCGATCTTGGAGAAAAATATAGGTAAAGTATGGTACTTGTGTCCAAAATATCGTTTTAGGGTGGTTTCCGGCAAAGTTTAAGTAACCGTATTCTACTCGTTACAACTCCGTTTGACAAACAGTTGGACGTTTTGGAAAATATGCTAGGCGAACTTGCTTTTACTAGAAGATATCACGTTATAAAAAGTACTACATCAATGTTAAAAACGACCCTCAACATGGTCACTTGTTGCCGTAAGGTTTGTCTAATAGAAATATATTTGTTTAGCTTATTTAATATAGTTACGGCAATTTTATGTAAACGCGTGCAATTTAATCGTTACAAATCCGTTTTCTACGTTTTATATGTCCTTAGCTTCGTATCAAAGTATACTAATATATTTTTGATAAGTCGACACATTTTATAGCGCTTAAGACTCATTTTTGACTCGTAAAAAGTTAAAATAGTATGCTGAATTTTCTGAAACAATTAGTTTTCGTCGTCAACTTGAAAAATTCATAACTTCTTCGTTATAGCTCCGTTTTAACCCGTTCAAGCGGCCACGTTTTCGTTTTAAAGTATATTTTCTAAATATTTAGCCCAAAAAGTTTTACTTACTGTCGAGATTTCCAGATTTCCAAAATATGGACAGACCCTTAATAATAGTTGTCGAAATGAGTTTTTCTCGCGTAAAACCTATTCTAACCAATTCAAAACAACTCCGAAGCTATTCTAATCCTACCATACACCTTCTTAGGGTGTCATGGGTTCCTAGACATCACCAAAAGTGATATATTTCAAGGGATAATTATTTGGATAATTAAAACTCCTTATATGTACTAAAAACCAATAAAAGTGGTATGGATCATGGAATTCATGCATGTTTTTCTTGCAAAAATAATGAAACAACATAAATATGAATATGAAAGAGTAATAAAAATCATGAAATGCTTACTTGAATGATTATGTGAAGAAGATGATAAAAACCTTACTAATCTATAGATTTTTATTTCAAAACCTTGAAATAGATTACTAGTAGAGCTTGATAATCACTTGGATCATAAAAAAAAATATGTTTTCCCTTGGTTCTTGAGATGGCCGGCCCCTAGAGAAGAGATGGGAGAGTCTTGGTCTTGTTTCACCTTTGAATGTGTTTGTCTATGTGTTTTATTTAATATAATAGCTAATATATTGCAAATATCTTGTTCTCAATGGCATAGTTATAATTTATTGATCAAGTTAAAGTATCAAAGGGGGATGACATGGATGGGGAGGTCGGCAAGACTAAATCAGAAAGGAATGAGGTGTAGTTGTGATAATTTAAATGTATTAAGGTTACATATATTGTGTATTTGGTACATATAAATAATTATTAAGTGTAGCGTTAGCTAGAAATCGATTTTATCGGAACAAAATAAAATATGTTGAAGTCATAAAAATTATAAAAATACATTTCTCGCAAGAATTGAGTGAATATATAATTATCGAGTTGAATTTACGAAAATCGTCGTAAATATATATGGATAACAATTTATATACAAAATAAATTTAAAACATCGGGTAAACTAATAATATAACTTTTATAGTCTTAAAATGAGTATAAAAATATATCGAGATAATTTTTGGAAGTATCGGATCAAATGTTCAAAATAAATGTTTACGCGATAGCGTTTATTTAATAGGAAAATAAACGTTTAATGTAAAATGCAAAACCATGCACGAACCGATATGAAATGATGAATATTGAGTTTGAGAAATGACCGGAAATTGAGAATTGTGACATTCTTCCCATGTCAGAGGAATCACGTCCTCGTGATTCGATTAATGATACTATGGCCCAAACCGCGACAAGGGTTCTAAAGTTTATGCTCATGTATGGTCTAAATGATTATGTCATGCTCATGCATATATCGTGACTATATCCCATTCTAAAGACATGCTCCCTTATGATTAGGCTCGATGAGGCAGGCTTTCCCTTTCTCGAGCAAAATTTTCGAAAGACTTTTAGGTAACCGATTTTTACTTAATCCCACAACTCATCAAACAAGAACTGTCATACGATTAGGCTAAATCGGTTTAGGTAACAACTTGTTTCTAGCTTGATCTTTGCAACTCATCAAACAAGAACTGTCGCTCGGATCAAACTGGAAACAAGTGGTTTGAAGAAAATCTTTTGAAAATTTGGCTCGATTACGGAATTGCTTACTCATATGAGACTACTACTCCCTTCATTGCATGATTCTTCCTGAATTAGACATAGGTGATCAGGCTATGTATAATTTAGGAGTAACTATGCAATGTTTGGACTAATCGACTCATATGATGTTTGGTGTTGAGTCATAAGTCCGCATGTATAAAGAATGTGCACTTATAATGATATGATGAGATGCTATGATGACGTAGTTATAGTCTAGGGTCAATGATGCAACCTAGTTCTCTATAACCGATTCTCTGATACCAATCTGTCACACCCCCAAATTACCTGTTTTGCAGCGGAATGGAATACCTTGGGGGAGGACTGTTATAGCATCAAAGTTACAGTTATGTTGAACGACCTAAAGTGTCGTTTGGAAAACACATCGTTTTATTTACTAAAACAATTAGTGTTTACAAAGTATAGGTCCCAAATGAAAATCAACGTGTGCGGAAATAAGTTTGATACAAGCCAAACGATGTTTTTAAAGTGTATAAATCCCATGTGAGACGCGTCGTCACCACGACTCTATGATAAGTCCATGCATGCCATGAAGTGAATGCCTTAGATACCTGAGATAAAACATGCTAAAAAGTGTCAACACAAAGGTTGAGTGAGTTCATAGAGTTTGTGTTGAAATGTAAAGCCTTTCAAAATCGTTTATGCAGCAAAGGCATTGTAAATCCACTCAGTTCCAAGTTTGATTCCAAAAAGTCTGTTATAGAGGCTCTTAATGATGCAGAAATTAGTTCTACAAAATGGTTTGAACATTATGGTGTTGGTCGAGCCAAAAAGAAGGTTCATAAGTGGTGCCTTATCGACCTGAGTAATCAGCTAGTGGTTGGAAATGGTTTAATTGTTAATATGGTAGCTAGAAGTATTATAGAAGAAGTTGAGGTAATTAAGGGATTAATTGTTGATCAATCATTGACATCAATTTTTAATCGAGTTGGTATTAGTGATATGCGTAAAGGTGAAGTCTGGATGATAAGAGTCGGAGTTGCATTATTGTTCGAGTTACATGGGTGTTTAGTTAAACTAGTGTTTGATCCAGGAGGAAAACGAGTCTCTGATTTCAGTAGGCACATTAATTGCAACTTGAAGTATGAGAAATGGGAGTTTGACGTATGGAGATGGCCAATGAGGAAAAAGAACATGGTTATGTTAATTGATGAAATGATAGTTGTTACTGATTGGCTTAGGGAACAGTTGAAGAGGGATGGGAAGTTGGTGATAGTCCATGATGCAGAACGAAGGAAAGAGTTACTTAATCATCTTTATCACCCAGTACCTGGTTTAATTCCTGATTCAGTACCCGATCCATTACATGAGTGTGGGAACATGGAAGTACCTGATCCTAATCTAGTACCTGAACAAAGTGACACTAAGGTGCCTGGTCTTGTTAATTCAATACATGATCCTAGGCTACCTGAAGTATTACCACAACTAGTACTGGAACCACTACTTGATTCAGTGGAAACTGAACTAGTACTGGAACGACTACTTGATTCAGTGGGAACTGAAAGAAACATTGAAGAGGAGAGTGGATTATATGAACTAGAGCCTGAACTATTAGACACTGATGAAGACACTGAATTTGCAAATGTGGATACTCAAGGATGCAAAGGGCTGTTAGTTCATTACATTAATTCAGGGAGTGACTCATTCACTAGGATGATCAGTTCATTGTGTAAGTTCGGGGGGGGGGAGGGGGGGGGTTCATTCAGTGGGTTCTTCATTCAGAGGAGAATGTGACATACAGAACTTCAGCTTGTTGAATTAGTAGTAGAAAGTAAGCCTGAAGGGGTAGGTGAGTTAGTTCTGGGATTCATATGCTCAGTGAGTGTTTGGCTTAAAGTGGAAGATGATTAAAGAGATTAAGAAAGGTTACCTCAGTCTAGTTGATGCAACCTTGAGGTCAAGGTTTTCTTAAGAGGGATGGATTGATACGTGCCAAAATAAGTCACACGTGCAGAGCACATGTGTGACTTAACTCTTGAAGTGGCGGGAAAGTTTGTTGAGACTTTGACCACAGTTGACCAGCTCCAACTGTCTTTAAATATTGTTTTCCTTTCACATTTCACATTAAGCAAATTATGATTCATTTCATCTTCTCTCTGTAATTCTCTCAAACTCCATTTGTAACAAGAAAATTCATTTGATATCACAATTTCGTGTTCCTTTTCACACTTGGAATGCCTGATTGTTATCAAACCCTATCTTTTCTATTCTAAAAACGTTTTGGTACATATCAAGCTCTTAATTAGCCTCTTATTAGGGAGAGAGAAGTTTTAGGGCCTGTTTGATAAAACAAAATGATTTAGTACTGAATGATTTAAAGGCTCTGAATGATTTATAATGTCTGAATGAAATTTCATCTGAATGAAAACATGTTGTTTGATAGTTGTTCTGAATGAATATTTCTCAATGGCATAAACTACAATTATATTTTGTATAAATGATTAAAATCTAATAGTATTGTCCATCTTCTTTTTAAAACTTTATGAATTAGAGAATTCATTGATATGTATACTCTTGGAGATTATTTTTTGCGAATGTTGTTCAGTTTCGATGATTAGATGTAATTTTTTCTTTTTTGTTTTAAAAGCCATCAAAGCAAATTTGTAAATAAGTTATTATATACAGAAGCACTTCGAAGTCATGAGTAAATTTGTAAAAGCCAAGATGCTTCACGTTGATAAGATCAAAGCAAGAAAATAATATAAAAAAAAAATGTGATAATTATTAAAGTTGGGAATTGAGATGCATTTTGTTGTAACAAATTAAACAATAAGTTATTATAAGTGGGACACCTTGAATATGATATGTATTTCCGTTGTTGAATCATTTTGAATGTTTTTCACACTGACCGACTCGACACCCAATTGAATGATTAAGATAAGAAAATAAAAGTATCAAACAACCATTATCACTTACCAAATAAGTGTGAGGTCCATTAAGAGGCTATCAAACAACCCCTTAATGTTTCCCCCAATTAAGAGGCATTAAGAATTTGAGCTCACATTTCTTCCTCAGTTAGAAGAAAAGAAACATCTTTTTAGTCTAGGAAAGGAAAGAAAAATAAATAAATAAATTCCTTAAGAACTGTGGCTATGGATTCAACCAAAAATAAATTTATTTGGGTGTTTCAAAATAAAAAATAAAAGGAAAAAGAAAAGCAATTTGCGTTTGTCGGGAGTCGAACCCGAGTCTATTGCTTGAAAGGCAATTATGCTAACCGTGGGGTGTTTGACAAGGAAGTCCATTATCCTAACCGTTGGGTGTTTGACAAGTTATGGTGCTTAAAAGGTTTTGTTCAGTTTTGAAATAATGTGTAAAAACAACTTATGGTGCTCAAAGGGTGCACCAACGTTGTTTAAAATATTCTTGGAAGGCAATTATCTTAACTGTTTGGTTTTGACAAGGGGTGTACCCTTTAAGCACCATAAGTTGTTTAAAATATTCATCCTTATTTTAAAAGCACTGGATACCCGGGTGTCGTTGGCAAAAAATGCTGCCACATTACTGAAAATTTCTATGGCACGAGATCTTCATACGGCATCAAAAAACCCTTCTCTCACACAAATGTGGTGCCATAAGCAAAAGTGGTGTTGTTGGATCCACACATACCACACTAAATACAAAATAAATAAATAAATAAATAAGTAAATAAATAAAAAAAAAATAGCCGCGTTGGCTGGTATTTACCAGCGAGACCCTTTCGCACCAACCACGGTACCGTGAGCTGTTGGAAGACTTGGGCTCGTGGTTTGGCGCTAGCTTACAACCCAAGCGTACCCCTTAGTATAAGAAGTTATTAAGAATTTGAACCTAAAAGAAGCGTAAAGGACATACCCAATATGATCATTTCTTAAAAAATATGTTTAAAAAAACGCAAAAATAGTCATATCTAAACCATAAGTTTTAAAATCTCAAATCCTGATGTTACGATCTAACGTCTTATGTGTCACTAAAAAGTATACTTTGAATACGCCTTATGTATCACTAAAAAAAAATCAAAACTTAAAACCAATAGCACTACAATAATCTAAGATTCTAAAAATCAGGTTCATACTCAAACTAGCAAACTCTTTTCCTAATTACAAACCATAAAAACCAAATCAGACAATATCCACTTTTTAAGTAAACATCAAAATTCAGCATTAAAAATCTTTTATATAATAAAACAAAACCCTAAGTAGAGACTTTTGTGTTTCAAAAAAATCAAACCATTTCTTATTGAGTAATAACTTTTTAAATTGACATTTTTTTAAAATTTTGAAAAATATTTAAATCTAATTATTTCCTAATTTGGCCAAAATTTTGTTCAATTCGTTTTTCCGATAAAAAATAAGTTAAAAACTACATGTGTCAAAAATATGCAAAACCAAAACTTTCGGGCGGGTTTTATTCAACACACTTTGAGGGTCAAAGTGTGAATTATGTTTCAAGGGGGTGTTTGTTTAAGCTTATATGTGGGCTTATTAGCTTATTTGATTTCGGCATATATTTTATAAGCTTCAATTTTCCGGCTTAGTTGTGAATTGAACTGAAGGTGTTTGATGTTATGCCTTTGATATCTTTTGTGTTAACTTGCGATAAATTTTATTCTTTTATACACAATTTTGACTTTTTCTTGATGTGGATTTATGTCATTTTTTGGATTTAGGGTATCTTTATGAGTTATGTAAGGGGTGTTTGGATGTTTGTTCTAAAATTGAATAATCATAATCAAATAGAATCAAATTGACTAAAGTATAATATGGTGTTTGGTTTGTATATTGAAGGCGATAATGGGATAGGAAGTCGTCAGCTACAAGAAAGTGGGTGCATTACCACATCGGATAGTGTTTCGAGTTTTGGACATGCCTTTGCATTTTAAGCTTTGATAAGATGTTGTTTGAGCGCCAAATTATTGCCATAATTTATGTATTTTAGCGGAAAACTAATTATATAAAAGGCGATAATCAGTATCCTATTCAGAACATAGTTTCAAATGCTCGATAATCAGTATCCTATTCAGAACTTGCGATAATCAGTATCCTATTCAGAAATTAATTTTCATATGCGCTCAAGTTAATTTATGTTACAGCCTTAGGGGACATGTAGTTAGTTTTATGTATGCATCACGTACTAAGCTATATGTATAGGGGGTTTCATATATTCTATCAAAAAAACATATTTAGTATAGACCGGGCTTTTTTTGCGAACAAAAAGCCTCTTTAGTATGTATTAATAAGTTACATATATTAGTTGCAAGTCATGAGTTGGTTTTCGCCTTTAATCTTAGGGGAATATCGAGTAATGCTAATGTTATTTTCTATATTAAAGTTTTATCATAGTGAAAGTGTGAAAGTTGTAATTTTGAATATGACACAGAATTAAAATATATAAATATATCATCATGTGTGTATCACACATAATAATCCAATTACATGTACTAATAAGCAATGGTTGTTGTAAGTCAAGTGTGTTGTACAATTTGAGACAAATATTTGTAGGTGTAATTAGAAGTTTTCTAAGTTGTTCATTTTCCAAACCTTTATAACCATTATGGCATTATGCCTAAAACTATATTTACGGCTTTTTTGGAAGATATAATAGGGCCAATATACGATGTGGCGAAGGATCAAGAAGATTCTTAATTCCTAGAGCTGAAGTGTGAAGAAGGAAACGTTGTTAAGATAATTATTAATGGGATTAAAGATCATAATTTGAATCAATGTTAGATGCATCTATGAATTATCTTGGTTAGAAAATTTTGAAGTGTGTAACGAGACACATAACGAAAGGGACATCTGATAATTTGGTCCTAGCTCGCGGAATGACATACCGAAAAAAGGGAAATAATTCATTGCACCCCTAGGCACAAGTATCAACCAAAATAATTAATGAAGGCATTGTTTCTAAAGATGACACACTTGTGCTTGATGGTAAAACAAGTCGCCAGAAGAGCGGCGTGAGCAGGTGCACATCTAGTAATGTTTTGTCTATATGTTTTAAGGGTTAATGGTCCAAAAAATATACAAACTTTCCACCTTGTACTATTGTGACAATAAACTTTTAATTTTCCTATTAAAACCAAAAACTTTCATAATGACTCTTATTAAAACCAAAAACTTTCTTAATGACTCTTATTGTAACAAAATTTGACAAGTGGCATCATTAACCAACCCTTAACTCAAAAAATTCATTTTAACGCGTTTCAAAACTCGGGGGACCATTTTTGCCAACTTACCAAACCTAAATACTAAACCAATTCAGTCCCAAACACCTTGCAGGTTGAAGATATACCTGCAAATTATTTTCCCCCCAAATCAGTCCCCCAATTGAAACCGTTTTCCACTCACAACCTTAACCACTACCATTAACGAGCCATTAACGCGCCTCGCTATCTCATCTAATAGCATATCAGAAATAAAACGTTTTATAAGCCCTAAGATTAACAAACAGCCCCTTAAGAGTTTTTCTTTAAATTTTGCAGGTGTCACTTTTAAATAATTCTTGCTTACAATCTTTGTCGGTCCCACCTACTACCGTTGTAGCCGCTGCCGTGTTCCGTCTTGCTCAGGGTGCGCCGTTTAATGCTGTTGGTAGAAGGTTTGATCTGGATACACCAACTGCTTGTAAGGTCTTTTATGTTGTGTGTAAAGCCATTATTGATAACTTAAGTCATTTGTTTGAGTTAAGAAGTGATTTGGAGCGAATAAGTGTCGGTTTTGGCTGGATGTCTTTGCCGAATTGTTGCGGGGTTTGGGGTGTTGAAAATTTTACTGTAAAGGGTAATTTATTTGGCGAAAATGGGTCGGTTATGGTTCAGGCATTAGTTGATTCCGAATGCAGGTTTTTAGATGTTTCTGCTGGTTGGCCAAGTACTATGAAACCGGAACTTGTGTTACGTCAATCAGAGTTGTTTTCGTCTGTGGAGGAAACTAGGGAGCTGTTAAATGGGGCGACATATCAGTTGAATGATGGGACGGATATCCCACAGTACATTTTGGGTGAATCTTGTTTCCCGCTTTTGCCTTGGTTAATTACACCTTATAAAAAATCTCGCCTTGATAGTGATGATAGTGGTGGTGGTGGTGAGGGTGATGATCTTGAGATGAAGGAAGCGTTTAATTTGGTGCATAGTAGAGGGTTGGAGTTGGTTGACACGGCGTTTGGAAGGTTGAGAGCAAGGTGGAAGATATTGTCAAAAGGTAGAAGATATTTTGGGTAAAAAGGAAACGCGTTAAAATGAATTTTTTGAGTTAAGGGTTGGTTAATGATGCCACGTGTCAAAATTTGTTACAATAAGAGTAATTAATAAAGTTTTTGGTTTTAATAAGAGTCATTAAGAAAGTTTTTGGTTTTAATAGAAAAATTAAAAGTTTATTGTCACAATAGTAAAAGGTGGAAAGTTTGTATATTTTTTTGACCATTAACCCATGTTTTAATGGCAAATTTATTTTTGAAAGAAGATTTTAACGTGATGATGCACGTTAATGAAGACTAAGTCAGAAATCGAGTCTAGCGCATCTGAATATGATAAAGATATGTTAAGAAATTAGTTAGCTTAGCTCTTTGGATTCTGGTAGTTTCTCTTTACTAAAGGTTTGTTCTTATCACAGTTAATTTTACTTCTTTATGATTTAAAGTACCCGATTTCATGTTAGTATAATGATAAACTGTGATTATGTGCAGATTGGTCAACATATTTTTCCTAAATTAGTCAAAGAAGTGTTAAAAGAGACGATCTAGTTTTGTTTGATGCAGTTGGTGGTGTTGCTCTTCTGTATGCATCGGAATAGGCGTTTAGATTATGGATAATGCATTAAAGGTCAGACCTTTATGTTCTTCATTCACGACTCTTGTTTTAGTTTCTTTATTCTGTTCATTCATGATTCGTATTTTATTTACACATGAATATTAATCTAGTGATTTGATGTATGTTGGCCCAATTTCACGGATCTTTAATCAACAATATACCAAAATATGAAATAATCTCTATTTTCTATAGATCTGTCATTATTGTAATCGATTACATATGCTATCTATTTATACATATCGAAAAGGTACATTGTGAACCGTTGTGATGGTTCAAGATATGGCAGTTATGTCATAACTGTCATATAACTGTTTGTAACTGCTATTTGGCAGTTATTTCCAGTGAGTTGACTTTTTCATGTTGACTTTGACTTTCGGGTTTGACCTTTAAAATGGGTAGATTGGGATTAACCCAATATTCTCCCCCTTAATCAAAATTGCTGCGACGTAGATCTTTAAGTCTTTTGTAGTCGTCTTACATAACTCCATTTTGCTTCCTTTAACATTCGCTGCAACATTGATCGAATTTTAGAATCTTTTGCACTCCCTGCTGTCTTCTTCTCTGCTGTTTCTGCATTCTCTGCGGTGTCTGCACTCTCTGCGATTTCTGCACTCTCTGCGGTTTCTGCACTCTCTGCTGTTTTAGCACTCTCTGCTGTTTTTGCACTCTCTGCTGTTTCTGCAATCTCTGTTATTTCTGCAATCTCTGCTGTTTCTGCACTCACTGCGGTATGCTCATTGTATCATTTCTCTTCAGTTATAGTCGCCATAAGCAATGTTGGCTCTAAGTCTTCTTCAATAAAATTGGATTGTTCTCTGACTTGATTCTTGCGTTTATTTTGACATTCATAGGCATAATGTCCAAGTTTGTGACATCGGTAGCATGTGACTTGAGATTTGTCTCTTGTATCTTCTTTAAAAGACGCACGTTCTTCCCTTTTAGATTGATGATTGTTCTTGTCTTGTTCTCGGCCTCGAGACTGGTTAAATCTTCCCTGACCATATTCTCTAAAAGGTTTTCCTCTGCCATGCCGTGTAAACATCAATTTTTCTTGGTTGTCCACATGTCTTCCCTTTTTGAACTTAATCCTTTCTTCGTAGGTCTTAAGTCTTCCAATTGCTTCTTCCATAGTCATTTCACTTAGGTCGGAATATTGTTCTATAGAAGCGACTATTTGCAGATACCTATCGGGTACAACATTTAGTAGTTTCCGTACTAAGGTTTCATCTTCTATGGTGTGTCCTAGACTAGCGGCTTTGTTTATGAGAGTTGTAACTTTTGTAGTGAAGGTGTCGATTGTCTCGTCTTCCTTCATGTATAACATCTCAAAATCGGATTTGAGTGTTTGAAGTCTTGCTTGTTGAACTCTGTCTTCGCCAACGTGTCTAATTTTCAAAGCATTCCAAATGTCTTTGGCGGTTTTATGCTTTGTTATTTGAATTAATTGTTCTTCGGGTAAGGCTTGGTAAAGAAATGCAATAGCTGTTTTCTCTTTTTTCTTATTGGGTTGAGTCGGCTCTATTATTTCCCATAAGTTATTTGCTTCGAGAATGATTTGCATGCGAATTGCCCATAATGAGTAATTCTCGGGGCTTTAGGATTGGGCATTGAAATTGGGGTGTACTACTTGTAATATTAGTAGTAGGTTCCTTATTACCACTTTCTTCGTCATATCTTAAATATATTGACAATAAAAAAATATCTCAAAATATCTAACACGAGGTGTGTTGAAAAAATGTTTTATTTTTCCTTATAGGGTATAAAACTTTATAGGACTGGTTTTTAAATCCAAAACTATCCTCGGAGATTATTATATTTTTAAAAAGGAATAACCTAAAGTTAATTCTTCCTTAAATGATATTCTTAATTATAATAAGCAGCGTTAAAACCCTAGATTATTATATTTAAATTTTTTTATCAAGTACTAAATTTAAATTAAAGTAACTTATAAAAAATATATATATATCAAAATGAAATATATACTATAAATAAAAAAGTGAAAGAGTGGTTTTGTAAATTTTGGAACTGATGGTCTAACCCGATGCCTTAAATAATAATAATTCTTTGTGTGTAGCCCTACTTAAATGGATGATGCGCCTCTTTTATATGTATCTTTATCCCTTCTTTTGTGAGATAAAAATAAGCACCTCTTTATATTTCTTATATCTCTTTTTATTTGAGATAAAGAAAAACAAACATCTCTTTTGGAGACTGTATTATCTCTCTCTCTCTTCTTCTGGGAATGATCCCTATCTTCTTCTTCTCCAATATCTTATGTTTACCGCCTGTAAATGGCTTGTTGATCTTTCTTGCTCTCCGGTTTGCTGTGTCTTCGCGAGCACAAATGATCCCTCCAGATGAAACTTAGGGTTTCGATCAAATTGGGGGTTTTCTAACCGTGAGAGATATGGTTGATTTGAGACTGTAATTAAGTCGATTTGTGGCTTAATTAGCGATCTGGGCTTGATTCTTTAATCGGAACATGTGTGTTTGTTCTAATTTGAATCTTTTAATTCTGCCCCTTGATGATGACTTAGCGTTATCCTCTCGATGTTATTTTTCTGTTTTGAATCTTGGGTTCGGATTTTTGACCGTGCCTAACCCCTTGATAATGATGATTTCTGGGTTATGTATTTTTTTCGGTTGATGTTCTTGACAGAAAAGTTTGCAAAAAAAATTAAGCCCTTTTGTTACCGGTTAAAATTAATCACGAAAGTGATTAATCCCTTGGTGACAAGAGTTGGATTCTCCTGATGATAAACACAAAATGATTTCAGTGATTGTGTTTTAATCTGATTTGCAATCTGTTTTTGGCCGAAAAAAATAGTGCGGTTTTGATTCAAAAACAAGAAGAAAAAAAATTAATCTTGGTATATGATGATTCCGGCTCTGATACCAATTGTTGGCCCAATTTTACGGATCTTTAATCAATGATATACCAAAGTATGAAATAATCTCTATTTTCTATAAATCTGTCATCATTGTAATCGATTACATATGCTATCTATTTATACATATCGAAAAGATACATTGTGAACCGTTGTGATGGTTCAAGATATGACAATTATGTCATAACTGTCATATAACTGTTTGTAACTGCTATTTGGCAGTTATTTCCAGTGAGTTGACTTTTCCATGTTGAATTTGACTTTCAGGTTTGACCTTTAAAATGGGTAGATTGGGATTAACCCAATAATGTATATGATTATTTTTACAGCCTGAAACCCAATAAGGTATGTTTATTTAGAAATACCTTAATGTTAGCCTTAATAGTTTTATTAGAAGTGATGGTCATTCACGTTTAGGAACTTTGTATCGTGTGTTAGATATCGTGATAGAATAGTCAACGGGCTCGTGGATTGGGCTAAGCTAAATGGCTAATAGTTATGTTAAGCTAGCCTTTTATTAAGTGTAATCCAATCCAAGTCCACGAAAGCCCAAAGAAAGCCCAAGCTAAAGCCTTTAGGGTTTTATGCCTCTTGTACTATAAATACCCCTCAAATGGTCATTTGAGGGGTGTGCTTGAAAGTGTGTGTGTGTGTGTTTTTCTTTATTGAATATACAACATCTTGTGTTTATCTTTTCTCACATCATACACGGATTCTATATCATTCAAGTCACCATCTCATCTTATCTTTTCTTTCTAAGCTTTACGTTTGTGTTGGGTTTCACGAGTTCTACGCATAACTTTGGTTAACGTGGGTATTACGTGATAAGGTTGATATATCGTAGTGGTCCTACAATTGGTATCAATCGCCTAACAATGGTTTAGGAGTGTTTGTGTTTGTTTTGAAGAGTTACGCATAAAGCTCACATTTTACATATTTGTCACGCTTAAAGCTGTAACTTTTGCACTCAAAAATTCAAGATTCTTGTGGTTTAAGGTTTATTTGGTGCTAAAGTTTCAGTTTTTTGCAAAAAGTTTGAAGCTTTACGTGTTTTTCTTCATTTTTAAGCTCGTTTTTGGTTCTTTGGTCATTTCTACTCGTAACTTTTCTAAGCACTTTGGGTGAAAAAGGTCAACATTTTTTGGTTATTTGAGTGTTTTTAAGGCTATCTGTGCAAAAGAAATCATTTGAATCGTTGGATATTTCTTACGAGTAGAAGTCAAAAAGTCAAAACCCTATTTCTACTCGTAACTTTTTGGTGAAGTTTCTTCGAGCTATAACGGTGACTCAGTGCTTCCCTCACTTGGATAAGTTTGTGGAACACTTCGACTTTTGGATATCTTTTACACTGTGATAGTGTAAAGGATTTTTGGATTCTACGCGTAAGCCATTCCTACGCGTAAGCCATTCCTACGCGTAACTATTCCTACGCGTAAGCACTCTTGCTACGCGTAAATTGGGTTCTACGCATAAGAATTTCCTACGCCTAAGGATTCCTACGCCTAAGCATCCTACGCCTAAGATCCTACGCATAAGATCCTACGCATAAGATCCTACGCCTAAGCCTCGTCTACTCGTAACTTCCTGTTTCTACGCCTAAGCTCTTTCTACGCATAAAGGTTTCAAAAAAAAAATAATAAAAAAAAATAAATTTTTGAGGAGATTAAACGTTCAATTTTTACGCGAGATTCAAATTTTGGTTTAACTGTGAAAATTTTGGTCAAAAAATCAAATTTTTGGGCCTAAATTCAAATTTTTCGGGTCAAATTTGGCGTCAAAATTGTCATAACTCAAATTTTTCATACGACCTTAGAATTGATTTTTATAGTGAATTTCAAATTTTGGGCGAAATTTTTTTAAGAACCAAGGTTACGAGTACGACTTTCAGAATCACCTCAACCGAGCTTAATCTTCGTCAACCACAACTCCTTTATCGTTGAATCGATCTTACATCAACTTTATCAGATCATACCTTCATCAATGGCAACTCAACAAGACATTCATGCAGCCGGTGCCGAAAACCGACCTCCTATGTTGGCAAAAGGTGGTTATCTTCAATGGTCAAGTCGTATGCTCCGTTACATCAAGACTAAACCTAATGGAAAACTCATGATTAACTCCATTCAGAATGGACCCTTCAAGCCTCGACAAATCCAAGACCAAGGAACTCCTGACATCCCACCATCTTTTCATACTCAAACTGAATCAGAATACACTGCAGAGGATCAAAAGCAAGTTGATGCAGATGATATGGCAATTCATATTGTCCAACTGAGTTTACCAATAGACATCTTTGCTGCGGTAGACAGTTGTGAAACTGCTTTCGATATGTGGGAACGTGTAAGACGGCTTTGTCATGGAACAGAAATTGGTCAACAAGACATGGAGAACAAGCTGCTAACTGAATGGGAAAAGTTTACTTCCACTCAAGGAGAATCCATTGAATCATACTATGGAAGGTTTTGCACTTTGATGAATGAGCTAATCAGAAACAAGCACCCAGAACTATCGTTCAAAACATCAAGTTCCTGAACAATCTTCCAGAAGAATGGGGACGATATGTCACTATTGTCAACCAAACAAAAGACTTACATCAGGTGAACTTTGATCAACTCAACGATTTTCTGAAACAAAACCAAGCTGAAGTGAATGAAGTCAGGAAAGAAAGATTGGCAAAGAATCATGATCCATTGGCACTCATTGCAAAGACTCAAACTCCAGTGAATACACAACAACAAGCTTCATCATCTTCCAACAACAACAACTTGCAGCAATTCATTCCACAACCACAACAACAATTCTATCCAGAACAACAATACCAGGAACAAGGAATCACTAATCCTGAAAATGACCCAGAAGCGACCTTGCAACAGATATACTCTTTCTTGGGTAACGCACTAAAAAGTCGCAATTCCACACCAACTAACAACAACCAAAGGATTTCGTCAAACACTCGCAACAGGCAAATTGCACAGCCGGGTGTGAATATGGGTAATCAAGGACAAATGGTTGGAGTTATTGGGAATCAGCAGGGATATGCTACTGGATTTCGTATGGGTAATCAGGCAGCTCCGTATCAGGGTAATCAGTTGGGTCAGAATGTTGGAAATCAGATGGGTCAGAATGTTGGGAATAGAGCAGTGGGTAATCAGAATGGGAATGTTGCAGCTCCAGTCGTTGGGAATTATGGAAATATGAATCAGGGTAATCAGATTAAGTGTTATAACTGTCAAGGAGTGGGTCACATGGCAAGAAATTGTCCCACTAAGCCGCACAAAAAGAATGGTGATTTTCTTCGGAAAGCTGCTTTGTTAGCAGATAAGCAAGAAGCGGGGTTACAGTTGAGTGCTGAGGAAATTGACTTTTTCGCTATTGTGGATGAATTGGAAGACCTCGAGGAACTCAATGCGAATTGCATCTTCATGGCAAATCTTCAGGAAGCTAAGTATGACACTGAGTCAGACTCACCTCCTGTCTATGACGCCAATACCGTATCTGAGGTACCAATCATTGATCCATGCTATAACAATGTCATATTTGATGTGTTTACTCATGACAAACAGAATTCTGTGACGCCAGCACCTACTTATGATACATATATGGACAATCCGAGTTGTAGCAATACTAACTCTGAAACTCCCAGATGTGGATCCTAATGGAGGCTGTGTGGCACAAAATACTGAGACTGATGAGGAAACGCGTGCTTATTTTGAATCATTAATCAATAAATGTGGCATTGAAATTGAGAAAGTCAGTAAGGTCAATCGCGAAGTTAAGGCCGCGAATGTTAAATTGACCACTGAGCTTGAGAGTTACAAAGAGAACGCCAGAGCCTATGAATTTCATACAAACAAAATATCAGAATTAGAAATTGGTTATCGAGATTCTGTTTTAAGAGAAAAACAATTGCAAATCAAGTATGATACACTTGATGTGAATCTGAACTTGAAAATAAAATCTTTAAACAAGGAAATTTCTGAATTAAATGACCAACTTTCTAAACAAAAAGCAATGTATTCTGATCTTGAAAAAGAGAAGAAGAAGTTGATTACTGATTTTTCAAAACGAGAAGATTCTCTTCTTGATGAGATTCTGGACAAAAATGAAATGATCAAAAAATTGGACAATTTACTTCTTACAACGGGTCATTCCGCTAAGACAAACAAAATGCTTTCTAATCAAGTAAATCCGATTTTTCATACATCTCACAAAATGGCTCTTGGTAACTCACCTCCTTGTTTTCTCAAGAAAGCTCAGAAATCTCAGAATGTGTTGCACAATGGAAAACCATTGCATGAACCCATAATTGTGCATGATCCGCTTGAAAGGTTGGAACTATCTGAGGAGAGTAGATCAAAAATGAAACAGAAACATCCAGAAATAAAACCTATTGATTATAACAAATGGAACAAAATTAATGGTATTTCGTTTGTGTCTCAATCAACGTTTTCCACCACACCAAGTGTTTCAAACAAAGTGTCAACATCTGTTTCAAAATCAGTTTCAAAACCAGTAGTTGTCTCAAAATCTTTTTCGAAAATCGAACAAATGTCTTCAAACAATCCTTTTAACACAAGTAATGCCAGAAGCATTTTAGACGATATTAAAATTAGAATTGGGAGACTTCAAGAGACTGTTAAAACTAAAACTCATATTACAACCAACATCTGGTTTAATAGTTTTGATATTGAACAGAAAAAGTTTTTTGAAACTGAAATTGCCCCTCAGCTGAATAACATCAACACAAGGGTAAATTATTTTGAACAAACCTTTTTGAGAGAAACAGCTGACTTTGTCAAGGACCATAAATCCCTGGTAAAGCAAGCTAATGACAGTGTTGAACACATTAACATTTTGGAAAAGTTAAATGATTCTCTCTTCGAAGATGTTCTGACTACTGATATTATGTCCATTATTTTGCAAACATATTCTGTTGAAGATCATGAAAGACTCCAGTCTGAGACCTCCGAAATTGTTTCAAAATATGAAAATGCTCTTGCTAAACTTGAAAAAGAAAATGTGTCATATTTTAAACAACTTGATCGAAAAACAGAGGAATGCAAGTATGACAAATTGTCGTATGAGCGTGCCTACAATGACATGAAAGCAAAAAATGATCTTTTGAGGGCTCAGCTGGAAAGTCAAAAAGGAAAGGCAGTGGAAACTGTGATTACAAAACCATTGACTGCGGAGAAAGCAAATGTTCTCAAACCGGTTTCAAAACCAAAAATGTCTGTTTCTTTGCCTCCTCAAAAAGTCAATGAGAAAAATGTTTCATCAAAACCAGTCACTCCACCTGCCCTACCTAAACAAAATGTTGATAAGGGAAAAGCGGTTATCGAGAAACCAAAAGTTTTAGCACCTGGCCTTTTTAAGATGAGTACCACTAATGCGTCTGCCTCCACATCTAAAGAGACTGGGATAGCTGAAACCACCTCCCTTCATAAAAATGTGAATCCTAATGCGTGTGACTTACCTTCTACAGGACTAGAAAGCACCTCTAGGAGCAGCAGACTAAAGCCTAAGAGCAATACAAGGAACAATAGAGTCTCGACTGCCTCTAGGAGTAGTAGCTTGAATAAAGAGAAGAAAGTAGAAGAACACCCTAGGAATTTACAGCTTTTGAATAAGAAAGACATTTCATCTGAATGTACTGAACCTATGAAACTTGCTAAGCCTAATGAATGTGTTGAATCTCTTTGTTTAACTTGCAAGAAATCTTTAAATGTTCAAGATGATTGTGTTTCTAAGAATGTGAATGACAAGCCTGTTAAGAAGAACGTCCCAAAAAGTAATTACGCTAAACGAGTAGGAAGACTAGTTGCAAAACTTAGGCTTTACACTACTGACAAGAACCAACGTGTATACTTTAGGGATGATATTTGGAAACCCACAGGTAGAACTTTCACACTCCATAATGGTACAATGAGTGAAAAACCAGACTTCCCTGTAGAAAACCTCTCTGAGTGTGATCAGGATTTTACCTCTAACCCAAAGGAACCAAAATCAAAACGGTTTCCACAATATTCTTTTTCTGTAACTGGCAGGTTATCGAAATTTGTCTTTGGATCGTCGACTCGGGTTGCTCCAAGCACATGACCGGGAATCTGAAGCTGCTGATCAATTTCGTCTGGAAATTCATGGGAACCGTACGTTTCGGAAATGATCATGTAGCAGCTATCATGGGTTATGGAGATCTACCTTTTGGAAATTATTTGATCACTCGGGTTTACTATGTCGAAGGGTTGGGACACAATTTGTTTTCAGTCGGGCAGTTCTGTGATGCAGATTTAGAGGTTGCTTTTAGGAAAAATGCTTGCTTCGTTAGAAACTTGGATGACACTGATCTCTTAACTGGGAATCGTGATACAAACTTGTATGCTATCGACATAAACCAAATGGCCTCTTCATCACCAATATGTCTTATGTCACGAGCATCTGGAACACAGTCCTGGTTGTGGCACAGAAGGTTATCCCATCTCAATTTCGACACCATCAACAAAATTGCCAAAGACAACATCGTCAACGGACTTCCAAAGTTCAAATACACCAAGGATCACTTATGTCCATCATGTGAACAAGGAAAAAAGCAAAAGAGCATCATATAAACCCAAATCCGTACCTAGTTCGGAAGTAAAGTTGCATATGTTGCACATGGACTTATGTGGCCCAATGAGAGTTGAAAGCATTAATGGGAAAAAGTATATTCTTGTTATCGTCGATGATTATTCGAGATATACATGGGTTAAGTTTCTGAGATCAAAAGACGAAGCACCAGGCATCATCATCACCTTTTTGAAACGTATTCAAGTACTTCTTCAAACTCCAGTAAGGGTTGTAAGAACAGACAACGGCACAGAATTCACTAATCAGGAGTTAAGAGCTTATTTTGAAGATGTTGGAATTACTCATCAAACATCAGCTGTTAGAACTCCACAGCAGAATGGGGTAGTTGAAAGAAGAAATCGTACTCTTGTGGAAGCTGCTCGCACAATGCTAATTTATTCTAGTGCACCGTTATTTCTATGGGCTGATGCTGTTGCCACTGCTTGTTTCACTCAGAACCGATCCCTTATCCATCCAAGATTCAATAAAACCCCATATGAGCTTGTGAACAACAGAAAACCAGATATCTCTTACTTACACGTGTTTGGCGCTTTGTGCTATCCTACGAATGACAGAGAAGATCCGGGAAAATTGAAAGCTAAAGGTGATATTGAAATCTTCATTGGATATTCAGATAACTCGAGGGCATTCAGGGTGTATAACAGAAGGCTAAGGAGGATCATGGAGACGATGAATGTGACATTTGATGAACTTTCTAAAATGGCTTCTGAGAGACTCGCTCTAGAACCCGCACTAAACCGACAGACTTCTGGACACATCAATTCAGGACTCGTACCTCAAAGAGCTCAATCAACTTCATTTGACAATCCTAAAGAACAAGAATGGGAGAATTTCTTCGAGTTAATGTTCGATGAATACTATGGTGGAACTTCGACAAATGCATCAAACCATCATTCCGCTGCACCCGCTCAAAATCATCCTCCACCACCAACAGAAGATGCATCTACAACGGTCGAAACCAATGCACCAACTCCATCAACATCATCTACATCTACTACAGTTATTGCACCCGTTCTACCAGCAGTTGATGAGCAAAACCAAAACCGAAACGATGCAACGTTAGATGACGACTTATTTGAAAACCCGTTTGCTACGGAATCAGCTGAATCATCTTCATGCTTACGAGAACCATCTAACTCGCACACGTTTAACCAACGGTATCCATCTACTCTGAAGTGGACAAAAGACCATCCAATTGAACAAGTTATTGGTGAACCTTCAAGGCCAATTCAGACGAGACGCCAACTCGCCACCGATTGCGACTTGTGCATTTACCTTTGCTCAATTAGCAATCTAGAACCAAAGAACATTCGCGAGGCAATGGCAGATCCCGCATGGATAGAAGCAATGCAGGAGGAACTTCTTCAATACCGTCTACATGACTCGTGGGAAAAGGTTCCAAGACCCATTGACGTTCGAGTCATTGATCTTAAATGGTTATGGAAGAACAAACGGGATGAAGAAATGACTGTCATTCGCAACAAAGCTCATCTTGTGGCCAAAGGATACAGACAAGAGGAAGGGATAGACTTTGAAGAGTCATTCGCGCCGGTAGCTAGACTTGAAGCAGTCAGGATATTCTTAGCTTATGCAGCTCACAAAAACATCACGGTTTATCAGATGGACATTAAGACCGCGTTCTTGAATGGAACTCTGAAAGAAGAAGTGTACGTGAGTCAGCCAGAAGGCTTCATAGACATGGAACATCTAGACTACGTCTACAAACTCAAAAAGGCTATATATGGTTTGAAACAAGCTCCGCGAGCGTGGTATGACGAACTGTCCTCTTTCCTTATCCAAAACAATTTCACCAAAGGCACAGTTGATCCTACATTGTTTACACAAAAATGCAAAAACGACATTTTGATTGTTCAGATTTATGTGGACGACATCATCTTTGGGTCCACTAATCCGAATCTTTCAAAACATTTTGAAAATCTCATGAAAAGCAAATTTTAAATGTCCATGATGGGGGAACTAAAATTCTTTCTTGGTTTACAAATACATCAGTCCCCTCGTGGAATTTTTATAAATCAAGCTAAATACACAACTGAGATTTTGAAAAATCATGGTATGGACAATTGTGATTCGGTCGGAACACCAATGGTAACTTCACCAAAAATTGGAGCCGATTTGTTTGGGAAACCTATTGATCCGAAGAAATATCGGAGCATGATTGGTTCTCTCATGTATCTTACTGCTAGTCGAACAGATATTCATTTTGCTGTTTGCTTATTAGCACGGTTTCAGGCTAAGCCTACCGAACTGCACCTCAAAGAGGTTAAACGGATCTTTCGGTACCTGAAGACATCCATTCACATGGGACTTTGGTATCCGAAGGAATCCGGATTTGATCTTATTGCCTTTTCAGATGCGGACCACGCAGGTGATCAAGTTACAGCAAAAAGTACATCTGGAGGAGCACAATTTTTGGGTGAAAAGCTAGTCAGCTGGTCTTCAAAGAAACAAGATTGCACTGCACTTTCAACCGCTGAAGCTGAGTATGTGTCTCTATCTGCGTGTTGTGCTCAAGTTCTATGGATGAGAACACAACTCACAGATTATGGCTTTACTTTCGATAAAATACATATGTATTGTGACTCGAAAAGTGCCATAGCCATATCATGCAATCCTGTTCATCACTCAAAGACTAAGCATATCCGTGTCCGCTATCACTTCATCAAAGAGTACGTCGAAAATGGTACTGTTGAATTATTCTTCGTGAAGACTGATTACCAACTCGCCGATCTATTAACGAAAGCCCTTCCAAAAGAAAGGTTTGACTATTTAGTTCGACGAATTGGAATGCGAAGCCTAACCCCTGAGGAGTTAGAACGTCTTCTCGATTCTTCTTGAAAATGATTTTCCAAAAAGCTTCGCTGTAAATATTTTTGAAAAACAAAATACAAAATTTGAAAAACCAACAAAAGCAAAATATAAAAATATAAAACTTTCAAAAATACAAAAACATTAGAAAATATAAAATCCAAAAATATTCTTCTCACGACATGTCTCTTGTATAATCGATATTCTGTACGTTTCTAGAAATGTCATTCAACAATGATACGGGCATGTACAGATGCTTGAGCGAGAGTTCTTTAATATGTTTTCCAAAACATGTCGTTTCTCAAAATTTCTTAATAAAATGGCTTTCGTATACTTCAGTACGAAACCCGGACCAAAATGATGACTTTTGATTACTTTCAAATCAAAACTCGTGCTTTGATAGAAAAATCAAGTGTACGCTTCAGTGCACTACATTTAAAAATGGTGAGAAATCATCATCATCTTGAGCACCTTTTCAAGATTGTTCAAAAAGATTTTCAAAATCTTTCAAAATATTTTGTGCTCAAGATAACTCCCTCTAAAACCCTTTAATTGATTATGCTTTATTAAAGGGGGAGTATAAAAAAAAATATTCCAAATTCATGCTTAAATCAAATCCGTTTGTCTCCCCAAAAGATTCTAAAATGTTTTTAATCCGTTGATATCAAAAATATCACTTATATGCTATTTTTTAGGGGAAGGAGACGTGATTAAAATGTGATCAAAATAGTTGTTTGAATCTCAAATGAGCTCGACTCAAATGAAACCAATGAATTGACGAGCAATCATGTACCATCTCGAGAAACTTTCTATGACTTGACCAGGACGGGTAATAATTTCAAGCTAGTTCTCTAGTGATGTAAACGTGTCTCGAATCGGTCTTGTTCATTTAAAGTCGATCAATTCAAAACGTGCGAACTCTACCCTCTATGTGCAGATTTCTGTCAAAACTTATAAGCACATGTGAAGGGGGAGTGTTTCTGAAAATATAAAACTCACGGAGTGTTGCAAACATGTTTTCTATCATAAACACTCTGAGAGATTTTCGTGAAAAATGGTTTTATGGCAACAATAGGACAGTCATGGAGTTATAAGGTGGCTAAGGATAGGTAATCCCTCCTATGATCCGCCAGAGCCGGAGGGATCTACCCAAGGACATCACAAATAGTTAGTATTAGAAGTCCTTAGGAATGATTGAAAAAAGGAGTAATGTGAGAAAGGAGAAAGAAGGGGTTGAAGAATTAAAAAGAAATGTAATGAGAAAGGGTGAAAAGAAATAGCCCTCCATATTCAACCTTAGGGCAGAAACCGGGTTCAATACATATGCTACTGGTTGTCACTAGATGACACTGGTATTGAAGACAAAGACGTCATGGACCCAGTGACGCACTGCACTAAACCTTCTAGCCACTCAATTCCTCTTAAAAGGATTTGTTTCATTCTCACTGGGAACCCTACATAATCTATTGACCTTCTCTTAGAGATCGTTGGTATTGAAGAAGGAGACCCTCTCCCTAGTCTCCGCTCAGGAAAACCAAAATGCACTTATTGAGTCTAGAGCCACGAGATTCATCAAAAGATCTCATAGGAACACTTGACATGACATCGCTTGTTGTTCATCAATAAGGGCACAAGTGATATATTCTAGAGTCCTACGCAGATCTTAGCAATCTGCCAGAACATTTATGAGAGGTTTCACATCTGTGATCTTCAGTGATTGAATAGAAATTCCTGCCAGGGTCAACATCAAGCAGCCCTGACAGCAGGTCACTTCGGTAACTCCCCGTGGATTACGCTTAGTGTGTCTCAAACGGTCTACAGTCGTGAGGTGATGCTTCGGTGTACCTCAGCGACTCATCTGAACTGTAGATGTACTTCGG
This sequence comes from Chrysanthemum seticuspe, assembly GCA_019973895.1. Lineage (NCBI taxonomy): Eukaryota > Viridiplantae > Streptophyta > Magnoliopsida > Asterales > Asteraceae > Chrysanthemum > Chrysanthemum seticuspe. Next base: position 26,909,528 of record BPTQ01000009.1, on the reverse strand, counting down.
TATATCGTGTTATCTCACTTGTGGGACTCCAGTTCAGGAATGGCCTCTGTGAGAATTAGAGACGTGTTTTCACACTATGCTGTTAACACCCTCGAAATTCAAACTTGTAAGTGCCGGAATCCGCTTATTACTAACAATGTTTTATGTTTTCTTCTTATGGAAGCTCTGGAGCGGATGGATCGTGCAGACTCGCCACATGCTCATACCAACAACACATGAAAGTTCTCATCATAATCAAAGGAGATGATTCTTCGTCAATGTCAAAGAATCTACAAAGTTTAAAGACTCCAGAACTACATCATTGGTAACCAAAAGACAAATAGAAGTGTGAGCATGGTGGAGAAAGAAGTGGAGAATGACGTGGAGACACCTAACCAACGAAGTTGACAACGGCAAACAACCACATTATCTGATCACAAAGCATGAAGGAACAAAGAATTAAGACTATTCTATATCTACACGCAAAGTTCAAGCTCAAGGAAAGTAGAGACCTAATCAAGTGGAGCATCGTTTGAATGACCACCCCTTAGGGGGAGATTGTTAGCCTTAATAGTTTTATTAGAAGTGATGGTCATTCACGTTTAGGAACTTTGTATCGTGTGTTAGATATCGTGATAGAATAGTCAACGGGCTCGTGGATTGGGCTAAGCTAAATGGCTAATAGTTATGTTAAGCTAGCCTTTTATTAAGTGTAATCCAATCCAAGTCCACGAAAGCCCAAAGAAAGCCCAAGCTAAAGCCTTTAGGTTTTTATGCCTCTTGTACTATAAATACCCCTCAAATGGTCATTTGAGGGGTGTGCTTGAAAGTGTGTGTGTGTGTGTTTTTCTTTATTGAATATACAACATCTTGTGTTTATCTTTTCTCACATTATACACGGATTCTATATCATTCAAGTCACCATCTCATCTTATCTTTTCTTTCTAAGCTTTACGTTTGTGTTGGGTTTCACGAGTTCTACGCATAACTTTGGTTAACGTGGGTATTACGTGATAAGGTTGATATATCGTAGTGGTCCTACACTTAATATTAGTTTGACCAGTATATTAGGTGTTATAAGACCTTATATGATTGACTAGTCAACAAATATTAAGTGGAAAGTCAAATCGAATAGTCGAACTTGTGAAACTTGGTTATACGAAGTTTCTAGTGGTCTTTGAAAGAGAGATTAGACTTAAGGGACTATTCTTGCCATGTATCGAAACTTTTAACTTCATAAATTTATAGATTAAACATCCATTAGTTTCTGAGATATTCTAGGAGTTTGCATGTGTGTGTTGCGTAAACTAGTGAGAAAAAAGATCATAGCAAGCTGAGAATTGTTGATTTGGAGATTGGTGATTTTATAGCAAGGGCTTAATCATTGAACATCACAATCACAAGGTAAGAATGACTAATGTAGAATAATCTTGCATTATGAAGTTATGGTTCATGTATGTCAAATTGATGGTTTTTGAGGATATGTTGTTATGTGTTTAGGACATTTTAAATAAAGAAGTTTTAAAATTTTTAAGACAAAAAACATTTCTAATAAAAGTAACCCGATAAACTTAAAAAATGAACACTTATTAACTTGTAACGTTCGTGTATATTAATGTTAAAATTAAAGATATCATTAAAATACTCTCACTAAAAAGTACAACTGACATAGTACTTAGTACAAAATAATAATGCATAAATAATCATCCATTTTATTTTTTTCATTTAAACACCCCTTAAATGAAATTAACAAATCATTAATAATATTATTAAATTACCTCATTACTCAAAAGTACAATTAATATATCAAATGGTACAAAACAATAATGCATAAATCATTTTATTATTTATATCTTTAAAACACCCTAATTTCCAATTAATAACATGTGTTGCACATTCTTTTTGTTTTTTTCCTTCTTTAAAATCAATGCATCGAAAAAAACTCGCTATCGCCAAAAAATAATCATACTAGTACCCGTCGTTGCAATGCGCGGGTACCAGGCTAGTTTTTATTAAATGATTAAAGTCTTACGTTATTACAATATTTATTAAATATGGTTGAATGCGACGTCGTTTTACCACACCTTTTTCCCGCCAAAACATTGGACTACCACCACAAAATGGACTCCCAAGGCCCGTTCAAGTTTGATCCGCTTATGCCTATGATAAAAAATTTGTTTTACTACAGAAATTCAGAACATTCAGAACCCTCACTCACCAAATCATCGAATCGTGGGAGTTGGGTTTCCAATTTGGGGTTTTTGATTGCCGGTACTATGTAAGTTCATCAATCTTAATTAAATTATTGATTTGCGTTTTTAGATGCTTAATTATAAATTATTGGTATACTGATTTTACTTTTTAGGTTTAAGTTGGGGGAATTTATGGATTGCCGAATTGAGTTAGCTTTAAATGTAAAGTGGTATAAAAAAAAATTCTTAATTCTTAATTTTTTTTGAGTAATTTTAATTTGGTTGATGAATTTTATGTCAAAATAATGACATAACTAGTACCTTCTTCAGTTGCTTCCGCTTTTTCAATACATATACACATTTGGATTCATGGAAGACCATGCTCAATGTTAGTTTTAAACCGTCGATGTGAACATTTGAAGTATACTATTAAGTTGGGGTCTTATCAATATGTTCTATTAGTTGTTTGTCATAGTTAAGCTGTTAAGGGGGTTCGGTATGAGGTTTAAGGTTTATGCAAACGAAACATTTCAGCCTACCATTATCATTTGTAAGTAAAAGCTACGACATGTGTTTCACGTTCATGTATTAAAATGATACCTACTAATTTACTATGTTGTTCAGGAAGCGTGAATATCTGCTGAAAAAAATGCGAAATATTTATACTTACGAACATAGTGATCTTTGATGCAACACTTAATGGTTCAATTTGTAGTTATTACAAAGAAAAAAAGTATATGTATAAACAAAAATTGATAAAAATTTAAGAATTAAAAAAAAATGAACAATCGATTTAATATTACTATTTTTAAAAATTTTAGGTTATAAGAAAATGAGTTTTCTTTCTACATATAGCGGAGATTGTTGTTGTTTTTAAAACAGGGGTGGTATACAGTGGCGGCGACTGGGCAGGGAAGGCACGTGCTTTCAAGCGAAAAAAATTGTAGCATAAATTTTTTAAAAATATCTGGTTATTTTTGTAATTTATCTTTTAACGAAACAATTTATAATGTAGTTTTCAAAAATTATCAAAGTTGTCTTTCGGCCGTAACTTTTTGGCTCCGTGATCGTATAACTATGGCAGTATAGCATATGTATATTATGCAAGATAAACTAATATTACATCTCATCACAAAGTCTTGCACAAATCGTTTGATATAACAACTAATTAGTAATGATACAATGACACAATGACCTCTAAATAGCAAAACCTCACGAACTTACTTGAGCATCTGGGTCGTCTAATTGATTTGGGTGGTCCGGTGCGAAATTACGAATAAGACCCGTTAAATCATTAAAATCTTAACTATTATGAAAATTTCAAAACATAATATACTTAGACATGTATAAATATTAATGGATATATATTAAATCACACACTCTCTCACATAATATATAAAAGCGCTATAAAAGTTTGAGTTAGACATGTTTAAATACTAATGGAGATACTAAATCGGAGGTCCTCTTACAAACGATGGCCTTGTGCGGTTGCTCCACTTGCACATGCTAATCGCCGCCACTGTTGAGCATTGATGATTCTATATTTTATTATCAATATATGTTTTTTTTTTTCATAAAAAAGTATTGTTCTTATGCTATAACTTACAACAACAACAACAACAACAACAACAATAAACCCAATCCCACCAGGGCGGGGTATGGGGGAGGTAAAAATGTAGACAGATCCTACCCCTACCCCAGGATAAACCCGTGAGTAGAGAGACTGCTTCCAACGAGACCTCCGGCAAGTGCATGTGTGCGGGTGAGAAAGAAGAGAAAAGAAAGCGGAAGACAGTAAACAACAAGCACAGGTAGGAAAAAAGGCAAACAGGCAAGGGCGCACGGGAGAGATCCACAAGCAACAGAGCACATAAGAGAACACAAACAAAAACAAAGAACCAAAGCACAAAGGAAAGCAGGCAGACCAAAAGGGGCAACATTGAGCAAGGCAAAAACAACGCACGGGCCTAAAGCTAAGGCAAAACAAAGCACCAAAAACAAGAGTAGGGCGATAAAAAAAAAAGGCAAGCCTAAGCAACACAGAGCATAGCAAAGCAACGCACGGGGCCTAAAGCTACAGCAAAGCAAAAGGGAGGCACCGAAACTGAAAAACACCGGGACAAGGCAAACAAAGAGACGCCTAAAAGCCTAACCCACCAAAACCAACTAGACCCAAAAAGCCCCTAGCCGAAAATCTAACCGCGTATCCTAATCTTATCTCTCCACCCCTTCCTATCTAAGGTCATGTCCTCCGACAAGAGAAGCTCCGACATGTCTAGCTTAATTCTATCCTCCACCTGAGATTGGGTCTGCCCCTTCTTCTCACGCCATCTACAACTAGCGCCTCGACCCTTCTAACCGGCGCTGTTTGAGGCATTCTCCTGACATGACCGAAACACCTCAACCTACCTTCTCTCATCTTCGAAATAATATTTCCGACATCAAGTTTTGCTCTGAAAACCCCGTTCAGTATCATGTCACGCAAGGTTTTACCACAAGTCCATCTTAGCATTCTCAGTTCTGCCACATCTACCCTATTAGCATGGGCCTTGGAGATGGGCCAACACTCGGACCCGTACAACATAGCCGGTCTAATCGCCACTCTATAAAATTTCCTCTTTAACTTTAAGGGGACATTCTTGTCACAGAGGACTCCCGACGCCGCCCTCCATTTCGTCCAACCCGCTCTGATCCGGTGGGTTACGTCCTCATCTATCCTCCCCGATTTGTGAATCATCGATCCCAGGTATCTAAAAGACTCCTTGGGTGGCAGGATCTGGTCGCCGATACGAAAATCCTCGAGGTGACCTGACTCGCTCCTCCCAAAAACACATCTCAGGTATTCAGTCTTCTCTCTGCTCACCCGAAGGCCGTTGTCTTCAAGAGCCTCCCTCCATAGCTCAAGTCTGATGTTTAATCTTTCCGCCGATTCTGCCACCAACACAATGTTGTCAGCAAATATCATGCTCCACGGGATACTCTTGAATCCCTCGAAATAAGTCATCCAGAATCAAGGCGAATAGGTAGGGACTTAAAGCAGATCCCTGGTGGAGCCCAACGTTCACCGGAAAAAACTCTGGGAGCCCCACTGTGGACGTTACACGGGTCTTAGTGGACGTTACACGGGTCTTAGCTCCCTCGTACATATTCTTGATTACTCTCATGTATCTCCTTGGGGTTCCCTAGTCTTATGCTATAACTTAAACAATACAATTTCCCAATGACATATTGCATGTTGGCTAGGTTGTTCTAACGTGTTTGAAAATGGAGTTTGATAAGTTTAAATAGGTGCTAATGGCAATTCAATATAATGTCGGCAGATTTTGCATTATATTGTTTGAGAATAAGAGACATTTTCTGTTTGAGACGTATGGGATATAGACTAATTTGGTATCAAGTTATAATGAAAGCATACGTGATGAAGATATGGTTTATAGGTTAATAAACTAGAAATTTTAGAACTGGAAAATTGTCTTGAAGCCAAGCTATGTCATATAGTGAGATCAAACCCTTTTTGTCACTTTGAATCACAGTGTTAAGGAAATTAAAAAGTGTTAGTTATTGTGTAAAATACCATTTTCTGAGAATAAAAAGTTCGATTGTAGAAGAAATTGGTTGTGGGATATCAATTTTTTTAAAATATGTTATATATGTTGTTTAAAGATGTAATAGTCCAATGCCTGCAAATTTGGTTATGTTGTTGGATGACAAGGTCTCAGTTAACGCTTTCATATTTGGCAGAACGTGTACGTGTGTAGCCTTTAAGCACAACAATAGTGATGTGTAAAGTACATACCCAATATGTTCGTTTCTTATAAAATATGTTGGAAAAAACAAAATACTGGTAGTTGTTTATAGAGTTAGAATCAAATGAGAAGAAAAATTAAAACGAAAAGGATGAGAAAAACTAAAACCGCACATTTCAGATACAGTTTCGTTATCTATAGTTTATAACCAACTTGAAATCAAAGTTGATGGGCTAAGTTTCATTTTGGGCTTTAGCCCAACTACTTTTATAGCTCAATCCGATTAAAAGCCTAAATGGCCACTGAAAAACACGTTTGATCAATGCTAAATTAAACCCAATAACATTTAAACACAATCTTATAAAGAAAGACAAGTGGTATATTCTTTCCCTACACAAAACTTCTTAACATTCTTCCTTTTCCTCTATTAAAAGGAACGAATAATTCCAAAATGATCATCTTTGCTTCAATGTACTTCCCAATCTTGTTACCTTTTACTTTCATAATTCAGAAAAAAATATTGTTTTTTTCTTACCAGTAGTTTTCGATCTTTTAGTCGACTATCTCACGGTGTTTGAATCCACAACCACACAGACTCAACCAGGTAAAACCTTCTCGTTCAGGAAGTTGGCGTGGCACTTCAAGATATTTTACACCAAGCAAGAATTGAACTTGAGACCTCACATATCTTAGAGTAATAATCATAATCCTTTTGACGCTTTTATCATAACTTTATAGAACGTTTTGTTATACATTTTCACAAAATAAACATTGTTTTTATATTGCAATTAAATGCATGATTAATCACTTATTGAAACGGTAGTATTATAACTAGGGATCCTATAACCACCAATGTTTTGAAAACCGGGTTTTTAATCGATTTGGTCAAGTTATCGGGTTACCGGTTCAACCGTCAGGTAAACCCGGTTTCTTATTAAAAAACAATATTTTTTTCAACCGGGTTAACCCGGTTTTCTATTAAAAAAATGAAAAAAACAAAAATCGGTCGGGTTTTGAAAACCGGGTTGACCCGGGTTACTTAAAATCTGACGGGTCTAACCGGTTAACACGTTTTTTAAAACCTAGTTTTTTTTGTTGGACCCGATTCAACCAGTTGAACCAGCCGGGTCAAACCGGGTTTCAAAGCACTGCCTATAACTATCTCATTGTCATTGTATAATAAATAAACTTGATGGATTTTATAAACTTACTTGACCAAAGAAAAAGACATAGAAGAATATTTCTTTAACAACTCTTTAGTAAAGCTAAAGTCACTATTTTTGGATTCAAAAACCCTCTTACACCTCTCTTCATCAAAACGCACCCTTGCCTATACAAAACCAACACACTCCTTTGAGCTTAAAAACTCACTAGTCCAAGAGCACCAAAATCCGAAACAAAATGTCGCAACAAATGCCTATCGTGTACCCGGTAACCGGCACTGTGCCAACATCAACACACTCGTCAAACGGCTCATATGGGGCCGTTTTCATTGTGCTAGCAGTGATTGTAACCATCTCTGCATTCGCCTGCTTTCTGGGGCGAATGTTTAATAAGCGTGAGAATGAGGCAAGACCGTCGTCTAGGCATAACGTTCCAACAAAAGAGAAAGATACGAAGCGTAGTTCTAGTGGCTTTCAAACCAAAGATGGGGACATTGAATTTGGGTACGATAAGAGGCTTGCTAGTGCTAAAGTGGCTAACACTAATGTGCCAACTATGGCTCGACCTAATTCTTTTGGTGATCAAAAGACTGCGAGACCTAACTCATTCCATGAGCCAAATGCTGGTCGAGCTGACTCATTTCGTGAACCAACTATGGGCCAAGCTAACATGTTTCATCACAAATCGAACAAGGTGCAACCTAGCACGTTTGATGAACCATCTATGGGGCGACCTAGCTCGTTTCAAGAACCAACAATGGGACGACCTAGCTCATTTCAAGAACCATCTACGGGGCGTCCTAACTCGTTCCAAGAACCATCTATGGGGAGTCCTATCTCGTATCAAGAACCAACCATGGGACGGCCTATCTCGTATCAAGAACCAACAACCACGGTGCAATCAAACAATTTTCATCAGGGTCAATCTCAAGGTGATCAAGCAAGGTTTGGTGCTGATAGTAATCGAGACAACGGAGCCAACTTCAAGATTCGAACCAGGGCACAACGTTATTAAAACATCTTGTGTTTCTTATAGTTTTTTCAAGTAGTAGTAACCTACATTCTGTGTCGGATATATATGGCTAACTAAACGTTTTGGCGAGTTCTTTTTTTCTTTTTAACTTTTGATGTTGATGTATAAGATAAGGTATGAAATGATGTGGAAGATAAATATATAGTTTTCATTTACAAAGCTTTGAATTGTATGTGTAAAATCATTCCTTTTCTTTCTGAGCATGATATACTTCAACCTTTCTTATGTTGAGTTACTACTGCAAGAGCCTAGAGGCAGAGCGGAGACATGGTGGGCACATGCCCTCCTAGCAAAAATTATTGTAGCGTAAAATTTAAATATATCTTGCTATTTTGTAAATTATCAAAGTTTGCCCTTTTGCCCATAAATTTTTGGCTCCGCTCTTGTGTAGAGGTAAGCATGTATCGATGCGTCAAGCTATCTATAATGGACTTATGACCCAAAACCTAAAGACCATGATTATTAAGAATTGGTTAAAGTAGATTAAATTGTTTAGTTATATTGTTGCTCGAAATGATAGCTTAACAGCAGGAAACATGTGACGTAACGTAGAGGTACATGTTTAAATCTGGTTTCCATGTTCCTATATATGACACTATTTACAATTGCAGCCACTAACTAACACAATTACAGTGTTAGCATATCATATTTCCGGTCCAACACAATTACATTCATTAGTCCATTACATGTTCGATAGAAATTGATATACAAACACAACGTCACTAAAACATAGCCGCAATGCCCGCTGTTTTCTTTACAACCAAAATCAACTTATCCTTCCTTAGACTGTACATTAATCCCTCTTAGTTTGAACATTTAGATTTGAGTCTGATATGACATTCACAAATCTCTTATCTATCTCTGTATGTCTTTAGAATAAATCATTGTAATACTTGCTATGATACTCATATCTCTAATAGATAGTTTGACCCTCAATATGATCATTTTTTAAATAGCTACATAAAAACTCAAATTAAAACATTAAAGGTTGAATCATAGTTTTTTTTGTTAGAAAATAAACACACAAATATATAGTCATAAACAGTGTTGGAAAAAAAAAAGTCTACTAGGCCGATTAAATTAATCGTTGGCTAGGCGCTAATTAGCCATGAACCGTTTTGCTTTGTGTAAATCGGTTATTGGTCAATGATGGTTAACGGTGGTTAAACTGGCCGAAAACCTGTAAATTTTCTCAAAAGTACCGAAAACTCGATGTAAGCTTGTTTAATCATTATAGTGGGCTGCCCTACTTATATCTATTACAAGTTATCTTTTTTAAGAAAAATCATGACCGAAATATCTAAAATTCGTTCGAAAAACCCAAAACTTCAAGAAAATTCAATCTAATTAATCACCGATTAATCTTGTCTATACCAATTACAAGTTACAAAAGAGTCGACCGACCGACTACGAATTCTCAAATTTTGCAAATTTGGTCATAAATTAACTAAAATTAAGTATAACTAAGGGCAGACGGAGTGGATGAAACTTGGGGCATCGGGTTCAAGTACCCTAGCGGCTACACCGCCCCGTCCTATTCGGGTACTTGAAAAATTTGAAGATTTCGAGTTCGGAACCCGAACCTTTGCAAGCTTTGTTCTTCTTTTTTTTTTTTTTGTCTTTTTATGAAATTTTGGGTTAGGTTAGGATCGGGTACCACTCCGTCCACTTAGGGTAGTGTTAGGGTAGTATTGGGGTAGTTTTGAGTTGGAAGGTTTTTATTAGATAGAGGTGACGTGGCACCCTCAGGGTATTAGGGTAAGAAATATCCACTCCCTCCCCCTTAAGCACTTAAAAAATAAATAAATAAGTAAGTAATTAAAGTATATTCTTTGAGTCCACATGTAGGTAAGACATCCAAATCTTTGACCATATGACTTTTCCAGTTACAACAGTATTCAACGGATAACATCTTCAAACGTGTTAAACATTTTCCACGTGGCAGTCACTCATTGGACAGACCACAACTAACTGCTCTAACTCGTTTGGTACTTTACCTTTTTTTCCAACACCAAAAAAAACTTAGGTATTTAATTCACTCAATGTGTATAAATATAATTTCCCTTCAAAATTCAACCCAATTTTAGTCACATGTAAGTGTAATCCCTTTTAATTTGTATAATTTTGGTTAATGTGTTGTTATTTTTTTTAGTTAGTATAATTTGAGTTGATTTAGTGTTTAATAGATTTGTTTTTTTATTAAGAACCTCGGGTAGGGGTGTGACTGTCTACATCTAGTATCCTGCCCGGCGGGCGGGATTGGGTATTTCTGTTGTCATATTAATGGGGTGTTTGTTTCGGCTTATATAGCGGGCTTACGGCTTATTTGGTTTTCGGCTTATTTTCGTAAGCTCACTTTTTGTTATTTTCAGATTATATAAACTTATCATGACTCTCTACCCACGGGTTTACCCTAGGGTAGGGGTAGGATCTGTCTACATTTTACCTCCCCATACCCTGCCTCGGCGGGATTGGGTCTGTTGTTGTTGTTGTTGTTGTATCATGACATGATAAGCTTATATAAGCCAGAAAATCTCAAAATAAGCCACAAAAAAAGAGCTTAGGAAACATAAGTCGAAAACCAATTAAGCCATAAGCCCGCTATATAAGCCGAAACAAACACCCAATAAAGTGTGATGTTCCTTTACCATTGGGTAGCGGCGTGACTGTCTACATCCAGTATCTTGCCCCGGCTGGCGGGATTGGGTATTGTTGTTGTCATATTAAGGGGATGTTTGGTGAAGATAGCGGTAGCTGTTTGTTTTGATAAAGCGTTTGGTAACATAGTTGTATAGTCATAATTAGTAAGTGGAAACGCTAGTTAAATGCTGCTAGAAGTAGCGTTTTGATTTGGAGCGTTTAGAAAAGTAGGAATGCTAGTTGCTTGTTTCCAAACAAGCATTTGTGCAAAACGTTAAACGCTAGTTGCTAGTTGCTCTAAAACACTCCTAAACTCTTGCTACCAAACATACCCCAAATGGTAAGACACGTCACCTCCTTACAAGAAGTCTAGGATTTAAGCTGCACCATGTAGTATCTACACATGTGGGGGCTGGAAAAGGGTCGCAAGCAGTCACAGGGGCATCTTGGTTAGGCCGTGTACATTTCAGTCAAAGATGTTTTCCCCTAATTACTTGAACAAGGAAAACATTATCCGTTTTGTTGGTCACTGTTTAGTGTGATGCTTTTAGTTTGATTTTTTATAGAATTAGTTGCTGTAAAACCTGGTTTTATCTGATTTATAGTTGATTGGATGTTGAATCGATTTAATATTATATTTGTTTTGATTGTATTGTGTAAAGTTCGTTCTATGAAGTTCTTAACTTTTGGTTCGTGACCGTGTGTTGAGTTTATTATATGTTGTACCATAGGGGCGTTGCCCTAGTGGTACCACTCCCTATCACAAACGTCCGGTTGATCGGTCATGGGTTCATCTGAACTTCGGACTAAATGTCACTGGAATATGTGCTCTTTTCCTAGGGCTAGGTCCTTTGGGAAGGGTCAGTCGCCACCCAAAAGGGATTCACGGAGTCAGGCATTCCCTACTGATCCAAAAGGATGGCTTATTGTGGTTCGAAACTCTAAGTCCAGAATTAGAGCCATATGATTATGTACAGTGTTTTTTTTCAACTTGATAGAATTGCTGTCCTTCGCCTAGAATTAGATCCATGTGATGATGTAATGTGACTGAGCTTTAATTGTGACTCTAAACTAAATTTTGTAGCCATCATTGGTCGGGCATTGACAATGACAATGGTGACATTTAGGGTGCGTTTAGTTGCAGAAGTTTTCCTACTTTTACTGAGAAAACACTCATTTTGATCAAAGTTCTGTTTTCAGCGTTTTTCACAACAGTTTCCTGGAAAACCTCTCTTTTTCCCTAACTAAAGAAACCCTTAAGGATTTTCATAATTGTTTCTGATATACTGATTCATTTTCAATTTTTATCAGGAAAACAGTGAAACTCTACTAAGAAGCTAGATGTTCACAACTGATTTAAGCTTCATGAGTGAAAAGGAAGCCAGTAAATCTAGAAAAAACATCCCGATGCTTGAGAGAAAAGACCGTCCACGCTTAAATCTTCCAGCAATCCGTGGCTTCTTGTCACAGGTTCCTGGAAAAATTCAGAATCTAAAGGTCAGTTCACTCTTCCGGAACCTGTAAATTCACTTGATTATCTTATCTACGTCCTATTTAAGACTTTATATATTATATGATTCAGTCGAGGTTTAAAAGACCAACACAAAAAGATGGAGAAAACCGTGATATGTTCAATATGAAGGATGCAAAGTTTAATTTAGATAAGCAAATGCAAGCTTGGAGGAAAAATCCCGTGTGGGATGATGGCCAGCCCCCTGGTATTGAGGTAATGATCTGATTTCCTGTGTGTTCTCAGTGTCATAGGCTTGAAGTAGAGCCTTAATGAACGCTATATCGACAAATGTAGCATGTTATGTGCCCTTTTTTTTACACGTTAGTGAGATATAGAATAGCCTATAAGTTATCAGTTCGCAAGCCACACTGCTTATCGAATGGTCTTAAAATTGCAGTATAGACTTTTGTGTTGCTTGATTCTAATGGAACCGAACACGAACTTTGCCGCATGTATCTAACTTGCAGATGTTAATTTTCAGGTCGTTGTGCCCAAAGGGTCTCTTTGCCAACTAAATGTAAAAACAAATGTGGGCTTGCCCCCAGATGCCATATACAACATTGTCACTGACCCAGACAATAAAAGGGTCTTCAAGAATATTCAAGTAAGTGTATGAAAGACGTATATCAGTATATGCTCTTTTTATTTCATCAACAATACTTTATGGTGAGTGATGTTGATATTTGTGTCAGGAAGTATTATCCAGAAAGGTTCTGGTTGACGAAGGTACAAGACAGGTCGTTGAGATTGAGCAAGCTGCTATATGGAGGTTTCTGTGGTTTTCGGGAACCATCTCGGTGCATGTACTTGTTGATCAGAACAGAGATGATTACTCTGTAAGGGACAACATGTTTTTCTTTTTGAGATTCATTGACCTTTTTACCCCTATATGGGTTGGTTTGGGCTATGTTAATGGGTAAAATAAAAAATAGTCAGCTGAGGAAACGGGTCAAATGGGTCGAAAGTTCCCAAACCTATACAGAGTATTTAATATATACAACCTCCCCCATCGCTTTTATAAAAACGTACATACTTTTTCAGTTGTTCTAATAATCTAAATTTTCTAAATTCTATATTAACACATGTTTAGCAATAAGAAAAGTTTAAATTTGGGAAAAAGTGTTTTTGGGTCAACTCAATCGGACGGCCGGACCTATTAGTCTATTACCTGCCCACAACACATATGGGCACCTTCAAATTAGTTATTGACTATTGAATGGGCGGGTCAAACGGGTCGAAGTTTTTGACAGTCTATTTAAATGAATACAACCGCTTACATTGCTTTATTTTGACGACAGATTATTATTTTTTAGCTTTTTTTAATCTAGAACATTAGGTGTCCATAAAAGAGGTTAAAAATGTGTTTTTGTTCGACCCGAGCCGACCCATTTTGACTCCTTACGTTCCCTACCCATTTTAGCACATGTAAGTTATGTTTTGAATTTACGGAAGACTGAATCATCAGTTGGTTGTTCCTTATGATTGGCAGATGACGTTCAAGCAAGTTAAACCAGGATTTATGAAAAGATTTGAAGGCAGATGGAAATTGGAACCCCTACTACTTGATGAAAGCTTATGTCATCCCTTCAAGCCAAAAACTTTATCAGAATATATGTCACGCACTCAAGGCAACGGAAGAATTGGATCAAAGGTGACACTTCAACAATTAGTCGAACCCGCTATTGTTCCTCCACCACCCATTTCTTGGTACCTTAGAGGAATCACCGCAAAAACCGTAGAAATGATGATAAATGATTTAATTGATGAAGCTGCACGGATCAAAGGTGTATCAGCCGCTGAGACAAATTTTCATCAGGAATTATTATCTAATGAACTTAAGCTCGATGAAATAACCGATATTAAAGAAAGATGGGCTTTGAGACGAAGAAAAGCTCGCAGAACAATGTAAAGAAAAATTGAGATTGAGGTCATCGAGTTACTAATTAGTAAGTTTTTTTTGGTCTTATAATTTTTATTATATGTGTACGCTATTTAATGGCAATGCTTCTTGCATTTGCTCTCCGAGTTTACAGTATAATGTGTATGCATTTGAGGTCTTTTAAACTTATGCTTGTTAATTATGCATGCGAGGTTTTTCATATTACATATGCGATCAAACATACTAAGAATGAACGATATTAGTGGTGTCAAAACGGACGGGTTGGGTGACTTGGGTCGTGGGTCAAAACAAGTAATATTTGGTATGGGTTGGATTGTGATTTTCAAATGTGAATGCTATTGTTCTTGGATTATGGTTTTCAAACTAGCTGCAACCAAGTGTTTTCATACTCATCTAGTATATGTTGTTTTGAACTAAGAAATCTTGCCGTTAAAAAATAAAGAAAATATATGGTTTTGCATCGGAAATCACTTTCTAGTCTGGTGTTCTTACAGAAGTAACAACATTTTAGTTTGAAAATCACGGATCAATTGTTTATTGTTCAGTATCTACAATACATTAACAAGTTATCAGACTTGAACAAGCCTATGCTTGGATTTGAACCATAGTTCAAAAAAAGAGCTCCATAGTCCCGATTCTAGTCTGGTTTTACTGTTAACTTGATTAACAGTAGGGTATAAGGTTGTTTGAGTTTCTGTAACTTATGTCTGTTGGTGATGTTGGTGATGTTAGTGTCATCGACGGTCATTTAGGTAATGACGATTTACTAGAGGTTAATGAGATTTCATATTCGGCTCGGATGCAAGTTAGGCAAGTGTGGAGTGCACACTCGTTGAACTAATATGTTTTCGACCATGAAAAAAATGCAGGGGTCAAGGGGGCTGCACCCCTTGCTGGGTCCCGCTGCCCCTCGTTGGGGTCTGGGGGCAACGACCCAGCGGGGTTCGGGGAAGCACCCCCACCCAAACAGTATATTTAGTGCTCCAAGCATTTTTCCCCTATTTTTCCCACTATTATGAGTGTTGAAAAAACGTTGTAAAAGATGGTTTCAACCAACTTTAAATGCATAAGTGTCATCTATAATCTGTATTATAAACAGATCTATTAGCCTCATTTAGATATACAAAAAACACATATACAATTCCTCTCTTGTTCCTGCTTTGTGATCTTGTGCCTAGACATAAAGTGTTTCTCTTCTAAAATTATCTCGATAGACATTTCGTGCAACCAAGGCATATATAAGGTCGAAATACTTTATATGGAAAGTGAACTCAACACGATTTTTGTAAGATATCCAGGTTAATCACACACCCTACATTAATTTCTAACAATATCTGTAATGATAACTACATTGGAACCATTTCAACCGTTTTTCTTTTATTGATTTTAGAGTAAATTGCAAAATGCATCCGTGTGGTCTCGCCAAATTGCAGGTTCAGTCCCTAATTTTTCAAAAATGCACTCACCGTCCTTTTGAGAAACTTACAAGTGCACATTGTGTCTCTGGCTAAAGTTAAATTACTTAAATACCCTCTTCGTCTCCCTTTAGCTTTGGTCCATGTGAGAGTAATTTAGTCATTTAACTTTGGCCAAGGACCAAGAGTGCACTTGTAAGGTCCTTATAAAAACGACGAGCACATTTTCAAAAAAAAAAAGACTGAATCTACAGTTTAGCCGAATCACAATGACGATTTTTACAGTTTACTCTTGATTTTATCATTAGTTTCTTGAGGTTTAAAAAACCAACTCGACTACTCGAGGTCCTATTTATCACGTGGAGTTATTTTCAAATACCATGTAAAAGCCATATGATGCAGATTTCCTATAAAGTATTTTTGCACATGAATTACGTGTGAACAACAACTTGGCATTTGGTTCACTATCTAATACTACACTACATTATGTTAAAAGATACCTAACACTATTATTCCAATTGTGATGCTTCATGTTCACACCTCGTTTTATAATAATTATCCATTTTGTATAAATGATTGTCTTGTGTAAATAATCACGCGACGATAATTATCGAACGCAAATTTGATAAATTAGAGAACCCTTTCGTGAAGATTCGAAATAGACATATAGTCTAATGTTCAAATTGCATCGTGTTTAAGGATATTTTTTCATCGTTGAAACCACGTTGTTTTACACACACAATACATAGTTTTTGACATATAAGCGTTTTTTTTTTTTTTTTTTTTTTTTTTTTTTTTTCTTGATAATTATCTGAAAATGCATCTAACTTGACACATTTTCGATATTTTTGAGTTCTGTTTAGCTATTTTTTTCTTTTTCTTTTTTATTATAATACAAAAGTTTTAGATTATAATACAAAAGTTTTAGATTTGGACTTTTGTGTGTATTAAATTTTAGAATTTGAAATTCTGTATTTATTTTGTTCATATACAATGACCATTTTGCCATTTACTATTAATATGGTAGTAAAATAAAAGTAGATGTAAAATAATCACAAATACACACAAATGGCCGAATTCAAAACTTTAATGTTATAATAGCAAAAATTTGTATTCTTCAAAATGCTTATTTTATCATTTAACATATGTGTTTTCACTTTTCAAGAATACAAAATGCTTCATTTGATATTGATGAAATTTTTCACCGCAAATGTTCAGATTGACTGGTTAACGAGATGCTTATTGGAGAAAATGATCAGGGTTTCACAGACCATCTCCTGATAAGTACAGTCACTGAGATAGGTGTTTATTGTCTGAGGTCGGGTCCTTGAAAGATTGGCATCCTTAGAATAAATGAGACTAAGGTGATCCCACCGTTCTTCACCTTTGAAGATATGGATGAAATTCCCTCTTCTATAAATTTGTTTATACCTCTTTTTGGCATATCTATTTGTCTATTACTAATATGCTCATATCATTTCGTGTTAATGTTCTTCTACATTTCTTTAATCGGGAAACTAAATTCAATGCCAGTGCTAAATGATTGGGTTATTAATTTATTCTCGATTAGGTGATGCGGTGTTAGTGGTTGTTTAAAGATAAACAAGACCTTGACGTTACCTTATCACACACTTTGTTTGACGCCCGGTTTATAAGAGCTTGAGCATTTCAAATATGTTAGCTTATAAAGTAAGTTTTGTTTATCACACGAGATTATGAAATCTTTTATAAGGGGCCTGTTTGGTAGGGGCTTTTTGGAGGAGCTATTAGCTTTTTGTTATAAAATAATTTCCTATAAACTATGTAGCTTCGTTTGGATGCATTAGCTACAAGCTTTTATTTCAAACAAATAGCTCCAAAATGAAAAGCTGATTCATGAAGCTTTTTAAATGTCTATGAGCTGTTAAAACTTTAAATTACTAATATACCCTCCAAACATTTATTTACAATTATAGATTTGTCCTTTTATGTCATTTTACATCTTATAATTATATTTAACAGCTAATTTACCAAACACTTTTATTAAAAAAAGATACAGCTTGTAGCTCATATTAACAGCTTTGCAGTTTACAGCTTACAGCTTACAGCTTACAGCATACAGCTTACAACTAGTTTTGCCAAACATACCCAAGCTGTAAGCCCAGCCCAATTGAAATGGGCTATTAGGACTTATAAATTTATAAGTAGTCAAATTATATTACTTAGATATACTTAAAAAAAATAACGGATTAATACGCAAAAGCTAAAAATATATCTTAATTTACTTTTTTTATACGATTCTACATTAATAAGCTTCATATCTAACTAATTCGCCAAACAGCTTTATAAAAATATGAACTCAAGTTTTCAGCTTATAATGTCCGCTCTAGCTCTAGCCTCAGCTTGAGCTCATTTCACCAAACATAGCCTAACGTGGAATTGAAATCATGCTAGCTAGGATGTAACTTTTTAACATTGCCTTGAACAAAAGTATTTACATGGAAAGTTACAGTCTTGAAAGTCTTGCTCATTTCATATTTCTTAATGTCTTATTGTTTATACAAAAATTAATAAATAAATAAATAAAATCAAGACAATGGAGAATGCATGTTTCCTAGTTCCTACTTCCTACCATTTTCATGAGATTCTTTACTCCATAACATGCTTCATAAGGTGTTTATTATAATAATTGTTCAATATTGTCTTGTTAAATTCAGCATCAAGTCAATTCTAATCGTTAAAAACATCAAAATGACATTCGTAGAGGTTTTATTTTAGGATTAATAGCTTGAAAATATATCAGACTTGTCACTTTTTGTTATTGTGTGTACTGAATTTTTACATTTTGATTATTGTATGTATTTTGTGACCATTTTGCCCTTACTTTTCTCAAATTTCGAATATTGAATGGTGATTCTACATGGCTGAATAGTCACAAAATGCACACACTAATCGAAATTTTAAAGTTCAGTACACAGAAAAAAAAATCAGTACACACAATACCAAAAAATGACAAGTATAATACATTTTCAAGTAATTAACTTTTTATTTTATTAATCTAGATGTATAGATAGATAAATATGTTAAAATGTTTCAATAGTCTTGTATTTTCATAATACTAAATATCATCAACATTTCAAGATATACATTTGCTGATAAGAAACTTTAAAGTATCTGCCATCATAATCAACTAACATATACAAAGGCATATATATTAGGTTCATGAATCATATAAGAGACTAAACATATGAGTTGTGAGTCTTACCTTCATATTCTTTACTATTGTTTATGTCTTCTTTTGAGATGGCAAAGAGAATATATATAATCTACAACCAATACATTCAATGGCCCAAAAGCGAAGTTATATTATAATGGTGTCAAATATGCACGTAAACGAGAATGGAATCAGGATCAAATATGATCGGATGCACATATTTTTTAATAACTATAATAACTAAATAAACTAGAAACAAATTACATGTGCATTTAAGATACATTTAAGAAAAATCGATATTTTCTTCAAAATTAACACTACGTCAAAAAAAATCCATGGTTTCTCGAGAATCTGCGGGAACCCTTGGTTCTATCCCGTGGACGTAAGCATCTACAATGATAAACATTTTCAAAACATACATAGAATATTCATGTCATGTCATAAAAAGCGATAGATTATGCTCAAAAAGAAAAAAGTTTCGTACAAACTTGAACTCGAAATCTATGGTTATTAAAGTTTATTAAAAACTACGTCTTTCTATTTTTGTTTAAAAAGAAAAAGTTGTCTTATGTTTGATAATTGATATATTCGATTTGAAAAGTTGTGGTTTTTGATTCAAAGCTTTCGAGAGTATTTATATTTTCTAAACGAAAGTCCTATATTTTATTTAGACTTACAGTGTATCGACAATTGGTTTTATTATAAATGAATAAAAAAAAATTAGTCTAAAAAAAAAAAAAAAAAAAAATGGTTTTATATCAAAATATGTGGGCGAATTAAATTATGGATGTCGATATCATGGTTTGTAAAATGATTGTTGGACCCAACTAGTTCATATATACAGTGACGAAACAGGATGGGTTATGGGAATCTCGAGACACCCATGAAATTTTACGGTGCAGTGTTAATTTTTGTAAAAAAAAACATCGATTTTTCTTAAATACATTTGGTCCAAAAAGAAATATGCTCCTCGTTTTGTATAATTTTCCGTAAATGTACATGATCAAATTGTGTCATGATTCCTTCCTGCATGTATAAAGGCGTTTAGGAGCTAAAGCGTTTACCATGTTGTGAGAAAGCTTGTTGCATTATTTGGTTAGTAGCAACTAGCAACTAGTGTTTTAAGGTTTTTATAGAAATTTGTTTTTTAAAACGTTATTTGAAGACGCGGTTTGCATAAAGTTAAACCCATCTTTCATTATTTAACTTTTTATAATTATAGATGTGGTCATGTCACGTACCAAACACCTTTTATGTATTACACTGACGTTTTTCGACGGTACGTATCATTTTATGTATTACACCTTTGGTTTCTTTGTGGCGTTTCGATTCACTTTCTTATCTTAGTTGGTTCTTTTCAACATGTCTGATATAGAATTCAATCTATATACTTTTCTAGACAGATTGTCGGTTTTGGATTATTGTGGGATAGTTATAGCATGTCAATTTTTTTAACGGCAAAATTTATTAAAAAACCAGCAAGGAGCTAGAAAAGATTACAAACTAAAATAAGAAGGATTTTTCATCCAAGTCACCCAATCCAAACTAAAATTACAACTCGAGTACCACATATGAGATAAGAGAACAAAATACATCAAATAGAATGTCTCGTCTAGGAAGAGAGTTACCAAACAAAGTTTTGTTTTTAAATCGCCATAAGACTCTCCGCATCACGTAGCAAACACCTTCAAAAATGTCTTTTAAATCTTTAGGCATCGGATGATGATGAGTGTTCAATCCATTAGTCAAGCATTTAGTGGGATGTGTTTTTTCAAAATGTCAAAAAACAATATGAATGTCATCATGAGACATGAATGTAACTTTACACGGTACAAGCACTCAATGGCACGTCAATGGAAGTTTTTGTCACCCAATTACATAACAATATGCCATATTGCACCATGGTAGGTACCATTGTGGTACCATTCATCCCATCGCCAGCCCATTATAGGGCAGGTTTGGTTGTTTTTTTTTTTTTTAAGTAAGTAGGGTATTTTTAGTGGTATGTTATAGGACCCACATACAACAATAATAGTTATAGCTAGGGAGATTGTATTAGTTATTGTGGTTTTATTGGATGTATATTGATGTGACACATAAATATCGGTTATTGAGTGCTTCATAAACATAGCCCTCTAAGGATATATCTTGCATTCCTATAATTGTATTTTGGGATTTGGTAAAGGGCGATCACCGAACACTTTTTAAAGTGAAAAAAATGCATTTAACGTATAGTTAATAGATTGAAACTTTTCTTTTTAATTAAATATACATTTAACAAATACTCGTTCCGTATTAATTAAACTTATATCTATACTACATATAATCGAAAAATGGTCAAACATTGAAAAGTGAAAAGTTGAAAGTCAAATGTGAGAGAAATGTATTGTGTAATTAATACTCTTATTAAAACACCACATTACTTAAAAGTATAATAATTTATTCACATTGTACAACCATTTAAAAGCATATATCTACCAAATTAAAAACAACCAATTAAAACACCATTACTAAAAAGTACAATAAAAATTTCACAATCTACAATTTAAACAAGCTACAATATAATTCTAAATATAAAATAATTAAACACACTAATTAATGTTATTTTTAAAACACCCTAAAATGAAAAGTACATATTATTATGCACATTATACAAATTAATAAAACACGCAAAGCTTCATACAAGCTAACAAGTTGATGGTACATATAGTTTTGAAAATAAGACCGGACCAACGGGTTCAACCGGAAACCGGTGTCGCCACCGGTTCGGCTAACCAATTACAGCTATCCGAAAACGAACTAGAGAGGACCCGTTGAAAGTTGAAACCGATACAAACTGGTGAATCAGGTCTCATCGAGATCTATTTCTCTGGTTAATCGTCACAGGGTACTTGTTGATACAAAAGTTGGGCTTTCCTCGTTTGGGGCTCCGGCTCTCGTACCAATTGAGAATCGTTGCTTGAGACCTGCGCACTAAGAGACAGAAAACACCGTTAGGCTTACCGTGGGATTGTCTCCCACGATTATCCTCCGGCGTGAGAGTAAGTAATCGGTTTAGGGTTTAAGGAGAGTTAGGGTTTTGTAGATCGTACCTTAAACGAGGGATGTGATTCCCTTTATATACGCACGGAATCCTTGTTGGTTCCGTGTTCCTCAACCTTCGGCGTATCCCGCCTAAGTCGGTTGGGGAATGATTATCTCCTTGATTAAGAGATATCCGATATCTATTCCGTAAATAGATTCATATCTGGGCCTTCGTGGGCCTAAACGCTTATCAGCGTAGCCCAGCTTGTGATGGGCTTATCAGTATTGGGTTTTGGACGGGTCCGTAACCCGGATATAGACTATGCGTCATCATGTCCCCCCCAGTCTAGTATGCGCAGTGAATAACTACGGATGCTAGACTAATAACCGTACTCAAGGGAACAACGTCGAATCGTAGCCAAGAAGCCATAAAAATATATCCTCCCGTACATTGTATCTAGACATGGGATTAAAAAATTGGTGCCTCGTAAATCGGGGGAAAGTAACTGCAGTAACATCCCATCAAGCAATCTCAGCCACAAAGTTAATATGAGTGCGGTCCACGTGTCACTCATCGTGTGGATGAGAAAAATTATATAGTCCATCGCTTCATTTCCACTTTGTTTCTCACAGTAAAAACGTTCATCCGCCATTGCTAACCAAACTTCAAACTACAACCCAGGAAAACACTGCATTCAAAAGGTAACCACGCGTGCGCTTTGTAACACCATGGTCAAACAGTTATCCGATTTCACCTCCGACCTCACCGAAGGCAATCTTCTAGAATTCACTTCAGACTACTTTATACCTCTTGACGTGCATCCGGTTGTTCCGGGTGCGCGAGCATCTATTGCGGATTTCCCTAAAGGGAAAATAGGGGTATACACACGGTTTTTTGAGTTCGCAAATCAACGTGTGCCCCTATCCCGATTTTTGTGCGATGTTTTAAATTATTACGAGCTACACCTATCTCAGCTGCACTGCATCGGTGCGGCTAAAATTACCAATTTTGAGGTGAACTGCCGTTTGTTGGCAGTTAACCCAACCATCCACCTATTCCGTGCCTTTTATCACACGACATGGTCACATGGGTGGGTATCATTTGCTAAGCGCGCCGGTAGACTTCAGTGTTATACTGAGAAGCTAGATGCGCTTAGAAATTGGAGAGAGTCCTTTTTCTGGGTAGACGACACATGTTTCCCGTGGCATTATGACTTTTATACCCGGGGAACGTTGCCGAGGGATGAGTGCCCCGTGCCTGGATCATATGTTGCTGAGGATGCGGAATTGATAAACGCGAACCGCATCCCCATTAGTTCCTATCCTGAGGAATTTTTGGTGCATATGGGCATCAGCCGTAATTATTTTGGTATGCCGGATGAGATGCCAATCTTCTTAGGCGCCAATGGCCAGGGTGGGTACTCGTTCCTCGCACCCCTTTTATAACTAATGTAAGAGCTTTCTGTCCTTTTCGCGCATTATATAACCTGTGTTATTTGTTGTCTGTTATTGCGCAAAGATGGATCTGTTCACCGTTGTGCACTTAGCGAAGCCTGTCGAGGTGAAGGTAGGGACACGTCCCCTGAAAGAAGGAGAGGAAGCTATACTAGCAGCCACTGCAGGTCATACCCTGGAGATGAATATAGGGGAAACAAGTGCTAGTTCCTCTGTCTCAGTGGAAGCGAAGCCGCTACAAAGCGTGCCAAGCCCCAGGGTGCCTTCTCCCGTAGCGCAGCCACCACCTGTAGCCGTGGCGCAACCTATGGAAGAAGAAGAAGAGCCGGAATCTGGGTTAAAGCGCAAAAGATCCCGCGGAGAGGATGGCGCGAGCTCATCGAGGAAGAAACGCCCTGTGATCCTCACTGTGGAATCATCCAACAGTGATGTTGCATCATCTCACCCGTCCGCTGATGTCGCTGGTCCACAGTAAGTAATATTGTGAATGCATTTTTTTTTGCGTACCAACTGTATATGGGAAACGGATAATGCTCTGTCCATGTGTGCAGGTTTGATCAGGTTGCGGAGTCTCCCCCCAAGGATAGTCCTGTGCAGTCTGAGCCATTCAGCCAAAAAGATGAAGATTTGCCTGCTGGAGTTGCATCAGTGGGTCAATTAGTTGAGGAATTGGTACAGGTGTCTGCGCACCAAGCTGCAATAGTTGAGAAGCTAAGGGTACGTATTGCTGGTGAAAGCAGCCAAGGTGCGCAAAAAGATGAGAAGATTGCTTTGCTAGAGGCGCACTTGGCTAGTGCCAGGGCTGAGGTAGAGAGTTTGAGCGCGTATGTGTAGAAGCAGTCCGAGGAGAAAATGGCGCTGATAGGCCAAATAAGCCAAGAGCGCACAGAGTCTTCAGGGTTCAAGGCGTCAATTCACTGGGCACTAAAGTATCTGGAGAAGAATAAGGACGCATTGACCTCGTAGTTGGAAGATTTTGGTGCAACTGTGAGCAGTGCTCTGGAGGCACAAGAGATGAAGCTGCGTAAGCTTACTTTGGAGTATGATGAGGAATTATATCCTCATCTAATGTCTACCATCTCTGAGCGCAGGTGGCTTATCAGCCATGGTCTGCGTCTTGCTGCGCTGAGTACTCTTGAGTCCAAGGAGGTAGTGGACAAATTTGGTGGGGTAGTCCAATGTGCTTTGGCGAGAGGAAAATCAGAGGCTATATAGGCGCTGCAGGAGGCTAACTTGCTGAAGGTACCTGTTGAAAAGTTCCTGGGTATGATGCGCAGTCTTATGATAACCTGGTTGCTGCTATGAATAAAATGAAGACTTTAGAGCTTCCCATGATTGCTGAAATGGAGCGTGACCAGGATTATCCTATAACCGTTATGATGGAAGGATTGACCTTAGCGCGCCATCGTACTGATGATGCAGAAGCGCAACCGGACTATTATCTGAAGCCCGATGTCTCTCAGCTGCAGGTGCCTGTTTTTGCTCGCCCTAAGGACATGTTGAATCCCTTTGCTTTAGAGAGAGAAATGTCCTTGAAGGAAGTATTGGAAGCGCATGCTACCAGACTTGCTAAAAGAGAAGGTATTAAGGGTAAAGCCATTTTGTGTGGGGTTGGTGCAGCTCACCTTCCGAGATCTGATGGCGTGCCCGTGAGTGTTGCCACCGTGTCTCGCCAAGACTCGGACTTGTTGAAGAGGCTTGACGAGGCAAAAGATACCGCAACCCGTGTGGGTAGCTCATCTATTGAGCGTTGTCATAGTTGTACTTTTTAAAGTAACCATCCTTGTGTAAGAACTTGTAGCTATTAATAAAAATCTCTTTTTGCTAGTTGTATGTGAGTAGTATTGCAACTTGTAATGTTCATACTTATCAGTTTGTCTTTGCGTAAAAAACGTATTCGTTGCCGGAAAATCAAATGTGTACGCCAGTGCGAATAATATAGGAAATCCATAATCATGTATGAAGATCATAGTATAATTGAGAAATAATTTCTAAGTATTTTATCATAGTCGTGTATGTTATGATATGCAGCGTACTGTAAATATCACATTAAGGAATCAAGTGTCTTGGTTCCTAAGTTGTTAAACGTGCACCATATGCGATGTTGCGCACCCGTCGTGGGATGCACACAAAACTTATTCCAATGTCTCGAGAACAAGGTGTTTAACAAGGATGCGTGATCCGGTGTTGATGGGTTTGCAACCCTCTTACTCAACAAGTTGTTTAGTAGGTTAACTTATCCTTTTACCATCGTGGGTTTATTTATTGCATGCACGCCATGTAGGCAAGAAATAGAAGATTGTTAAGACATACAGTATATGGAAGTAACAAATTGAAATGTGTCACGGAGTTAGCTAGAAACCGCGACGTTTTATTAATACTTGCAAGTGTTTGTGAGAAACAAATAAGACATTATACTACGGAAATAAAAAATAAATACATAGATGTTTATTGGGTACTTTAGTGAAGTGCTTGAGCGCTTGTACGCTGGGCCGTAGCCACTCCTATAGGTAGCATCTCTTGAGGTTGCAAATGTTCCATGTGCGCGGCAGTTCTCGACCATCCAAGCCTCGTAACTTGTACGCGCCTGTTCCTAGTGCTTCAGTAACCTCGTAGGGTCCTTCCCACTTTGTTCCAAGTTTGCCTGTGTCTTCTGCATGGCTCGCATCGTTGGCGCGGAAAACAAAATCACTTGGTCTGAATGAAACACTGCGCACTTTAGCATCATAGTATCCTTTCATCCTTGACTTTGATTTTGCCTCCCGTATAGCTGCGCGTTCGCGCCTTTCTTCTAGCAGATCCAAGTCGACACGTCTCTCGTCATCATTGGTTGCCACATTGATCTCAGCAGTGCGGATAGTTGGCATGCCGATCTCGGCTGGAATGACGGCTTCTGTCCCGTAGACTAGAGAGAAGGGAGTGTCTCCCGTGCTGGTTTTGATTGAGGTGCGATGCGCCCATAAGACATGCGATAGCTCTTCCACCCACCTTCCTTTGTGCTTTTCTAGGCGTGCCTTAATTCCTTCACCTAAACTTCGATTCGCACGTTCGACTAAGCCGTTGGTTTGTGGATGTTTAACTGACGCGAAGTGCTGTGTGATGTTCAACTTCTCGCACAAGTCTTTGAAAGGGTTGTCGCAGAATTGTTTCCCGTTGTCCGAGATGATTTCCCCAGGCAGTCCGAAGCGGCATACTATACTTTCCCAGACAAAGCGCTTGACCTGGTTGCCTGTGATTGTCACTACTTCCTTTGCTTCGATCCACTTAGTGAAATAGTCTATAGCGACTATGAGGAATTTTAACCCTCCTGCTGCAACTGGAAAAAGGTCCTGCAATGTCGATACCCCACTTGTAGAATGGCCATAGTGATGTAATTGGCGTTAGCTCGTGTTGTGGTTGGCGCGGGACGGGTCTATGAACTTGACAATCATTGCACTTCCTTATTAAATCCCGCGCATCGTGGTGCATGGTTGGCCAGTAGTATCCTGATCTCATGGCGCGTGCCACAACGGACCGTGGTCCTGAGTGCATGTTGCATGAACCTTCATGGATTTATCGCAGCACGTAATTTGCTTGTAGGGGGCCAACACAGCGGAGCCATGGTTGGAGGAAGGAGCGTCGGTACAGTATGTTGTCTCGAAGTTCGAATCTCTGTGGTGCGCCGTATCCTGCGAGCTTCCTTCTGCTCTTGGGGTAACGTTCCTTTGCTTAGGAATTTCGTTATCGGTGTCATCCATGTAGGACCGTCCTCCTCTATTATTGTGGAGACTTCCATCTCCGATGTGGATTTGCTTTTCAGTGTTTCCACCAGCACTTGCTTTGATAGGTGTGCGAAGCTTGTCGAGGCGATCTTGCTTAGTGCATCTGCCTTGCGATTTTCTCCTCTAGGAACTTGCTTGATGGTGAATCTGTCAAAACCTTTGATCAGTGTCTTGGTCTTGTCGAGATATTGAATCATATTTTCTTCTTTAGCCACGTATCCGCCCAGCACATGGTTGGCCACTAGTCGGGAGTCCACATTTGCTTCTAGGTTACGTACACCCATCCGAGCTGCAATGCGTAGTCCAGCGATTAGAGCTTCATATTTTGCCTCATTGTTCGTCGCTGTAAATTCAAAACGCAGTGCGTAAGTGAATTCCATTCCCTCTGGGTTTGTGAGAATGAGGCCTGCTCCTGAACCATCAACGCATGAGGACCCATCTGTAAACAAAATCCATGGGTCATGCAGTTCCGTCTTACTTGGTACGGGTACCTCGTCGGTGTCTGGTTTTTCGATGATGAAGTCTGCCAGAATCTGTCCTTTGATTGCGGTACGTGGTCTGTAAGAGATGTTGTGCTCACCTAGCAATACACTCCACTTCTGCAGTCTGCCTAATGCGTCAGGTTTGGAGATGATCTGCTTGATCGGTTGGTCTGTGATCACTGCAATTGGATGCGCTTGGAAGTACCTGCGTAGCCTTTTGGCAGCAAACACCAACGCCAGAACTAATTTTTCCATGGCGCTATAGTTCATCTCCGTCTTCTTGAGCGCCTTGCTTACAAAGTAGACAGGGGTTTGTACTGAATCCCTATCTGTTAGTAGCACTGCGCTCACTGCTCCATCAGTTGTGGATAGATACATAATTAACTCTTCCCCTGGTTGGGGTGCGACAAGTGTGGGGAGCGTTGCCAGGTGTTGCTTAAGTTGTGTGAAAGCTTCTTCTGCCTCCGTAGTCCACCGAAAATCTCCCTTTTTGATACACTTCTTGAGTGTTTTGAAGAGAGGTAGAGACTTGTCTGCTGACTTAGACAGGAACCTGTTAAGACCAGCTAGATTTCCATTGAGAGATTGGACCTCCTTCAACGTGCGCGGTGAAGGAAGTTCAATGACAGCCTTTGTCTTTTCTGGACATGGTTTTATACCGTTGGGCTCTATTAGGTATCCGAGGAACATGCCTTCAGTGGCGCCGAAGGTACATTTTTTGGGGTTTAGCTTCATATTGATCTCTCGTAGAGTTTTGAACGTTTCCTCAATACCGCGCACTAACTCATCTTCAGTATGGCTTTTTATGACCAGGTCATCAACATAGACCTCCAGGTTGCGGCCCACCTATTTTTCGAAAGCATTGTCTACTAACCGCTGGTAGGTGGCGCCTGCATTCTTCAAGCCAAAAGGCATTTTTGTGTAATAGTAGACGCCTTGGCTTGTGTGAAAGGCCGTTTTTTCCTCATCCTCCTTTGCCATATGGATTTGATGGTATCCTTTGTACGCATCGAGGAAACACTTCAATGGGTACCCACACAGAGACTCTATTTTCCAGTCTATCTCTGGTAATGGGTAGTAGTCTTGTGGACACGCTTTGTTAAGATCGGTGAAGTCCACGCACATTCGCCAGCTACCGTCGCTCTTTTTGACCATTACTGGGTTAGAAAGCCAGTCGTGGTAGTAGACTTCACGCATAATTCCCGCATTCACCAGTTTGTGTACCTCTGCCAAAATTGCTTGCGCGCGCTCTGGGCTTGGCCGCGCTTCTTCTGGCGTATTGGTGAGTACCCTTGTCGGATTCTCAGTTTATGCTTTGTGATTGAGCGTGGTACCCCAGTCATGTGTTTTGGCTCCCATGCAAAAAAGTCTAAGCTCTTTTGCAAGAGCGCGCACACAGCTGCTTTGCCGTTGTCCGACAGTGACCCTCCAATGGATATTTCCTGTTCCGGGTATTCTGGGTGAATCACAACCTTTAGATTTGGAACTTTGGTTGCGCGCTGTTCTGGGATTGGTGTCGTTTCGCATGTAATCGTGTTACATTCTCTATGCGGTACAGTGGCATTGTAAAGAGTAACAATGCCCCCTTCCACTGGGAATTTAAGCACCCCATGCGCTGTTGATGGCACTGCGCGCATAGCGGATATCCAAGGCCTCCCGATAATGCCATTGTATGGCGAGGGAGACTTGATCACCATAAATTCCATCCAGGCCGTCGCAGAGTGTTTTTCGTTTCCGATGCTGACTGGTAATCGTATTTGCCCCATAGGCCATATCTTTTCACCCGTAAAACCGGTCAAAGCCGTTCTGACCGGGCTTAACTGACTGCGTATTTCAGGCCGCAGTCGCTTGAAGCAGTGCTCATACATGATGTCCGCCGATGCTCCACCATCAACATACATGCGATGGATGTCGTGACCACCCGCACTAATCTCAATGGTGAGTGGTTCGACCACTGCGTTGTCCGCAGTTAAGGCGGGGAAAGAGATTTCGCTTCCTCGGGAAAACTCCTGGCTGACCTTCTGTCTAGTGACCCGCTGCCATGATTGTATCATGTAGATGGTGTCGGCCTTTTCCTTGGGTGTCTCCTTTTTATTTCCACTCTTCTGTCTATCTTTTCCTTCCTTGATATTTTTGACCAAATGGTCCAATCTGCCTTCTTTAACCATTTTGTCAATGAGCTGGCGCAGTTGGACACATTCGTTAGTGGTGTGGCCTTTCTGTGCATGGTAGTCACAGTATCCACTCCCCACTCGCCGATCCTCTGGAGTGCGCATTTGTGGCGGTCTTGGAAAGTTTGCACCCTCTGTTGGGAGTATTTCCTTCGGCGTTTTCGTCAGTGGGGTGTACTTGTCGTTGTCGCGCCCACTCCTTTGGTTGCGATAGTTCCTGTTACGGTTACTATTCCGGTCCGTGGATTGTCTCCCAGGTTGTTCCTGTGACCGGTAGTTTGAATAGCTTTTCTTGCTATCCGCCGCAGCAGCTTCTCCTTGGACGAAGGACCGTGTGCGTTTCATGACTTCATCAAAGGATTGGGGAATCTTGTCATTCAATCTTTTGATAAGTTCTGGGTTGCTGATCCCATTCATAAACCCTGAAATTTTGAATACTTCGGGACATGCTTTAACTTGCATACATTCGTCCTTGAAGCGCTCTATAAAAGCGCTCGTGGATTCCCCTTGGCGCTGTTTGACCCTAGCGAGTTCAATGGGGTTTTTCGCACACTTTTTCCGTTGAGTAAAATTTAGGCGGAACGCCTTTCTTAATTCTTCAAAACCATTGATGCTTCTGCGTGGAAGTTTGTTGAACCAGTTCCGCGCGCTTCCTACTAGTGTGGAATTAAACATGTGGCACCACACTGCTTGTGGCCAGTTCTCAATAGTTGCGGCTGATTCGAAAATTTTTAGGTGATCGTCAGGGTCACCTGTTCCGTCATAGGTTTTGACATTAGCAGGCATGCGCCTCTTCTTGTTTTCTGAGAAATCACTGATGCGTCTAGTGAACGCATCCACCTTCTGACGACGCCACAGGAGAGACATGTCTTCCTCCTCTTGGTCACGGTATTTCCTTCTGGACTTCCAGTGTCCAGTCTCGCTATCCTCGTTGTCCGAGGAATTATCAAAGGATGAATCTTCCCTCCTTCGGCGCTTGCGCCGACTGTCCTCAGAATTTGTGCTTGAAGGACTTTTACTTGGGGAGTATCGTCGCCCAAGTCTGTCCCGGACTCTGCGACTACCAAGTCTGGCGTGGACATTGGTGCGCCTTTCATCCTCCTCACTTTCTTCCACATGCTGTGAGTCAGATGTATCATCTTCCTCGACTCTCCTTCCGATTCTGTTGAACACTGGGGGTCGGCGACTATCCCTCCCGCGCTTCTCCTTCTGACGACGCGGTGGGGATGTCTCAAACTCCGGGCCAAAGTCGAGTCGAGCATGCAGGCTCCGACCTGACCTTTTCTTTGCTTCCTCTTGCATGAGACTAGCTAAGGCTTCGTAGTTTTGAGAGACAAAACTACTTGGCTCCAATTCCGGTATGACCCCTCTAGAACAGGGGTATCTGTTTCCATCAATATGCCCTTGTTCTTATCGGGTGCATCGGGTGCTTTTGTGAAGTTAGCTTCTAGCACCGGTTGAAGTGGGGTAAAAGGAGTGCGCAGTGGATCTCTAGCACTGGTGGTGGTGGTTGCCTGGGTTGTCCCTGAGCGCGGTTCCACCAGAGGGAAGACCGAGTCCTGGCCTGATCCCTGATTTTTAGCAGTACTGGTTGTCCCAGAAGTCTGCTTAGGAGTTTATCCGCTGTGCGTCTTTTTTCCCGTGAGGTATGTTTGCGATCGCTGACTTCCATGCTTCGTCATTCTAGTTCTTGGTTCTTAGTGAATGGTCCCACGGATGGCGCCACTTGTTGATACAAAAGTTGGGCTTTCCTTGTTTGGGGCTCCAGCTCTCGTACCAATTGAGAATCGTTGCTTGAGACCTGCTCACTAAGAGACAGAAAACACCGTTAGGCTTACCGTGGGATTGTCTCCCACGATTATCCTCCGGCGTGAGAGTAAGTAATCGGTTTAGGGTTTAAGAAGAGTTAGGGTTTTGTAGATCGTACCTTAAACGAGGGATGTGATTCCCTTTATATACGCACGGAATCCTTGTTGGTTCCGTGTTCCTCAACCTTCGGCGTATCCCGCCTAAGTCGGTTGGGGAATGATTATCTCCTTGATTAAGAGATATCCGATATCTATTCCGTAAATAGATTCGTATCCGGGCCTTCGTGGTAAACGCTTATCAGCGTAGCCCAGCTTGTGCTGGGCTTATCAGTATTGGGTTTTGGACGGGTCCGTAACCCGGATATAGACTATACGTCATCAGTACCCGTCGCCGCAACACGCGGGTACCCTGCTATACTATATATAAAGGAAAAACCAAAAAGTAAAAAGTGAAAATTTGAAACTATTAATACATATCGAAAACCGGGTTGACCCGGGACGCTTCAAACCGGTGGGTTGATCCTGTTTAATTTGACCCGTTTTGACCCAACCTGTCGGGTTGACTCGGTTTTAATCGACCCGTTTTTCGACTGGAACGGTTCAACCGGTTGAACCACCTGGGTCGAACCGGGATTCAAAACATTATGTTTAATCTCCAAATCTTCAAACTTTTATTATTTTTCGTTTAGAACCCATAAACTTTTTTTAAAAAAAACTTTTATTATTTTTCGTTTAGAACCCATAAATTAAATGTGATTTTAATTTAATGATTTAGTTCACTCAAATTTTCAATTTCTTTAGGTTTTAAAAGATGAACTCTTGTTAGAAATCAAGGTTTATTTATTTTTTGATAAGATATTCTATAAATAGTATCATAAAGATTCCATGCACACAAAGGCAACCGATAAAGAATATACATAATTAGTTGAAAGTTGAAACTTTCAATTAAAAAAAAACGTCATAATTTTCTTTTTGATCATCTAATAATCTGTCTTTATCTGCCATCGCGGCTTTTTTTTTTTTTTTTTTTTTTTAAATGACAGAATATATTGTGTAAAAATTTAAGAAATATGTCAAAATTTCACCATCATCATTGATTACTAAAATGAGACTTTGAAAGTAACTTAATAGTTATATTACAGAAAATAGACTATCAACAAACAACATACATTGAATTTGATCATTTTTCAAACAAAAACGTCATATCACAGAAAATGCCTTTACTTAGTACAAACAAATTCATCTTCGATTCGTGTTATGATGCAAAGTATTGTGTAAAAAATAAATAAATAAATAAATAAATAATATACATGACTAAAAATCTAACTAATTTTATACCTAAACTAATGTATCAACATTTTGCTGGTTGCAACAAATGAATCAATATTTTACAAACTAATCGTTGTTGTCATACAGTTTTAGACATAACGAAGATTATACATATTTTTAGTTAGCCGAAAAATTCCTCTACTTCAAAATAGATTAGGTTATATTGTTAGTGTTTCATTGTATGTTGATCATATGAGAACTATAATGTTTGACAAGTAAGTTAGTTTTACTAGATTCATTAAACAAGAGAGACATAATTAATACTCCCTCCGTCCCAAAATTATAGTCCCCGTTTGACTTTTTCGGTCTTTCTTTCACAACTTTGACCTTAAGTATTTTTGTTTGTGTTATGTAATACTTTATGCAAATTATATGAATGGATTATGTTTTAAATGTATTTTCATTTGGTATATTTTTTGTCAACTATTTTATAACACAAATAAAAATATTTAAGGTCAAAGTTGATAAGGAAAGACCGAAAAAGTCAAACGGGGACTATAATTTTGGGACGGAGGTAGTATATGCCAAACTAACTAGCTAGATAAGATTGTAGCTAGTACCCTATTGAATTTAACTCACCCCTTGCAAATAATACTATGTTAGGTACGTTTTCAAGTTTTTACACCACGCATGTCTATATATTAATGCGGTTAAAAAAAAAAATCTTCAAGCTCATCTTGTGCTAATTTAGCTTGAATTATAAGAGCATTCCCAACAATAAGTTATAAAATAACGCCGTCCACGTCAGCGTCATATCAGCTTTAACATTTCACCTTAACACTCCCAAAAAACACCCACAACAATAACATCAATAACATTCCCAACAATTTACAAAAACAACCCCTCATTTAGAGGCATAAAAAAAAAAAAAAAAAAAAAAAAAAAAAAAAAAAAAAAAAAAAAACAGGCGTTATGGAGATAAGGGGCAAGGACTAACGCTGCAATAACGTCGTGCCTCCAAAGATGATAGCGGCATAACGCCGTTAATATGATGCAAAACGCCGTTAAGGCGTTATTGTTGTTCTTGCTCTAAGTTTTAAGCTAGTATTGTGTAAAAAATAATAATAATAATAAAAAAGGTATAGAGCTAGTACAAAGTACAAAGTTTAAAATAAAAATGGAGCTAGTACAAAGTTTAAAATAAAAAAAGAAGGGGGTTAATAAGCTAGCTTAATTACTTGTTTCGGTTAAAATCTATACTACATTGTAAATCATTTGAGACTTCTTATAAAAGGAAGTTTTAAAATTTTAAGACAAAAAATATTATAATATTATAAAAGAAAAAATAAAAAATTAATGTAAAATTTGAAAATTTAAGTCTCATTTAAACCATATAATAACCCCCCTTCAATAATGGTATATTTTAATAGAATTGTTTATAACAAAATATCACTAAACTTATAACCATCAATTTAATGTTAAAATACGAAAAATAAAAGTACTGAGTATTATACTAATGATAATTTAGACGTTTTATTTTTAAAAAACATATACCACTATTTATTTACTATGTTATAAAGTATTTAAAACATGCTAAATAAAAAAAGTTTAAAATAAAAAACATCTATTTGTCACAAAAATAGTCACTGTCGCATTACGCAAATACCTTTCTATTAAATCATAAAGTGTTATCCACCTTTTGAGTTTTTGCAAATAATAAAATGAATATATTATGGAAAGTACACATTACTTACAGATACGTTTATGAACATTTATGAATGTGGCTTTAGCCACTCCTCTTTTTGCTATCTCCACACCCAATAACAATTTCGCGAACAATAAAATGTACAGTAACTAACGGTCGTTATTTTTTTTTCTTTTAATACTTTTTAAAAAACGAAAATGCAACAAAAGTCCCGGACGTTTAACTTGCGTTGCAAAATAGGTCCTCTAGGGACTAATAATGTAACCTTTTTTACGTAATTGGTCCTTCATGTTAGATATTTGTTACACAAACAGTCCTACTAACGGCCGTTACTTAACGCAGTAACTAACGGTCGTTAGTTAACGGCCGTTATCTACTAACGGTCGTTATATTATTTATTATTTATTTTTTTTAATACTTAAAAAAAAACGAAAATGCGACAAGAGTCTCTGACGTTTAACTTGCGTTGCAAAATAGGTCCTGTAGGGACTAACAATGTAAAAAACTTTTACATAATTAGTCCTTCTTGTTAGATGTTCGTTACACAAACAGTCCTACTAACGGCCATTACTTAACGGTTGTGAAATAACGACATTATATCATTTTTAATTAAGAAGCTCTATATAAAACGCAATGCAACCCAACCAAGGCTTTATAACATACTTTTGGTAAATTCGCAACCGCTTAATTATATTGTTCACGCTTCAAATACTAAACATATCTAATAGGAAGACACTTATCTCGAGCGTTAGATAATACTTCTGTATGCAAACACCCCGCTGCAAAGCGCGGGCTAAAAACCTTGTGTCCAACAAATAACAAGATATGTATAAATTTAGATATCGTAACAAGTTATTTCATGAAATATGTATCTCTTAATCTCGTAACAAGTTTAAAACTTTCACTATTTACACCGACACTTTGAATTATGTTATCAAAATCCCTCATTGACTTATCGGAAGCATGGACGCTTGTAAAAAGTAATTTCGATTTTTCTTAATAATCATATATTCAGACGACTAATTCACGAGGTTTGAACTTACAGCCAATCAGACTCAAGCTTATTACATGCTAGATTTGATATTGCTAAAATATTGGTTCCTAAATGTGGATAAATTCTTCAATCGTTCATAAAAATTTATTTATTGTGATAAGATAAAAAAATTATATATTGTCATAAGATAAAACTGAACAACTTGATTTTAGGTGAATGAATCAAAGCAAAATACAAAGGTTGTTGTATGTTTT
Source organism: Chrysanthemum seticuspe (assembly GCA_019973895.1). Taxonomy (NCBI): domain Eukaryota; kingdom Viridiplantae; phylum Streptophyta; class Magnoliopsida; order Asterales; family Asteraceae; genus Chrysanthemum; species Chrysanthemum seticuspe. Next base: position 26,873,831 of record BPTQ01000009.1, on the reverse strand, counting down.
TGGCATATTATTTTAAGAATGAAGGTTCTGTTGTATAAACAGTAAAGATGAAAACGGAACGGTTGATAAATGACAATTGTTGAGCAAAAGCGGTCGGTGGAAATTTGACATTCGTGTCTGTCAGATTTTGGCAGGAAAAAAAAATACTCACTCGAGTTTCAAATAGACTGTTTGGGTAAGACTTGCTTGAGACCCTCGCGAGATTATAATTTTGTTAGTATCATTCTTGAGCTCTAAATTTCAATTAACGTTGTCCGTTTATGGTATCCACAAATACATCACTTGATCAGATTGAATCTTACTCACGATTGTTCCATATTCGGCTATTACATCATTAAAAATATAAGATAACACGAATCTTAAACCATCCAAATTGTATAAGAAATCTCCAGGGTATATTATCTTTTTATTTTTTCATCTATGTGAGGTCTGAAGTTCAATTTCTATCATGTGCAAACAACCCTGAAGTGTGGTAACATCAACATCGCTTAAACCAATTTGGATTGTTAAATACAAGAACAAATCTAGCAATAGTCACCATTTAACTTAAATTTACCAGTTACATTTTTATTTAACGCACAATATACGTATATTATACCTTTTTTATACATCGCTGCTTAAACAAGATTAAAACTACATACCATATATACGTTTTATCTTTCTCATACGCTTAAACAAGAAAATATTGTTGTTGTAGTATTTTTCAACGCGTAATAGAAATGCCATGTTACTTAAACAAATACAATAAGAGTGTAAACTTTTAGTTTCAACTTAAAAAAATTAAAAAAAAAAGTAAAATAAAGAAAAAAAGCCTTAGAAACAACTAGGTTGTGTTTGGCTAGACGATTATAAAAGGTTATCAAATGTTTGAGTTTTTTAAATAAGCTAGCTTTTAAAATAAGTTTTGTTTGTCACACAGGTTTATAAAAGCTTTTATAAGCTATAAGCCTACATAAGCTCAAAGGCAATTGAAACGAGATTTTTTTTAAAATATAATAGATTATCACGCAAAACCTGAATATATAAATCTGAATTTAATTTAATATATGCTTATATGATTTTACATTAATAAGCTTCGACTCCAGCTAATTCTTCCATCAACTATATAAAAAGTACAACATATCCATAGGTACAAAGTACAACCCACTGCTCTAAAAAGTAAAAAAACATGGAACACAACATAAAAGAGTTTAACAAAAAACAAAACACTTTAAGTATAAGCTCACTTATAAAAACAAGACTTTCATAATAGTCCACCAAAGTGTTCTGTTCTCTCTTCTGTTCTGTTCTTTCTCTCTCTCTAATATTTCCTGTTTGTCACTAATTCAGGTACACAAAAATCTCACTCTCAAAATTTCATATCAAGAATTTCAATCCAATTATACTATTTACAAAAAAAAAGATTCATTTTTGATCATATTTTCATTAAATTTGTGTTTATTTTTATTGAATTATGATATGTTTTGATGTTCTAATTTGTCTTTATGAATTGAAATTTGAAAATTTGTTTAATTTGATTGGTTTTCTGTTGTTGATTTCATGAATTATGTAAAATTTTGTGTTTATGAATATAATTTGAGTTTTTTTTTTTCAAGAACTTTAATGAGTTTTATTTGAGATAATTATGATTAGGTTGTTTTTTTATATTTTATTGGTATTTTAATTGGATTAATGATTGTGTGTAGATTAAGTTAATTAATTAAAGGTTTAATGATTGAGTTGTTTGAAGCTTTTATGATAAAATTTGCTTTTGCATGATTGCTTTTATTTTTTTAGTCAAAAGTTGATTTTTCTTTTTTTAGCTAGTGTTTTGGGTTGCTTATTAGTAGAAGTGTAAGAGTGCTTTTTTTGGGGGAAAAAAAAGCAATATAGGAGATAGTGTTTGGATTTACTTTGTAGTGTATGACACATGTGCTTATTGGATATAAATAGTAAACATTATTAGGATCGGAAAAGTTGGTAGGAGGGCGTCATTGATTAGTCATCTAAAATGGTTATTTGCTTATTACGGTTTCGTACATAGATAAAACAATCTGGATGGAAAAAACAGTCGGCTTTATTTTACAGTGAAATAAGCAGTTTGTGAAAAAACATTCGGCTTATTATGATAAAATTTGCTTTTGCATGATTGCTTTTTTTATCAAAAGTTGGTTTTACTTTTTTTAGCTAGTGTTTATTTTTGGAGTGTTTGGGTTGCTTATTAGAAGTGTATAATGCTTTTTTTGGGGGAAAAAAACAATATAGGAGATAGTGTTTGACACATGTGCTTATTGGATATATATATATAGTAAAAATTACTAGAATCGGAAAAGTAGGTAGGAGGGCGTCATTGATCAGTCATCTAAAATGATTATGTGCTTATTGCGGTTTCTTACATATATAAAACAATTTGGATAGAAAAAACAGTCGGTTTTATTTTAAAGTGAAATAAGCAGTTTGTGAAAAAGTAGTCGGCTTATTAAGGAGATAATCATTTTGAAATAAGCAATCTCTAACACCCTTTTGCAACTCCAAACCGCTTCTTCAAATCTGATCATTGCACACTTAAATTTGCTGTAATTGTCTATCTGTTGTGTCAAAACGTGATATGCTGACAAAAAGTGTACTAAGCAATCTCGTGTGTATTTATGGCTGATTTGTATTTGGTGATTAAAGTTGTGATCGTGAGGGAAAATGGGGTCAGAAGCGCCGAAGAATGTGGTCATTCATGTGACTGGCTTCAAGAAGTTCAATGTGTTTGCTACCAACCCTACCGAAGCATTGGTATCTAATCTAAAAAGTTATGTTGAAAAGACCGGTTTACCCCCTGGCGTTTCTTTAGGTAGTTGTACAATTCTGGAAACTGCAGGAGATGGTGCGTTGGATATGCTTAAGAAGGTTTTGGAAGCGAGTGTTTCAAGCGAGAACAAGTCTGGTACCACAGAAGTTGTGTGGGTGAGATTAATATTCATCTTACTACCAATTTTCTTTTACTTTTATTCACAAGCTTTTAATACGTGTAGGAAAAAAAACTCGTTCTCAAGTTGATATTTTTGACCTTTTTTATGTTTACATTTCATTATGTAGTCGCTAGACAAATTGTTTGATTGTTTCACATATGATGCGTCTATTAGTCCACCAAATATCATATACATTTTGACTTGCATGGTCAAACCAATTACTTGTCATATTTGAATTGAGATTCTTTTAATACAATTTACGACCAACAATCCGACATCTTTTTTTAGGGATTGTCATTAAATGTAATGCAAGCTGTCACCGTTATCCTTGAAGTTTTGAGAGTTTCGTATCAAATTTGGATTTGAAAATTGGTTGAGGAGTTTACGTAGGAAGTCAAATCGTATTTTAGAAATAAAGGGCATATATAGGTGTCTCTTGGTGTCTATTAACTTAATACGTCAACTAAATTTTGTTTACTTCTTTGCACATGCGTACTTGGTTAGACTTATAGGTTAGACTTATAGAGCAATATATTTCCGTTATGATTCTTGATATTGACTAATATTTGTTGCACTATATTATTTTCCAGCTGCATATGGGGTTAAATGGCGGGGCATCAAAGATTGCCATTGAACGACAAGCAGTAAACGAAGCCACTTTCTCGTGTCCCGATGAGCTTGGTTGGCAACCAAAGGTATTACTGTTTTTTCATTAGACTTCACGTAATATTAGAATTTGGTTATCTGATTATGTTAATATACTTCTTTTTTCAGCGGCTGCCAATTGTCGCAGGTGATGGAGAAATAACTCGAATAAGAGAGGTAATTATTGTTCTGTTTCTGGCATCTTTTCTACCTTGTTATTACTCCCTTCATCCCTAAAATAGATTGCGTTTTCTTTATATGGAACTCCGAATATAGTATTGACATTGTTGTTCTTTGTTTAAAGTTATTATGATAAAATGTTTTATAAGCTATCAACAGTCGCACCAAAAATACAGTCAATAGTCATACGCATGGTGCTTTAAGATCTTCAGACCCTACGTTTGAGTCTTGAAGCACCATTTGGCTGCTTGTTGCACGTGTCTTGTGGAGTGGTTACCAGTATTGTTAGAATGAAATTAAGTATCTTGATATGTAAGGAAAACTGTTCTTGTAGCTCCCTTGGTTTAATGATATTTTAAAGTACCTGACACGTAGTCAAGAAAAGTGGAGTTGACCGTTAATTAAATGCCTTGAAATATCATTGATAAAGACGAACAAGTGAACTCTAGCAATCCAAATCAGTATCGCCCACTATGATGACGATATGTAAACGCACACATTTAACTTCAAAAGTTCTAGAAATAGGGAGTGTTGCAGTTTTTAAAGGATATATTAATATGGAAGTGAACTCTAGTCTCTAGCATTCCCTACCAGCATCACCATATATCGCTAGTAGATGAATGCGCATCTCTAACTTGTTCCTGAAAAAAGAAAATGTTGCAACGTTTAATGGACATCTTAGAGTGAATGTTTTACGAGGTTGAGGGGATTATTTTGAGCTTAAAAATGTCGAATTTTCTTAAGTCCTAGTCCTCATAGGTGCCAAGATGGGTGGGCCGGGTAAGGGGTTGAGACTGATTCTGTCCCAACTGATCACTTTAAGAATCAAACTATCTGAACGAAACAATTTAGGTTGTTGTATGTATTAAGAAGACGTTAGGCAACTTTTAACATGTTTGACCCATTACCTTGTAGTTTACCTTTTTTCTGACCCGTTTCAGCTGAAATACAACTCAAATTGACCCATTTGATTGTTTTGCTGTTTTGAAGACTTCTTTCTCCGTTGATGCCATCCTGGAGTTCTTAAAGAGTATCAAGGGCTGTGATGCAATGATCTCTGATGATGCAGGGCGTTTCGTGTGCAACTATGTATACTATCATTCCCTCCGTTTTGCAGAAGAGAAAGGTCACAAATCCCTTTTTGTACATGTCCCTCCGTTTACAAGGATCAATGAAGAAGCACAAATGCAGTTCATGGTATCCCTTTTGGAGGCCATTGCGTCAACTTGTTGATAGTATTTATCACCCATGTTTATTACAACCGCATCTCTTTTTCTTACTTTTCGTATGTTGCTGGACTCTTCTCTTGTAAATTGCTATGTTTTCTTGAGATAATTTAAACCTGTTAGAGATTGTGGTTGGGTGGTTAAGTGGTTTAAAGTATAAAATATGAACTAAATAATGCAATGCCTTCGAAAAATATGTTACTGCAAACTTGATGCATTTTACTTTTCACGTGTTGGATCTGAGGCGTTTTGGCATGAGATGGATATGGGTAATCCTGGCGCGAGCTGGTTGAGTTTGCCAGAATTCAACCTTATGCGGAAATTTCTTAATCAAAAGACATTATACAAAGTATATTCGTTTTTCATTTGTTTTCAACAAAGGGAATTTTTTTTAAAGGCGCGATAAATGCAATATTCGTTTTCTAGATCTTGGAACATGTTCATGTTCGAGGTCTGAATGTCACTATTGTCATTTCGGCCAACACGTGTGTATATAAATCTGCTTTGCATGCTTGTATGCTGGTTTTTTTCTTTCGTCTTTTGTCTGCATATCCTTGCTATCACTTTCACACATGCACTTTTTCCTGAGCCCTCTCACCCACACACTTGCCAGAAATTCCTTCTGGAAACTCTCGGGTTTATCTCATGGTAGGGGTATGATCTGTCTACATTCTACTTTCTCATACCCCACCTTGACAGGATTGGGTATGTTGTTGTTGTACTCTTTTACTCTTGATTGAGTGTGTTATTTGTTATTTCTTTTTTCTCAATTATGTCATTACACTTCTCAAATACATAACCTTTTGAGTGTTCAAATACTATGTATGAGCAATCAACAACTACAATTAGAAAAAGAGCTTTGATACATGGACCTAACTAAAGAGACCTAAAAGGAGACCTAATGCATAAATGTATTGTACAGTACTGTTACTTTACAATTCATTTATGCATTAGGTCTCCTTTTAAGCCTCTTTAGTTAGGTCCATTTATCATTTTCCTTAAAGAAAAAACAAAGTTAATTTTGCAATGATAAATACAAATATGACGTCTCTTTTTTGTGCTTATGTTGATTTGTTAATTTTTTTATTTTTATTTATTTATTTATTTATTATTATTTTTTTTTTCATATTTGTTTTCGCTATTTTTATGCTCATGGTTGTTCATGTCCCTTTCCTAAAACGTAGCTTTACACTTATAAATCACATGGCCTTAGACGAAGGTTGTGTTTGAAAGCAAGCGTATAATAGCTTATAAAAGCTTAACCTTTAACATAAGCTAACTTATAAACCCCGGAGGTCCTCTGGAAAACCCTCTCCTTTGGACACAAAGGTCAAAGGTTTGATCCCTACTTCTTGTCAAAAAACCGGAGGTATTTTAAAAGCGGCATCTCTACCTTCGGGCTTCGGGTAGGGGTAAGGCTGTCATGGGTAAGATTGTCTTATAAAAAAATTTGATTTTAACTTAAAAGCCTCTCTACATTTCACATCCTCTATACCTCGTGGAAGACATAATTAGGTAAACGTTAATTTTGACTTATAAAAAAAATTGTTGGCATAAAAAATTATGAAACCTTTGTTAACTCGAGCTAATGGAATTGAACTTTAAATACGAGTAGAGCTTTAAACGAGTCAAATTACTTATATACATTTAAAAATATTATGAATTAAAATGTAAAAGCTTAAAATACATGTAAAATTAGTTTATACTTTTCATAAGTAGCAGTGATTAACATGTGTAAGTGGGGCATCTGCACAGTGTCACCATTTGTAAAGGATCCCCCGATTTAGTATAAATCTATTAGTAGTTATACATGTTTAGCTTGAATTTTAACAACACTTTTTAAATATTATGTGAGGAGGCCTCCGGTTTATAGTTATACATGTCTAAGTATTATGTTTTGAATTTTTCATAATAATTAAGCTTTTCGTGATTTAGAAAATTTCATTCGTAGTTCCGCACCGAACCACCCAAATCAATAAAACTTTAAATAATAGATATATCTACAATTGATTTATCAAACAACTCTACAACTATTTTTCTTTTGTCCGGCTACAAGTAATACCCTCTCAATTCCTTTTTTTCCTTCTTTTATTTTAATAATTTTGTTTTTAATATAAATTTGCGAATTAAAAAAACTAAAAAATATATAAAGTTTGATAAGTGAAAAGTAGTAAAACAAAAAAATTGTCGAAAATAATGATACAAACATAAAATTATAAAAAATACTTTATCGTGTCACTAAAATGGATAAATACAAGGTGAGAAAGAACCAATTGGTCTTAGCTCAGTTGGCCATCTGAGGTCTCCTAAGGAGTTTTGGGGGAGGTTGTTTCCATGAGGTCTCAAGTTCAAGGAGCTTCATTAGTTTTCTTTCTAGGTAAAATTCTGTGTTGGGCTCTGCCCACTCAAATACGTCAAGTATCTGACTCGCTAATCGATGGATGTACTAACTTGCCGTTAAAAAAAACGTGGTGAGAAAGGTAGGGGTGAAAATGAGCCGAGCCGCTCGTGAAAAACTCAGGATCGGATCAGCCTAAACGACATTATAATATTTTAAGTATTAAACATATATACGAGCCGAGCTCGAGCAATTTAACGAGCTCAATAAAAATATATTACGAGCCGAGCTCGAGCTCTGCCAGACTCGGACTCGGCTCGTTTCCATCCAAAGGTAAAAATGATACTTAATGAGAAAGGTAAAAGTGATACTTAGTGAGAAAGTTAAAAAAGATACTCAAAATAAATAGTCGCTGGTCACCACTCCCCATTTTTATTCTTCAAACCTCTCTCCCACACACATTTCCAAATCAAATCAGGTATTAAAAAAAAAAAAAAAAATTATTTTAAATCTATATAAATCTGTTTCTAACTGTTTGATTTGTTGAAACTAAGCTATTACTTGATAAATATTGCTTGTTCAGGCCCAACTATAATTAGCTTATTAACGCTTTTGTCGTTGTGATGACGTCAGCAATTAGGGCTCAGTTTTTGTGTGTTTATAAGATTTTGTGATCCGATCTGCTAAAATTAGGTCTAATATGAAATTATTTGTTATATTTACGGAATTAGTTGTTTCGTTAAGTAGTGACAGTTAAGTTGTTGCGTTAGATAGTTAGGTTTTAAACGCTTTTGTCGTTGTGATGACGTCAGCAATTAGGGCTCAGTTTTGTGTGTTTTAGGTTTAGATTGTTAGTTTATAAGATTTTGTGATCCGATCTGCTAAAATTAGCTTATATTTACGGAATTAGTTGTTTCGTTAAGTAGTGATGGTTAAGTTGTTGCGTTAGATTGTTAGGTTTGAGGTGTTAGGTATCGGAGGATGTTACGAAGTGATTTGTTGCGACGTCGCGATGAAATTTGCTTTTTCTACTTTAAATTATGAGGTTTCTAGATTTTTTTAGTGAAATCGATGAGTTTGTCGTTTACACGTTCAGTCCATATTTTTTTTAGCGAAATAAATCGATACAATATTTGATGAATATTGCTTGTTTATATGAAAGTATTATGTTTTAAACGGTTTTGTGTTTGAAATTGGTGATGACGTCAGCGATTAGGGAATTAGGTTTAGATCGTTAGTTTATAAGATTTTGTGATTGGATCTATATGTTATATAATCAGTTGTTTCGTTAAGTAGTTAGTTACGGTTGCGTTAGGGAGTTAGGTTTAAGGTTTTGTGATCCGATCTGTATGTTATAGTTATATATAATGATATGGATGAAATGATTTTTTAATGACGTTAGGTTAGTTATTTGAAATTATGAGGTTTATATTTTCCGAATCGGAAGTTTCGTTTAGTAGTTAGGGTTAAATTGTTGCTATAGAGAGTTGGATTGTTAGGTTTATGGTTTTGTGATCTGATTTGCATGTTTTAGGTATCGGAGGATGTTACGATATGATGACCTGGTATAGAGCTTAGGTGTAGATAATGCAATTTAAAAATTAGATCACTAGGTTTTCTATTTCGTTATCGGATCTGAATAACTTGGGTTTTGGAGTTTGCTATGAATGAAATGATCGTCTATTAGAGTTTTTTCGTAGATTATAGCCTTTGTAGTTTTGTTTATTTATTGATATCGGAGGCTTATGGAAATCATTTGTTGTGACTTGTGACTGAGGAGCGTCGTGATGAAATTAGCTTATTTACTTGAATTTCTAAGGTTTGTTATATTTTTTTGTCGAAATTGATGGAAATTACGCACTTTAGAATTAGATCGCTAGGTTTAAGTTTAAGATTTCATGATCGGATCCGAATGGTTTAGTTTGGATGCTGTTTTGTTGCTACTAATGAAATGATTGCTGATTGATGATTTGTGTGCTTGAAGCTCTGCTGATCTAAACCTTGTAGGCTCTATTAACGGATCTAATTGCTTTATATAGGGGGTGTTTGTTTAAGCTTATCTGCTAGGCTTATGAGCTTATTGAACTTGAAAGCTGATATATGCCTTATGAAATTGTTCGCATATTCGAGATGATTTTATGTTGATGATTGCTGGAAGGGGTTCACCTCTTTAGTATTTCTGCTTGATTACGTGTTTACCCTTGTCCCTACCGAAACTAGATGCTTGTTGTCTGTTATAGATGCATGTATATAGTTTATATAGTATAACTTACACTAAGACTTGATTTTGTCTGTAGGATCCCTCGTCTGAATTAAGATGGGGCTTACATTCACCAAACTTTTCAGCCGGCTTTTTGCCAAGAGAGAGATGCGTATTTTGATGGTGGGTCTCGATGCAGCTGGTAAGACCACCATTTTGTACAAGCTCAAGCTCGGCGAGATCGTCACTACCATTCCTACAATTGGTACGTCGTTTTCAGTATTAGTTTTTCCTAACCAGTAATATGTCTTTTTAGTAACGAATGCAGAAGTCAATAACATTTGCATAGCGCGGGTAAGGCATTGGGTCTCTATATAATAACGTTGGTGACTGGTGCCATGATGGTAAATGTGGCAAAAGCAGAGATGCGTTTTGAGATTTAATTTTTGTTTCTCTAAGCATGCAGGGTTTAACGTGGAGACTGTCGAGTACAAGAACATCAGCTTCACTGTCTGGGATGTCGGGGGTCAAGACAAGGTAGCTTCTTCATTTTGTATCTGTTAAACATTTTAATACGAAGATGCACATATTGGTGTCGATGATTTAACCAGTAGCTTAACATGTGTAGATTGATGTATTGTATATGTGCAGATCCGTCCACTATGGAGGCACTACTTCCAGAACACACAGGGTCTGATCTTTGTGGTTGATAGCAACGATAGGGATAGAGTTGTTGAGGCAAGAGATGAGTTGCACAGGATGTTGAATGAGGTAAATTTTCATGTTGAATACATATTATTCGTTTTCTAGTATCAAAGGCATAGGTAAATTTGAAAGACTTCATGAGTTCATGCATACTGTATTTACCATATTTTACATGCTTGCGTTTATATAGTACAGATAACACTTATGGTGCATGTTGCTTTCTGATCCATGTCATATGCTCTTTGACTTATAGTTGGCATAATAATGGTGGGTCAACACGGTCACTTTTTTATACTTGCCGAAATAGGTTGGCTGGGCTGACCTTAGATTTATATACTTCATAAGTATCTTTTGTGCCAAGTATGATTGCAAGCATTTATAATAATCCGGTTTCTTAATAAAATGGTTTATAGAGACCTTGTGCATGAAAAGGGGACTTTAGGTGACATTTGATTTGTTTCCTTTCTAAACTATTTTAACGCTTGGCCTGTTAAAGATTACTGGGTGAAATTTGACACTTCTCTCTTACTGGCAAAACCCATTTCTGTTAAAGTTAACTGATGTCATTCAATCATGGGATATAGTTTCTGTTGTATGAAATTAAATAAAAAAGTTGATGTAGACTAGTTCAAGTTGTCAGTGTCATCCCTTTACCCCTTCAGCTATACTGCCTATTCTAGGGGGTGTTTGTTTCGGCTTATGGCTTATTTGGTTTTGGGCTTATGTTTCATAAGCTTACTTTTTGTGGGGCTTATTGACATAATAAACTTAGATAAGCCGAAAAGTTTCAAAATAAGCGACAAAAAGTGAGCTTATGAAACATAAGCCCAAAACCAAATAAGCCATAAGCCGGTTATATAAAGCCGAAACAAACAAACAGCTAGTTCATTGTTAAATTATCCTTTCAGTTTTATACTCTCTCTGAAAGCGGGTTTATAAAATAACTTAAACTGTGTAGTGTGTACTAAAAAGTCATAAAATGCTTATTAAAACTAACCTCAACTATATTTTATCACTAATATTGGAAACTCTTCGTCAAATTAACTTTGCAATAATCAGTTGTATCTTTGCAATCAGAAGTTATGTGCTTCAATATTTTCATTTTTATGAAAAAATAGTGGTTATGATGAGATCAGCTCGTGATGTGAGCTTATCATTCCTTATATCAAGATAACATTGGCCAGACTTTACTAAAATGATGATCTTATACCATGCTTTTCAATTGTTAATGAGACCACTGTGTGTTAATGCTATCTAAAGCTCAATCCTACATTTGTTGATATGGAAGAAAAGTAGGTTTATGCTGTTGTATATTTGTTGTTAGGTTTAAATAGTCTATTTGATTGTAGCACGTTACTGGTTTTTTAATGAGAATACTCCAAATCCTACTTCATTGTAGGACGAGCTAAGAGATGCAGTTCTTCTTGTGTTTGCCAACAAACAAGATCTGCCTAATGCAATGAATGCTGCTGAGATTACTGATAAGCTTGGGCTCCACTCTCTTCGACAACGCCACTGGTAATGTTTCTCTAACGTCTTATTTATTGCATCAGTATAAGATGTTTTGCATTGAATGTTACACCTCACGATTACAAAAATGTATTATAGTTCAAGTCCCCAGGATGCCCTAGTGAGGGGTATTTTAGATAATAGAGAAGGACATATAGTAAGGGGGTCTTTGTTTAAGCTTATATAACATAAGCCGTGTTCGGCTTATATAACATAAGCCACAGTTTTGTGGCTTATTTTGACACTTATGGGCTTATATAACATTGTCAATGTTATATAAGCCCATAACTGTCAAAATATGCCACAAAATTGTGGCCTATGTTATATTAGCCAAAACAAACACCTCCTAAGAAATATTGAAATAAGAAGAATATCTATAATCTATCTATTCTATAACTATCTATAATGCATTTGGGATATTTATAAATAGAAGTCTTAATTTTTTAAGCTTACACATGTTACTATATTTAGTAATTCATACAATTAAATACTACACTACACTAATTACATTATAATGTACATTAATGACACATTAAATTTTAGTATTAAAATAGATGTTACAAACCTACAATAATACAAAGGGCAAATGACAAAAAAATGCATCGAACTTGACACTTTTTGTGATTGTGTGTAGCCAACTATTTTTTTTCTTATTGTGTGTACTGAACTTTCAAAATTCGATTATTGTGTGTATTTTGTGACCATTTTACCCTTAATTTTTTCAAATTTCGAAGGGTAAAATGGTCATTTTACATGGCAGAATAGTCGTAAAATACACATAATGATCGAAATTTGAAAGTTCAGTACATACAATAAGAAAAAAAATAGTTGGCTACACACAATTACATAAAGTGTCAAGTTCGATGCATTTTTTTGTCATTTGCCCTAATACAAATTCAAAGTTCTAAATGTTATATTCAATTTTTACTAAGTTCAAATAAATATAATTATGAAAATCTATATTTGTATTAATATATTCTATGGAAATTTAAACACACATCTGTTTTCTAGAACTATCAAACTGGTAAACTACCGCTAGAGGATAAAGGTACGACAAAAACTGCATATTTGATATTCCGCTGCTTTGCGCGGGTACCATGCTAGTATTGGAGAAATATTTTATTTTTCTCGAGATGTGCAACTTTTACTTGTTTTTATTTTTCTCTTTAATTCTTGATTAAGTATTTCGCTGAGGGAGAACAAGTTTAGTTATGATTAAAGTTTAAAAAGTGGATTGGTTGAACTAGTGAACCGACACTCTCACTGGTTCTATACCTAAATATTGGTTATGTGGTAAAGGTTGTAACTTTTATGAGACCAAACGAACTCCTTAGGTGCTGGGATTTGGGGCTGATTAGGACAACAGCGATCTGGTATTCTGGTTAAAGACTTGGACTTGACTACGTATCATGACAGATCAGAGAGACTAGTTAAGGAGTAGGTACCTTTTAAGGGAAAAAGACAGTTAGCTATCAGTAATTGTTTTTCACTCCCGAAGGGACTAGGGTCCATAATTCATGTTCTCTCTGGTCCTTAGCGAGGCTAACTAATTCTAGTCTTAATCCGGGCTCTTTTTGTCCTACTTGGCTCTGTCTCAATACCTAAGCCTGTTGTGTTTTTGGTAGGACCATGGCCTACTATGAATAAGTATGCTTTGATGGGTGGGCTCGGGTCAAAAGGGTCATATATTGAGCTTTTGAAATAGTTAAAGGTGCTAAATATGATTACTAAAACTATTAATCTAATCTTTTGAGAGCGTGACTTTGTGATCTTGATCTTACATTGATTGCTCGAGTTTGTGTAATCATTTGTTCTCGAATTTCTATTATTGAGAAAGTTCCCGGTTTACACACTTTGTTTTATTAGGTTCTTTAGTTCTTTGGTTTTTGACATTCAAATCTTAATTTAAACTTCATGTTCCGATCAACTTAAACCAATCTGTTTTATAGATTGTTTTTCTTTTTAGCCAATAATTGTTGCAGATTACTTATATTTATAACTGGGTTTGTCTAACATTGTAAGCTGATTGATATTGTTTTACAGGTACATCCAGAGCACCTGCGCTACTTCTGGCGAAGGACTTTATGAGGGGTTGGACTGGCTCTCCAACAACATTGCTAACAAGGCAAGTACTCTACAATCTACATCATTTTTTCAAAACCACTTCAAAAACGATTCATCGACTTTTTTAAACAATTTTGTTTTTATTGCATCTGATGTTATTTAAAATCTCGTGTTTTGTTTCTGTTTTATCAGGCATGAGGTGATGATTAAAGTGGATCATGAGCTTGGAATACCAGCGGCAAGTTTTGCTTTTCATTTGGTCAGGTCACTTTCGCGTCTTTCTTGTGGCTGGTGCGAGCAGTTATGGAACTTTGTTTGTTAAAAAGGCTTTTTGCATTTGATATATAGGGGGCGTGTATGATACAATGTTTTGTGGATTGCAAGTATTTGCAAAGGTATATGTCATGTTTGTAGCTTTTGATTCATATAACCTAAAGTGTTCAGAGAAATTTAACGTTGCAGTTTTATATATGCTTTTCTTAAGCTAGTACATCTTATATAGCTGCTGCGTATGTTTTTTTTTGCTCCTTCTGCACCCTTTTAGCAAGTAGTGATAATCGTGTTTGTCGTCTTATACATGTTTTACTCTTGTTTAAATCGAGCTTTTTGCCATTTCTATGTATGTGTATAGAGATTATCTATCAATGCATATGTATAAACAATGTTGAAAGATTTGTGTTGTGAACTGAGATTAAATGCATGAAACGGACCCGAGTTACATTTTCACCCATTGAAATGGAGATGATTTACACACTTGTGTTTTTTATTTGCGCACTCATTGTACAAGTTATTAAATCAGGATAAATATAATAGAACTTGTATTTAAAATGTTCCAATCAAAAATTAAAGTCGCTAAATGATATTCCTAAAGTAGACAAACCAAAAACATGAAACACCCCCTTGTATCACCTGGCTCACATTAGCAGAGACCCTCAAATGGTTAATTCACCAAATAACCCCTTCAAACATCATTTCTTTCTCTCTCTCTCTCTCTATATATATATATATATCTCTCTCTCTCTCACACACACACACACATTTCTCTCTCTTCAAAAATTCATCATCTTCTTCATCCTTTCAAACCCTAAAAACCTAAATTAGGCGTTTCTAATTCATTCAATTTCAATCAAATTAACATCACCGTCACAAAATTCACCCCCATCCTCAAACGGTTAAATCACTAGATAACACCTTCAAACATCATTTCTTTCTCTCTCTCTCTCTCACATACCCACACACACACACATTTCTCTCTCTTCAAAAATTCATCATCTTCTTCATCCTTTCAAACCCTAAAAACACAAATTAGGCGTTTCTAATCCATTCAATTTCAATCAAATTAACCATCACCATCACAAAACTCACCTCCACCCCATAGAAAAAGAATTAATCCAAAACCCTAAAAACCCAAAGTGTCCAAAAATGAGACGTCAATTAATTTGACGAAAAACTTGAAAAAAATACAACCCTCGACAGTTCGCCCCTAAAAACCTAGTGCATATTAATGAACATAAGTCACAGATACAAGAATTGCATTTGTACCCTCGAACGATTAATGATCATCCTGCCATCGACTACAAACCATTTATAGGTCAGCTTGTACAAAGATTAGAAGTTGATCGATACAATGGGTGGATGAGATTGTTCATAGATATAGTAGTATTAGTTCAATATTCATTACTACTATATCTATGAACAATCTGATCCACCCATTGTATCGATCAACTTCGAATCTTTGTACAAGCTGATCTATAAATGGTTTGTAGTCGGTTGCGGGATGATCATTAATCGTTCGAGGGTAAAAATGCAATTCTTGTATCTGTGACTTATGTTCATTAATATGCACTAAGTTTTCAGGAGCGAACTGTCGAGGGTTGTATTTTTTCCAAGTTTTTCGCCGAATCAATTGACGTCTCATTTTTGGACACTTTGGGTTTTTAGGGTTTTGGATTAATTCTTTCTATGGGGTGGAGGTGAATTTTGTGATGGTGATGGTTAATTTGATTGAAATTGAATGGATTAGAAACGCCTAATTTGTGTTTTGGGTTTGAAAGGATGAAGAAGATGATGAATTTTTGAAAAGAGAGAAATGTGTGTATGTGTGTGTGAGAGAGAGAAAGTGAGAAAGAAATGATGTTTGAAGCATTTAACCGTTTGAGGGTATCTGCTATATGTGAGCCAGGTGATACAAGAGGGTGTTTCATGTTTTTGTTTTGTCTATTTTAGGAATATCATTTAGCGACTTTAATTTTTTATTGATTCATTTTAAATACGAGTTCTATTATATTTATATCCTGATTTAATAACTTGTACAGTGAGTAAAACCTTCAATATGATGTCAATGTAAAGCACGACAATGGTTCTTGATATATAGGGCACACAATTTTGTGTAAATCATCGAAACTATAAAAACGATTCATCAACTTTTTAAACAATTTTTTTTTTCTCAAAAAATGATTAAATTATTGACTGCCAATTGAGGCATTCATCTTGCATCAGTTTTCTCAGCTTAAACTTAACTGTTGACCTGTTGGAATCATATTTGATACGCCACATTTACGTCAAAATAAATACTTTGGTGGTTCAACTTGACCAGATTTGATCATTTGCATATACAAAGTTTTGTGCTAACCTGTTATTTAACCCATTTGTTTTGCTGCATGTATTCTAATTTAAGATCTCGTGTTTGTGTTTTGATCTTTTATCAGGCATGAGGTGATGATTAAATTGTATCGTGAGGTTGGAATACCAGCGGCAAGTTTTGCTTTTCATTTGGTCAGGTCACTTTCACGTCTTGTCGTTCTTGTGGCTGGTGCGAGCAATTATGGAACTTTGTTTGTTAAAAAGGCTTTTTGCATTTGATATATAGGGGGCGTGTATGATAAGTGTTTTGTGGATTGCAAGTATTTGCAAAGGTATATGATACGAACCCAAGAGTTTGACCCAGTTCTGCTGGATAAAGAGAAATAGGGGTGGAGGGAAAATATTTGAAAATTTAGGAGTTGGGAGGGTATCCACAAAATCAGGGAGTGGGGCTAACTGCTCCCACCTATGTTTAGTTTAAATAGTTGTGTCTCATGCATTTGTCTTTTGTCCATGTTTATTTTAATTTAGCAAACTTGGTTTGTGTATTGGAGAATAGCCATCTCGAATTGGTCTTTATCTAGTAATTCCCAGATTTCCAGTAATTGGATTATCCAATGATCTTTATTTAATTTTTGGGGTTCTATCAATGGTTCCATTGCCGGGAAACGAAAGCATGGTACAGACCCGGAGTAACCCAGAAGGAAGCAATCAACCACCAGATCCAGTAGCGGTACAGTTAGCCGTTATTGCTAAGCAATTGGAGGCCATAGATGTGTTGCAGAAAGATGTGGCAACCCTTAAATCTCAATCACATAAAAGGGACAGATCAGGTCATTTTAATGGAAGGCAGGGTGAAGGAGAATCGTCCTGGCATAATCAAAGGTATCGTACACACAACAAAATTTCTTTTCCTACCTTCAGCGAGGGAGACCCACGGGGTTGGATTCTTAAGGCTGAGAAATATTTCCGTTACTATAACATTCCAGAAGAAGAAAAGGTCGATGTTGCATCGATGCACTTGTAGGGAGATGCACTGGACTTTTATTCTTGGATATCGACCAATCAAACGATAGAATATTGGGAGGACTTAGTACGAGCCATGCAGAGAAATTTTGGGCCTACTGAATTCCAGAACCCGGATGAGCATCTGTGTAGTGTAAAGCAAACATGAACCGTGCAAGAGTATCGACAAGAATTTGCCAAACGTTCCTCACGAGTCTCCAATTGGCCGGAACACTGTCTTTTGGGTGTGTTCCTTAATGGCCTCAAAGAAGAATTGAAAGCGGATGTACGGATACAGAAGCCACGAACGGTGTATAAAGCGGTAAGCATCGCTTTGGAATTCGAATCTAAAATCAACCATACCCGCGATGGGAGAGGGTCAACATGGATAGCACCCTCAAAATCCATCGAAGTCGAGTCCAAGGCTACGACTGCTACATCAAATTCATCTAACAGCAGTTCCAAACCACCCCTACGAATTTCTGACGCAGATAGACAATCTCGTTACCTTAAGGGTGAGTGTTATCGATGTGGGGAAATATACGGGCCTGGTCATTGGTGTAAAACAGGTACTCTCAAGGTGTTGGAAGTGGAGGAAGGGTCTGAAGAGCAGCCTACTAGTGAAGTCGAATATATGGCAGGGGATACTAATGATGTTGCTGAGATTAGTCTACATGCCATCTTTGGAAATCCCCACCCCAGAACCATGAAGGTTCAAGGTATGCTTCATTCCAAAGAAGTGATTATTTTAATTGATGGGGGATCTACACATAATTTTATCTCTGATGTATTGGTAAAGGACCTACATCTTAATACTCAAGCAGTGGCACGTTTTGGTGTTCAAATTGGCAATGGAGATTTTATTAGGTGTGGCCACATATGCAAAAACCTCCCAATTCAAATCAATGAACTTAAAATTGTCCAGGATTTTTATCCCTTTTCGTTAGGCGGAGCATATTTGGTTTTGGGTATTTAATGGTTGGAAACACTTAATACGGTCCAAGCGAATTGGAAAGAAATGTTCATGATTTTTAATGTAGATGGAAAACGTTATAAATGGCAGGGTATTACAACTGGTTCGCAAAGTTCATCCAGTTTTCAATATTTGGCTGTTGAACCATGCACTCAACCAGAAATTCCCGATGCTCTCCAATCAGTGATACATCATTACAACCCAGTTTTCGAAGAACCCAAGACTCTGCATCCCAACAGTTCACAAAACCACTTTATGGATTTACGTTCTGGTTACCATCAAATCAGAGTAAACGACCCGTACACCTGGGCTGAACAATTTCCTCATTTTCGCCTTGAGGACAAGTCGTTTTACCACGGGGGAAGTAATGATAAGAATCTACACGTGTACTCAAGAAAGAAAAAACGGGTCAAGAGTCATGAGCAGGAGCAGTTTAATGCCCTTTTCGGAATCTGGATGGACCCACTGGGTCAACCATGAAACGGTTAAAACTGAATACGAAGGGAGTAGTTCTGATCCTGCATTTTAGGAGCAGTTATTGTTACTTTGTAATAAATCAGTAGTTATTGTTTTTATGTGTGTGTGAAGAATAATAAACTTGTTGTAACCACGTTTGTGAAGGAGACCAGCCATCTCGAATTTGGCTTTGCTTTTATCCAAGTTTCAATCATTAGACTGCTTAATATTTCTAGTCTTTATCAATGGTTCCATTGCCGGGAAACGCAGAGAAGATGGATAAAAAACCCGGGGATTACAGAGATCATATCACTGCTTAATTAGAAGCCATTGGAGCGCGGCTGGATTCAATTTTTGTAACCCTGAAGAACGATGTTGAAGCAATCAAGGCTCAAGTCTGTGGAACACCCTCTACTCCGGTCCAGTCAAGTCTAGCCACTGATCATATCACATCTATTAACCCTGCCGGATCTGAACATGAAGATGAAGATCTGGTCAAAGGAACCGTACCAACCGCTTCAACCGTCTCAGCCTCCGCACCACCACCTGCTTCTGCCACAGCCCTACCAACTATTATCAACCCGCCACCAAATTACACCGGTACCTACATTCCTCCTCGCCTCACTACACCCTCAAATGATTCTCTGCCATCATCAAAAATCACCGGGCCATGCCTAATTTCTAAGGAAAAAGATGTAATCTGGGCTCAACTTGTAAATCAAAGACAAACAGAGAGTGGATTGAGATATAAACAAGCTGAAGCAGAGAAGAAATCAGGGACAGAAAGTTATATTTGGTGACAGAGAAACAAGACATGGAGGTGGGGTTATATTTCAGTAGTGGTCTGGGCGGCACCGACCCGAACAGAACTGCAGACCTGTTTAGAAGAGCCTTGGTCACTTGGAAGAACCTACATGGACGCCTTACGAGACAGTCGTCAATCAGTTCCCAACTGTCTGACTTGAGGTCAAGTCGTTTCCCCGGGCAGGATGTATTGATACGAACCCAAGGATGAGTTTGACCCAGTTCTGCTGGATAAAGAGAAATAGGGGTGGAGGGAAAATATTTGAAAATTTAGGAGTTGGGAGGTTATCCACAAAATCAGGGAGTGGGGCTAACTGCTCCCACCTATGTTTAGTTTAAATAGTTGTGTCTCATGCATTTGTCTTTTGTCCATGTTTATTTTAATTTAGCAAACTTGGTTTGTGTATTGGAGAATAGCCATCTCGAATTGGTCTTTATCTAGTAATTCCCAGATTTCCAGTAATTGGATTATCCAATGATCTTTATTTAATTTTTGGGGTTCTATCAATGGTTCCATTGCCGGGAAACGAAAGCATGGTACAGACCCGGAGTAACCCAGAAGGAAGCAATCAACCACCAGATCCAGTAGCGGTACAGTTAGCCGTTATTGCTAAGCAATTGGAGGCCATAGATGTGTTGCAGAAAGATGTGGCAACCCTTAAATCTCAATCACATAAAAGGGACAGATCAGGTCATTTTAATGGAAGGCAGGGTGAAGGAGAATCGTCCTGGCATAATCAAAGGTATCGTACACACAACAAAATTTCTTTTCCTACCTTCAGCGAGGGAGACCCACGGGGTTGGATTCTTAAGGCTGAGAAATATTTCCGTTACTATAACATTCCAGAAGAAGAAAAGGTCGATGTTGCATCGATGCACTTGTAGGGAGATGCACTGGACTTTTATTCTTGGATATCGACCAATCAAACGATAGAATATTGGGAGGACTTAGTACGAGCCATGCAGAGAAATTTTGGGCCTACTGAATTCCAGAACCCGGATGAGCATCTGTGTAGTGTAAAGCAAACATGAACCGTGCAAGAGTATCGACAAGAATTTGCCAAACGTTCCTCACGAGTCTCCAATTGGCCGGAACACTGTCTTTTGGGTGTGTTCCTTAATGGCCTCAAAGAAGAATTGAAAGCGGATGTACGGATACAGAAGCCACGAACGGTGTATAAAGCGGTAAGCATCGCTTTGGAATTCGAATCTAAAATCAACCATACCCGCGATGGGAGAGGGTCAACATGGATAGCACCCTCAAAATCCATCGAAGTCGAGTCCAAGGCTACGACTGCTACATCAAATTCATCTAACAGCAGTTCCAAACCACCCCTACGAATTTCTGACGCAGATAGACAATCTCGTTACCTTAAGGGTGAGTGTTATCGATGTGGGGAAATATACGGGCCTGGTCATTGGTGTAAAACAGGTACTCTCAAGGTGTTGGAAGTGGAGGAAGGGTCTGAAGAGCAGCCTACTAGTGAAGTCGAATATATGGCAGGGGATACTAATGATGTTGCTGAGATTAGTCTACATGCCATCTTTGGAAATCCCCACCCCAGAACCATGAAGGTTCAAGGTATGCTTCATTCCAAAGAAGTGATTATTTTAATTGATGGGGGATCTACACATAATTTTATCTCTGATGTATTGGTAAAGGACCTACATCTTAATACTCAAGCAGTGGCACGTTTTGGTGTTCAAATTGGCAATGGAGATTTTATTAGGTGTGGCCACATATGCAAAAACCTCCCAATTCAAATCAATGAACTTAAAATTGTCCAGGATTTTTATCCCTTTTCGTTAGGCGGAGCATATTTGGTTTTGGGTATTTAATGGTTGGAAACACTTAATACGGTCCAAGCGAATTGGAAAGAAATGTTCATGATTTTTAATGTAGATGGAAAACGTTATAAATGGCAGGGTATTACAACTGGTTCGCAAAGTTCATCCAGTTTTCAATATTTGGCTGTTGAACCATGCACTCAACCAGAAATTCCCGATGCTCTCCAATCAGTGATACATCATTACAACCCAGTTTTCGAAGAACCCAAGACTCTGCATCCCAACAGTTCACAAAACCACTTTATGGATTTACGTTCTGGTTACCATCAAATCAGAGTAAACGACCCGTACACCTGGGCTGAACAATTTCCTCATTTTCGCCTTGAGGACAAGTCGTTTTACCACGGGGGAAGTAATGATAAGAATCTACACGTGTACTCAAGAAAGAAAAAACGGGTCAAGAGTCATGAGCAGGAGCAGTTTAATGCCCTTTTCGGAATCTGGATGGACCCACTGGGTCAACCATGAAACGGTTAAAACTGAATACGAAGGGAGTAGTTCTGATCCTGCATTTTAGGAGCAGTTATTGTTACTTTGTAATAAATCAGTAGTTATTGTTTTTATGTGTGTGTGAAGAATAATAAACTTGTTGTAACCACGTTTGTGAAGGAGACCAGCCATCTCGAATTTGGCTTTGCTTTTATCCAAGTTTCAATCATTAGACTGCTTAATATTTCTAGTCTTTATCAATGGTTCCATTGCCGGGAAACGCAGAGAAGATGGATAAAAAACCCGGGGATTACAGAGATCATATCACTGCTTAATTAGAAGCCATTGGAGCGCGGCTGGATTCAATTTTTGTAACCCTGAAGAACGATGTTGAAGCAATCAAGGCTCAAGTCTGTGGAACACCCTCTACTCCGGTCCAGTCAAGTCTAGCCACTGATCATATCACATCTATTAACCCTGCCGGATCTGAACATGAAGATGAAGATCTGGTCAAAGGAACCGTACCAACCGCTTCAACCGTCTCAGCCTCCGCACCACCACCTGCTTCTGCCACAGCCCTACCAACTATTATCAACCCGCCACCAAATTACACCGGTACCTACATTCCTCCTCGCCTCACTACACCCTCAAATGATTCTCTGCCATCATCAAAAATCACCGGGCCATGCCTAATTTCTAAGGAAAAAGATGTAATCTGGGCTCAACTTGTAAATCAAAGACAAACAGAGAGTGGATTGAGATATAAACAAGCTGAAGCAGAGAAGAAATCAGGGACAGAAAGTTATATTTTGGTGACAGAGAAACAAGACATGGAGGTGGGGTTATATTTCAGTAGTGGTCTGGGCGGCACCGACCCGAACAGAACTGCAGACCTGTTTAGAAGAGCCTTGGTCACTTGGAAGAACCTACATGGACGCCTTACGAGACAGTCGTCAATCAGTTCCCAACTGTCTGACTTGAGGTCAAGTCGTTTCCCCGGGCAGGATGTATTGATACGAACCCAAGGATGAGTTTGACCCAGTTCTGCTGGATAAAGAGAAATAGGGGTGGAGGGAAAATATTTGAAAATTTAGGAGTTGGGAGGTTATCCACAAAATCAGGGAGTGGGGCTAACTGCTCCCACCTATGTTTAGTTTAAATAGTTGTGTCTCATGCATTTGTCTTTTGTCCATGTTTATTTTAATTTAGCAAACTTGGTTTGTGTATTGGAGAATAGCCATCTCGAATTGGTCTTTATCTAGTAATTCCCAGATTTCCAGTAATTGGATTATCCAATGATCTTTATTTAATTTTTGGGGTTCTATCAGTATATGTCATGTTTGTAGCTTTTGATTCATATAACCTAAAGTGTTCAGAGAGATTTAACGTTGCATTTTTATATGTGCTTTTCTTAAGCTAGTACATCTTATATAGCTGCTGCGTATGTTTTTTTGCTTCTTCTGCACCCTTTTAGCAAGTAGTGATAATCGTTTTTGTCGTCTTATGTTTTACTATTGTTTAAATCGAGCTTTTTGCCGTTTCTCTGTATGTGTATAGAGATTATCTATCAATGCATATGTATAAACAATGTTCAATGTTGAAAGATTTGTGTTGTGAACTGAGATTGACTGCATGAAACGGATCCGAGTTACATTTTCACCCATTGAAATGGATCGACGATAAGCTAATCCATCGAAACTATAAATAAAACCTTCAATATGATGTCAATGTAAAGCACGGCAATGGTTCTTGATAGTCATATATTTCAAATTTACTATAATCAAAGTTTGAATATAGCAAATAACAATACAACATTAATATAATGTGTATCTTCTCCGCAACTACTATAAACAATAACATAATATGAAACCTGACTTTTTATATTCGACAAGTCACTAAAGAGTGTTAGTGACTAATGGTCTTATTTAATTGAATGTACAAAAATTTGACAATGATAAGGGTCGTAAAGAATATGGTTTCAATCACGTCTCATGGTCGAAGTGATGGTCGTCACTTGTACTATGTAAACATTGAATCTATACTTTACATATTTATGCATTTTAACCATTTTCGTAGTGATTGTTAAATAAAAAGTTTGAATATAATAAATAACTAAACAACAAACAAATATGATGTGCACATTCTTAGCAACTACTATGAACAATGATACAATATGAAACCGACTTTTTATGTTAGACAGGTCATTAAGGGCTGCTAGTTACTAATGGCCTTATTTAATTGAATGTACAAAAATTTGCCAATGATAAGGGTTTCACCAATTGCATCTCATGGTCGAAGTGGTGGTCGTCACTTGTACTATGCGTAAACATATGTATAAATATGTTGAAAGGTTCATTTTGAGAATCCGATTATTGCGAACTAAAATTAACTACGGAGTACATGAAATGGACTTGAATTACAGTGTTTATCCAATGAACGACGGATCAATGATAAATTACTGCATTGAAATTATTGATAAAACCTTTCAAAATATCTGTCTAGTCAGAGGCAAGTGTTGGATACCACATGGGTACAACTATTCAATGATATGTTAAAAAAGTTGTATACATAGTCCTGATAAGTACATAAATGGCCTTTGTGGTTTTTCAGATTTCACAAATTTAGTCCCTAGACCTTTTTTTTGCGGATCCTTTCCGTATGGTTTTTGACCCATTACAGGTTTGGTCCTTGACCATTTTTTTTGTTAGTTTGACCGTCAAGTGAATGTTTAGATGGTTAAAATGACATAAGTATCATCTTATATTTACATATGGTCCCTGTGGTTTGTTCGGTATTACGAATTTAGTCCATGATTTTTTTTTATTATTTATTTAACTATTTAATTAATATTAGTATTAATTTTTTATTTCAAAAATATTCAAAAAAATAATTTGAATTAAGAAAACTTGCAAAAAAATTGTCAAAAATAATCAAAAATACAATTTATTTTGTTTTTTTGTATATTGTTGTAAAATTTCAAGATAAAAACTCAAAAATATTTTTGAAATAAAATTTTTAAACGTTTTTGGATTTTTTTGAATATTTTTCAACATAATTTTTCGTTAATATTTTAAGTCAAATATACTTTTGATGAATTAAATATTGGGGTGAAAAGAATGTTCAATTCAAAAAAATACTGGCAAGTTGTTTACCATTACTATAGGTAATGAATGGATAATGGTTGTAGCACTTGTGCTTGGCTTTTGCTTCATATAGGTACTCACCTCCGCAAAGCCTATGGGTACACTGGAGAGACTTTGTGGAATAAGAGCTCAGGGGTCCGAGTCTTGGCTCGTGCTCACTCCAGTTGGTGCTCCACTAGGCCAAGAGAGTTGCCGGTTGACAATGGCTGATGCCAAAAGACACCCAAAATCAGGGTGTTCCCACAAATCTACATCTTTTTATGGAATCATTACTATACGTAGGGGTGTGCACGGTTCGGTTTGGGTCGGTTTTTGGCTAAAACCGAAACCGAACCACAATGTTCGGTTTTTGTAGAACCCAAAACCGAAACCGTTCGGCTTTTGGCGGTTCGGTTTTTTCGGTTTGTTATCTGTTTCGGTTCGGTTTTTTGGTTTTTTCGGTTTCTAACCGTTAATATTTGGGTATGGACAAATTATACTAACAAACTTATTTTACGTACAAAATTAGTTATTCTTCTTTACTTTTTTTCAATCTAAGCATAATGATGTTTATTGCATAATTCTATAATTACAAATATATAAATGAGACATACACATACAAGTAAACATACACGTAGTATAATCATTATTGAATACTTATTGATATATTCACACAAAACACGCGACACGACAAACACACATATAAATATAAACGTTAAGATAAATATACTATAAACTCACTCACAAAATGAATATGAATTTATAAAATTTAGACTAAAATACACCGTTGGTCCCTAAACTTGTAGCGGAGGATCGCGATGGGACGAAACCGGGCATAATCATCGCCACGGGTCCAAACAGTAGCAATTAAATGCCTAATCAGTCCCTTTGACCAATTCTCTGTTAGTCAAAGTCTGTTAAGGTTAGGGTGTGCCTTGCACATGAGGGTAAACTCGTCATTTCATTTTTTTGCTCTATTTTATTTCATCTTCATCTTCCTCATGGGCTAAACCCAGATTCCGGCGACCTTAAACCCAGAATCCGGCGACCCTTGTAGGACAATCTGTCATATATTGGTGGTAGTATGAGTGTGTAAGAAAACAAGCAACCATTGATTTTCAATACAACATGTACGAGCTGTTTTATTTGAGCTCCTACATTGATTTTCAAGCTTTCACATTGTTGGAAGTTTTATATTGTTGACTGGTATTTTCTTTTTTCGACTGTAGCTTTGTGTTAGGCAACTGTATGGTGTTCTGGGGGGGACCCCAATTTATAAACGTATCTACCAAAAAGTTGAAGTTGAACATCTAGGCCTGGATTTTCCCCAAGTCTGAGATGCAAACAAAGAAAGTAGCAATGGTAAGAAATTCCTCTAAAGCGCTCGCGAGTCTGAAAGTTTCGAAAACTAAGAAGAAGATTCAAGAAGATGTTGATAACCAGGAAAACAAAGTGTCTCAGATAATTACATCTTCTGCTAGGAAACAAAAACCTGGTAAGATGGTTATCTTAACCTTTGGTCTTATACTATCATTACAGTCGACAAGCTAACCTTGGTTGTTTCTGGTGTGTCTTTTTGTTCTCTGATATTTGCTGTCAGTTCTTACCCTTGGTGTCATAATGAAGTTATGTTACTGCAATTGTTATAAGGGGTGGTTGGTAAATGATTGTTAAAAGTCCATTTAGGTTGTTCATGTCATAGTTTAAACTATAACTACCTTAGGATGGTTTGTGGTTTTTAGTAGAACTAGGCCTCTGAAAAGCTAAGGTTGACTCCCAATTTTTTATCAGGGTAGTAGTTAAATGATACGTAGTAGTTAAAAATCCAATTTTGGCTGTTAATGTACGTACTTTTACTATAAACTACCATGAGGTGGTTGGTGATTTATAATGGAAGTTGGCTCTTAAGTCTAAAACATAGCCTCAAGGGCTTTGAATAGCAAAATACTATTTTAGATTAGCTATTGTAGATCTTTGTGTTTTGTGGATGTGTTTATATGGTATAAACCAATATATGCATGTAATTGTTTCATAGACTTGTTGGTATTATGTCTTGGGACTATTCATTATTATTTTTCTTTTAATCCCATTTGTATGTCTATTGTAACTCGCAGCAACCACCCTCACAAAGAATAGCAAAGAGAATGTTGATGCAACTAATCTAAATGCTAGAGGCGTATCTGATGGTGATACCAATGCCAGTGTATGTTTGGACAATGATTCTTATCTTTCAATCAACACCATACCCATGGATTCTGAGGCGTATCTAAAAAGAAAAAACATGATACAGCCATGTTCTCTTGTTAGG
Organism: Chrysanthemum seticuspe; assembly: GCA_019973895.1. Taxonomy (NCBI): domain Eukaryota; kingdom Viridiplantae; phylum Streptophyta; class Magnoliopsida; order Asterales; family Asteraceae; genus Chrysanthemum; species Chrysanthemum seticuspe. The sequence continues at coordinate 26,846,497 of BPTQ01000009.1, read as the reverse complement.
TTAGTACTAATACATGTTGCAGTTTTCTTGTAAAAGCATATAAAAATGGTTGCTTGTTTTCTTACACACTCATACTGCCACCAATATATGACAGATTGTCCTACAAGGGTCGCCGGATTCTGGGTTTAAGGTCACCGGAATCTGGGTTTAGCCCATGAGGAAGATGAAGATGAAATAAAATAGAGCAAAAAAATGAAATGACGAGTTTACCCTCATGTGCAAGGCACACCCTAACCTTAACAGACTTTGACTAACAGAGAATTGGTCAAAGGGACTGATTTGGCATTTAATTGCTACTGTTTGGACCCGTGGCGATGATTATGCCCGGTTTCGTCCCATCGCGATCCTCCGCTACAAGTTTAGGGACCAACGGTGTATTTTAGTCTAAAATTTATTTATTAAGTTATTTAATCATATTATATTAATTAGATATTTTTTATATAATAAAACCGGTTTAGTTTAGTTCGGTTTTTGCGGTTTGGTTTTTTGACAAAAACCGAAACCGAACCGTATTTTTCGGTTTCTGAAAAAGTAAAAACCAAACCATCGGTTTTTAGTTTCGGTCGGTTTTATCGGTTCGGTTTTTCCGGTTTTCGGTTCGGTTTCGGTTTTTCCGGTTTGTTTTGCTCACCCTACTATAGAGAATTAACCTATAATGCAGCTATAATGCAGGCCGCATACACAGAAAAAAAAAAAAAAAAAAAAAAAGGCCCGTTTATTTATATACCCTAAGTAACCGACAATGTGAATGTATAAAAGGAGATGTCGACTGTACGTTTTTATTCATTCAAATACCAAACCTAGATACGATTAGCATACAGATTTATTTATTTTTTTCGTTTTGGTTTATAGCAAAGGATTCAATGACAGAGCTTGGTTTTGATATTCAGGAAGAGATACTTCTAAGATTGGAAGTAAACGATCTCATCCGATGCAAAAGTGTATGTAAGTCATGGAATTCCTTAATCTCAAGTGATCGTTTTATTAAATCTCAGCTTAACTACACTCTCAATAAGAGACATACTAATGAAATTGGAGATACAAGAATCATCGTTTCCCCTACTAGTACAGTTGTTGGTTCTTCTAATGGTCTTGTATGCATCTCTCGTCATCACTTTACTGATTTTTTAGTCGTTAATCCCTCTACTCGCGAGGTGAAAGAACTAAGAAAACTTCCTCGACGTTATTATGAGTATCATGTATATGTGACAGGTTTTGGTTATGATTCATCTATAGATGATTTCAAGGTTGTAATAGGATACAAGTATCTACCTAATGAGGAAGGCTTTTATTTTAAATTGTTAGAATTGAAGACAAACATTTGGAGATCAGTTCGTCAATCTTGTGGTTATGATTATTTGGATGGGAATGGTATCGTATGCAATGGGGCGATTCACTGGTTGGATTGGGAAAAAAAGCCATCAGCAATTGTTTCTTTTGATTTATCCAAAGAGGTTTTCAAAAATATCCGCCTACCAAAATTGGATGATCAATATGACTCGTGGACTTTGGGGACTATGAAAAACCATCTATGCATCTTTCCTCGATCAGATAACAACTTAAGGAAAAATAAGGAAATGGAGATATGGGTGATGAGAAACTACAATGTACAAGAGTCTTGGGAACGAGAGTTACCGCCACCTGGTTATGACGCGAACAAAATACCGATGTATGATCCCCCCAAAAATTTCTTGTATGGAGGTGTTCACATATGGCTGTTAGAAGAAGGTTCACGTGCTCCAATATTGGTGCGAAGCATTGATCATCCCCACAGTGAACATCCTGTGCATATCCGGTTATCCACATATTCGGAATGTAATTATAATTACGGTGAGCATGTATTCGTGAAGAGCCTTGTATCTCCCCATGGCATGGGTGATGGTGACGGTGATGGTGATGGTGATGGTGACGGTGATGATGACGGTGATTATTACAGTGATTATTACAGTGATGATGACGGTGATGGTGACGGTGATGATGACGGTGATGATGACGGTGATGGTGACGGTGATGATGACGGAGGTGATGGCAATATCAATGATGTTATTTCATTATCTACTCTTTTCATGTAACATAATATTTGGCATTCACTTATAACTTCCCATTGGATTGGCTTTCACTTATAGATTCCCTGGTCGAGTAACATCGTTTGATATTTGTGGATGACTGGCGCTATGAGAATTTTGCTTCTTCTTTGTTCTTTTCTATGTTTTACGACTTTCATATTAAAAATCCAATTCATGATTCTGCTAGGGTTTCTTCCATTTGTTTACATATTATCTTGTGTTGAAGAAATGCTTTTTAGTAACTTCTGAATGATGCATGGTTTCTTACATGCTTGTAGCATATCATGTGTTAAGATCATATTAAATGTTGGCTTCTTGGCTCTTTAGTTTTATCTTATATCTTCAACAATGATATTTTGATCACCTTAGTAACAATGTAATTAAAAAAAAAAAAAAAAAAAAAAAAGGACATACCATTTAGCCCCACGTTGGTAAAAATCGATAGTCAAGGCAGAGATGGGATAACCCTTACATGGTCCTCGAGAGCTAAATCAACAATGCTTTTACTTCGATCAGCCTACATTGCCGAGGCTGCAACCAGAAAAATTACCAGAGTTGCATCTGTAGCATCTTTTGACGTGTGCTTCAACACAACAAATGTGCTAAGCATACAAGTGGAACCCCCGGTTCCGGTAATTGACTTAGTTTTGGTAAACGGCAACACTTTAGATGATCACATGATCAAACTCGATAGTGCAAGTAAACAATAATGTTATGTCTTGGAATCGAGTTTGATCCAGAAAAACAATTCATCGACTTTTTAAATAATTTTTTTTTTATGGACTGCCAATTGGTGCATTCATATTGCATCAGTTTGTTCAGAATTGCTCATTTTTTGTTGACCTTAACTTGTAACGAAAAAGCCAAGTATGTTTCCCGTATAACACTTGATAAGTGGATTTCGATTTTATTTTATCTCTTAAAATGTCAAATAGGTAAAATAAAAAATAACAAATCCTCAAAAGGAAAAAAGGTAGAAGTTGCTCAAAGTGTATTTTGTATGAATTAAACCTCAAATCTGTTTATTTTTAAAAACATGGATTATAGTTCAACTAACTTAACTGTTGATCGACCTGTTTTAATCATATTTGATACGCCACATTTACGTCAAAATAAATATTTTGGTGGTTCAACTTGACCAGATTTCATTTGCATATACAAAGTTTTGTGCTAACCTGTAATTTCACTCATTTGTTATGCTGCATCTGTTCTAATTTAAGATCTCATGTTCGTGTTTTTCTCTTTTATTAGGCTTGAGATGATGATTAAATTGTATCTTGAGGTTGGAATACCAGCGGCAAGTTTTGCTTTTCATTTGGTCGGGTCACTTTCGCGTCTTGTCGTTCTTGTGGCTGGTGCGAGCAGTTATGGAACTTTGTTTGTTAAAAAGGCTTTTTGCATTTGATATATAGGGGGCGTGTATGATACAATGTTTTGTGGATTGCAAGTATTTGCAAAGGTATATGTCATGTTTGTAGCTTCTGATTCGAATAACCTGAAGTGTTCAGAGATTTAACGTTGCATTTTATATATGCTTTTCTTAAGCTAGTACATCTTATATAGCTGCTGCGTATGTTTTTTTGCTTCTTCTGCACCCTTTTAACAAGTAGTGATTATCGTGTTTGTCGTCTTATGTTTTACTATTGTTTAAATCGAGCTTTTTGCCGTTTTTGTGTATGTGTATAGAGTTTATCTATAAATGCATATGTATAAACAATGTTCAATGTTGAAAGATTTGTGTTGTGAACTGAGATTGACTGCATGAAACGGACCCGAGTTACATTTTCACCCATTGAAACGGATCGACGATAAGCTAATCCATCAAAACTATAAAGAAAACCTTCAATATGATGTCAATGTAAGCACGGCAATGGTTCTTGATAGTCATATATTTCAAATTTACTATATTCAAAGTTTGAAGATAGCAAATAGCGATACAACATCAATATGATTTCTCCGCAACTGCTATGAACAATAATACAATATGAAACTTGACTTTTTATATTAGACAAGTTACTCAAGGTTGCTAGTGACTAATGGTCTTATTTAATTGAATGTACAAAAATTTGACAATGATAAGGGTCGTAAAGAATATGGTTTCAATTGCCTCTCATGGTCGAAGTGATGGTCGTCATTTGTACTATGTGTAAACATTGAATCTATACTTTACATATTTATGCATTTTAACCATTTTCGTAGTGATTGTTAAATAAAAAGTTTGAATATAATAAATAACTAAACAACAAACTGTTGGAAATGTATATATTTACAAACATGTGAATGTCAGGATTCGAACTCGTGACCACGGGATTGCACACATTAGCGAATGAGAATTAAAGTTAATAATTAATGTTTATGTTTACGATTAATTATTGCACATTAAGTCCGGTTAACGATCGTTAAGTATTTAACGGAAAAAATGACTAACGACCGTTAAATGGAAAAGAGAAGGACTAGAAATGGAAAACCTTGAAAAGTTATGGGTTTGGTTTTGGGCTTGTCTACATGGCCGGCCATAGGGCCTCTCCAAGGCCTAATTCCCTAACTTGTTCCCTAAGTTTACCTACTAGTATATAAAGAGGGTTAGGTTTTAGGGTTTCATACACTTGTGCATTGAATTAACCCTAGATCTCTCTTCTCCTCTCTCTTGTCCCTTAATCGGCCGAACACCCCAAGTAAGGGAGTTTGGTTTCATTTTTCATAAACGAGGACTTGTGTTAGATCTAGCAATCGCTTGATTCGTTGGTTAATTCGTGTGTATAAGAACGTGGTTGTAAGACATTATTCTTACATCATTTGGTTTGAGTTGTAGAACGGTAAGGGACAACTCTTTAAACCACTTCTTTGGTTTGCTCAAGAAATCTGACATTCGCAAGAGGTACGTTACGCATACTTTCAGTTAATTATTTATTTGTTATGATCTTTAAGTCTTCCGCTGTGTACTCTTAATGTTTACTTGTTTATTGTATGTTATATATTTTAGAGTAAATTACACCGTTCGTCCCTGTGGTTTGCGTTGACCGCAGGGTTTAGTCCTTTGACCAAAAAAATTGCACCATACGCCCTTAAGTGTGAAACATTATGCACCGTTCGTCCCTCCGTCCATCTGGGCCCACCAACTCAAGATAACGTCAGTTAACTAAGGTTTTTAAAGGGGTATATCCGTCATTTCCCTAGCAACATAGTTAATTGAGGTGTTACCCACATGTTCCATCGTTTTCTTCTATCTGTCTTTCCCCCTCTCTCTCTTTGAATCACACACAGAAACATCAAAGTAGATGTTTCTTCCTTCTTTTTGAAGGTCAAATGTACATCTATAAATGGAATCGAGTTTTGACCCAGGTTCATTCACATCTCACACACAATCACCAAAAATTAGGGTTTTCAAAGATTAATGGTTTTCAAAATTAAGAGAGGGGTTTTGTTAATTGAGGTGTTAGAGGCGTAATTTGAGTTCCAACTGTATCAAATTCAAAGGATTCGTGTGCTAATTGGAGTTTTTCTTGTTCGGTTCATCCAATCTAACCTATCTCCCATTATCCTCTACTCACCATCACTTCCACAAATCTTGAAATTAAAAGTAAAAACTATTACAAGACTCGAAACATAAACGGAAAACAACTCAAGATCTCAGTTGGGTGCACCATTGGTTATAATTGTTAACTATTTCTTTTATGTGTCACCTTAACATCATCGATCTATTATTTTTTGAAGCAATGCTTCAATTAAATATCTGAATCTTTAAAGAATGAACAAAACAACTGTTTCATTCAATCTTTTATTCGGTTATACACACAAAAAATAAGGGATAGAAACAACAAGTTGATCTCAGATTATTTTTTTGGTAATCATACTTGTCCAAAGACATAAACCAAAAAAGATAAAGTCATCACAGATCCATGAGAAGATTTACATTTTCTTTGATGATATCCGAAATTAAAGAAAGATTTATAACAATAGTGTTATTATCTTACTTTTTTTTGTTTAATATACACACAAATTCAATTTAACTACAACCAAACCTACCTTAGACCTTGATATTCAAGACCTTGAAGCCTTTAAATTAAAAACGTCACCCACGAGTCCTCTTGATATCTAAGTGTGGTGGCTGCAAATGGTATCAAAGAACACCCTTAACACCACGAAAACCCTCCAATCAGTCACTTCCCAAATCGAATATGTACCAGACCAAAGGTATACCCTTGGTGTTCCCACGATGGTGTCACCCCAACTGCGACAAGGTGATGGCGGTTGGAGAGGAGGGAGACACCGGCGGCAGAGGTGGTGGCCAGAAGAGGAAGTGGCGGCGCAGGAGCCGGCCAGATTCCACTATCGTGAACCAAACACTAATCAAAATGGCGAGTGGGGAACGTCAAAATGACGAGGGAGATGAGATGAATATTATGGAGGTGGCGGTGTGGGTGGACGCGCGGTGGTAGTGGCGGTTTAGGAGTAGCTGGCGGCGGCTTCAAGGATAGAGAGAGGCCAGAGTTTAGGTTAGAGAGAGAGTTTTTTCGATTTATGTAATTTTTACTTTAAAAATTGGTATAAATGCTAGTTGCTAGTGAAATGACAGATATACCCTTTTAAAAATCTTAGTTAACGGACGTTAGTGGGAATTGGTGGGCCCAGATGGACGGAGGGACGAACGGTGCATAACGTTTCACACTTAAGGACGTACGGTGCAATTTTTTTGGTCAAATGACTAAACCCTGCGGTCAACGCAAACCACAGGGACGAACGGTGTAATTTACTCCTAAAAATATAAGACCAATAACATAGACGATAACGTATACTTTTTTCACCAACTTTTGCACAAGTTGTTGGTTTTGACTATTTTATGGTTGACGTGGCCCAATGAACTCCGTTCATGGCATGGATCTTTTCGAATCATCCTTTAACTTGTGCATTTCTTACCACTAAAGCATTAAAGATTTATACCTTACAATTCCAGTCTTTACCAAAATTATTGATCGCACTAAATTATCAGATCATTATTTTTAGAGTAAACTACACCATTCGTCCTTGTGGTATACGTTGACCATCAAGTATCGTCCTTTGACCAAAAAAATTGCACCGTTGGTCCTTAACTGCGAAACGTTACTCAGCGTTGGTCCCTCACCCTAACTGACGTGAGTAACGGGCGTTAAGCCTATTTAAGTCGAGGGTATATTTGTCTTTTCCCACCCACACAAGGTATATTTGTCTTTTCCCACCCACACAAAAGCATAATCAGTACTGCATCTTTTAATCAAACGGAGTTACCATTCACCTTGTATACCATATATCACCACAGAATTACATAATCCTTATAATACTTCCTCCATTCCAATATACTAGTCATTCTACAAGCAATAACATAATATCAATTCAGTAATACAGCATGAACATAAACTCTACAATAATTATAAGCCGATAAGAACAATATCACATGTATTTTAACTTTTTAAGTCATCATAGTACAGTGCTATATTCAACTACACCAACTAAAATTAAATGGCCATTTTGTCTTTTTGATAAGTATTTGTCCTTAAGACCAGGAGAAGGGGACCAGGTATGTAACTCTATTATCACTGAAACACATCCAAAACCTTTGAAATTTGTCTTATGCATAGATCTGCCTTCCTAAACAATTTTGGCACTTCCACCTTCACCTAGATCTGCCGCCGCCACCACTCAAATCCATCAAATTAGGAACATGACACAAAAACCCATCTTAAATTCCCAAGAACTAAGACTATTTGTATACTTAAAAGCTTAAGAATGGAAGTATTATTTGAGTTTTCTCTCTTTAAAATGAAGTGAGGATGATGACAAAATACCCAAAAAAAATGGTTTATATGTTTGCTTGGATTGGACGAGTGGGTGTTTTTTTTTTTTTTTTTTTTTTTTTTTTTGGTTTTAGTCTAATTTTTGGGTGATATAGTAATGGGTATTTTATATAGTAATAGGTTGCAATAGGATTTTAAGTTGATGATGGGTGTTGATTCTACTGAAAATGGAAAAGGATTTTGAAAGAAATGGTTGTGAAGTGATGGGGATGTTGATTTCTAATAAAGTTGGATGATGATTGGTGAGGGTTGACGGCTGTGGTGTCGTGGTTGGTTTTGGTCGTCTGATGTGTCGTGGTTTTGTTCCGGGGGCATGGTTGTGGTGGTGGCTGCTACCATGGTGTGTGTGTGTGAGAGTGATTGTTGTTGTTGTTTTGGTCAAGGATAGTGTACTTTTATTCTTTCGTTAAAACTTATGAGTTCTTGTTGTGTTTGGTACATGAATGGCTTGAAACAAGGAGGGACCAACGCTGTAGCACCTGGGACAAGTGGTGTGGGTGGGAAAAGACAAATATACCCTTGACTTAAATAGGCTTAACGCCCGTTACTCACGCCAGTTAAGGTGAGGGACCAACGCTGAGTAACATTTCGCAGTTAAGGACCAACGGTGCAATTTTTTTGTTCAAAGGACGATACTTGATGGTCAACGTATACCAAAAGGACGAATGGTGTAGTTTACTCTTATTTTTAACAACTTTAGGTTACAACTTACTTATTGTAAATCTGAAAGACTTTATAAGGGGACATATCAACGCCTTTAATTCATAGTCGTTATTCTTAGTCATCTTTATTTTCACTGCCAGTAAATAAAGAGCACATTTACTACTCCTTCCGTCTTAAATTTTTTGTCAATTTTGACTTTTTCAATCAAACTTTGATCTTAAATATGTCTTTTTGTATTATATAAGACTTGTGGTAAAATATATAAATGAAATTAGGTTTAAATGTATTTTCATTGGTATAACTTTCATCAAGTATTATATCTCTACTATCTAAAATGGAAAAACACTCAAGAGGAAATGTGAAAAGTTGAAAGTTGAAAATTGAAAATTGAATGGCATGTGTATGGGAAAAACTACAGATATTGTGAATTGTTGAAATAATAGTCAACTATACATCTTCCTATTCGACCTATAGCTGATATCTTTATTTCATTGGCAAGTATTTCATGATATCTTTATTTCATAAGTGCATACATGGCAAGTATTTCATGATATCTTTATTGCATAACTCAATAGGTGGTAACTGATGACTTAAAACATGGCTGTCAAATATTAAAAACAAATCATCTAACCTATACCTTTTATATTAGGTAATGTTGATAATTATATTATATAATGTTTTTTAATTTGGTCAGCTTTGTGATTTCTTAATCAATTATATAAATTCTTTGGCAAGCGAGGTTTTTATAAATTATGTTGATATCATTCTATCAAATCGTCTTTTATTGTGATTTGCTAATCAAATCAGGCCTACTAAATATATAAGGTGTATCTTTCCTTCGGAAAATGATTCATGTATCATTTCTTGGAATTAATACTTTTGCTGGCAGTGTTTTGTTAGTCCTCCTATATAAGTATCGTAATAACCATTCTTCTACCAACCAATACATATCATTCCTTGTCCTGTTATTTATTTTCCTTCGAATGACGATGTTTGAATGCAGGTTCATCTCTGATTTTAGCGTTGTAAAAGAAATTTTCATATTATGTATTTGTATTATGAGAGATTGGACGCAACCGCTTCATAACAAATCCAATGTTTAACCTGTAAATGATCATATATCATTGTCCAAAGGGTACTCAATTGTATATAAGCGTTTTTATTGTTCTTTTGAATCGTTTTTTTCTTCCTGATTTAGTTAGGTGTTTTGTTGTGTTGTTACATGTATTCATATGTCTTTGTATAAATTGTTTCAGTTTAAAAAAATTTGAAGCAACTGTGAGGATGGCTCTGGTCCCGTGATTCATGCATCTTATTGTACGTTTAAGTTATATTTCCTAAGTTAATATAATCACTTCTAATGAAATGCTACAAACCGTTTTGAGGTTATCAAACAAACACATTCTTCTTCATATATGCCGCATCTTTATTTTTTAAGCTTTGATACTATGACAAACTTTGTTCAGTGTTTCATTGATGACTTGAGTTCAATAGTATCATTTGGGACACATTTTTATCTATAAGGACCCCATGCACGGGATATATCATTTGCTCAATATCGGAATGATCATTATCAATGACAACTTGACAAGTCGTATTCATTTTTATCTAATTGTTTAATTTCTTGGTGTTTCCTACAAATTAAACGTATGTTCTAACAAGTGTTATTTTGAATGTTTCATACAAGTTTCTACTTTGTAAACATACTACGACTTGGTTGATCATGTTTTAACTAAAGGTGATGTTTTCGTCATACAAAAACTAACCTATGAAATTCCATCAAACTATTGTATCATCAAAAGAGTGGTTGATACATATTGTACGTCTTGCTCAGTAGAAGAAGCGGATGATATTTTTGGTATGACCCTAACAAATGATATATTTTTCCAGTGTTTGCATAAAGATATCATAGACGAAGTTACGTATTGAGATGGAAACAACCACAGTGATAGGACGCTAGGAGCATACGCCATGGTGAATGTAATCATGTATATCTATTCAAACCATAAAGAAATGATGGAAATAAATCTTTATGCTTTTTGTGACTTTAAAATTTAGTAAAATCCTAAACGTAGTTTAAGGGTTACGTTTAACAAATTTTGATATGCACAAATTGATGTATCTTCACAATAACCACCTAACTCTTAAATTTACTGTTGGATTTTTTTTACTTAAATTTGAAGTGATAGAATTGTTGGAATATTAGTTTCATGAGGAAAAAATATTAACACATTTCGGCTTATAATATTTCTAGACAAAAATCATAATTTTCAGCATCCATCAAATATTCGGTATCCCGGTGGCCCCAAGAATTATTATTGTAGACATCCAAACTAAAAATCATAGTGTATATATTTGGTTAAACCCAATTTACAAAACGTTACACAAAACACTTAAACCAAAATATCATTATATATAATACATGCCGCTATAAAATCTCGTTGCTTGACGGAACTCTCTGAGATTGCTGTCGGACAACATGCTGGAGTTAGAGTACTCTTGCTAAGAATTCCTCTTGCTTCATCTGAAGAAGATAAGTTCCCTTTCAAACTAAAGAGAACACAATTCCCTATTCGCCTTAGCTTTGCAATGATTATTAATAAAGCTCAAGGTCAAACAATTCCAAATAGGATTAAGATCCTCTCAAGTTGTGTATACAACTTGAGTCAAGGTATGTCATTAAAAGTTATTGGATTTGATCCAATAGTTCAAATCAAAAGAAGCTTTTTTGATTTTAGCCATTGGATCAAATCCAATGGCTCATAATTACACAACTTGACTCAAGTTGTATAACAGAACTTGAGAGGATCTTGGTCCTTCCAAATGTGGGTGTCTATTTGCCCGACTTTGTTTTCTAGCATTGCCAACTTTTTTGTGGCATTGTCTAGAGGGATATCCCGTAGAACAACAAAGGTATTTGTTAAACCAGTCAAAAAGTTCCGTCAAGCAGGAATCTACACCTCAAATGTCGTGTATCAAGAAGTTTTACGCGATGAGTAACGTGTATTGTTAGTTAGTATCTCAAAATTGATGTAAAGTTTTCTTTTTCAGTCTTACTAAAATATTTTTAGATGTCGTTTGATACATCTTAATAATTTTTGCTAAAGCTGAATTATCATATGTTACACCCGTTTGCAATTTCATTTTGATTTTTTCACGTTATATTTTGAACGTTATACGAAACACTTACCACAATATCGCATATTGTTAACTGTATGCCGCTAGGAACCGCTGCCGCTAGGCGCGGGTACTCGTCTAGTAATAAAAAATATATATATTTAAGGTCAAAGTTTGATTGAAAATGTCGAAATGGACATAAAATCTGGGACGGATGTAGTAATAAAAACCCAGTGTCATACAACAATCAGCATAACAAGTACGACATAATAAATACATACTGTATAAAACACGAACACAAAATCATGTATCATGTTTTAAAAAAAAAAAAAAAAAAAGTTGACAAAGAGATTTGAGTCAAGTGATTAAAAGGTTCTTATCATTTGGCGCTGTAAACGTGGACAACCAACTTCCACACACAAAAACAAAAACACAGACATAGAACGAACTTTGGTTGGAGCCAAGGGCGGAGCTTAGTGAGGACTGGGAAGGGTCCTGGCCCCCCTATGCCTAAGTTCGTTAGTTTATTTTTTCGCGATTTCATGTGTTAAAAAAAATTTGTTTCATCTCGGCCCTCCCATCTAATGTTTTTCCGGAAAAATTTTTGTTTTGGCCCTCCCACAAATTTTTTTCTAGCTCCGCCACTAGGTAAGTTGTTTTTCGTATGGAGCTTCTCACTAGGTAAGTTGTTTTTTTCATTTTAGATCGGTTGTTTCGATATCGGTACTTAGTATATTGTCACCAGTTTGATATACTGTTGTTCGTTGTTAGCTTACTAAAGGCCCGTAGGCACGTACTAGTTTAGGCACGTTATTTGCATGTGTTTAGTTGATTAGTTCTTAGGATTTTATTGCCTTCGTTTTTTGCCGACCAATCCACGGGGTTTAACCATTTGAGCAATGCCCCAAGGGTATCACTCCACCACCACATCAAATGTCCAGTTGACCGGTAAGGAGGGCTTTGGAGAAATAGGTCATGTATTCAATGCCAACTCCTCCCCAGCTAAGAGTCACTTTAAGAGGTGCTCATTGCCTAGAGTTAGGTCCAGATCTATAAACCAACAAACTTTGTAAACCCTTTTTAGAACCTCCAAGAAGACCCTTGCAAAATCTCCATTAAAACCCTAGATTTGATTAGATTGTGATGATGTTTAACTGAAATAAACCAACTATTTGCTAAAGGAACTTATGATCTTCACTCTAGCATCAAGAAATAAGTGAAATAAAAGATTGGATTGGTGTTTGTGGGTTGTGTATTCACGGAAAAGAGGGAGAGGACACAAGAAATGTAAAGTTTATTTGAGATCTAGTTTTCCACAAGTAACTAGTTTGACGAGTAAGCAAGTTGATGTTACACTTGTCCAAACTTTGGACAACTGTGGGAGGGGAGGTGGTGTTTTATGGTGATGGGAAAGAATGGTTATGTAAATAAATTTGTGTTAAATTTGAGCTATAGGGCGTAGTTTTGATCCCGATAATTGAAAACGTAAAGTTTTTAAAACGTGAAATGTAAAACTGGGTAATATAAAATTCTAAAACATATAAAATGTTATAACTTGTCGAAACAACTCATTTTAGTACATTTGATGAGACACGAGCTTATTGGGGTGTTTAAACGTTTGTTAAATTTAAAAAGGAAGTTGTAAACGCGTAAAACGTAAAATGTACAAGGTTTACGTAAAAATTGAATACCAAAAATGTGATATATAAAATGTGTATGTAAGGAAACCAAAATGAATAAATTATGTAGACTAAGCATAGTCTAGAGTCGGTTTAAAATAAATGTACGTGTAACGACGTACCTGAGTGAACTTATCTGGTTACTCGCAAAAGTTAATTTTCGCGAAACTAAAATAATAAGTAAAAGTAGTTGATTAAATAATGACCTGAAAAATACGATTTGTTACACAAACTTAGATTTTTCAAGTGTGCCTAAAAATCATCAACTTTGACAATTTAGCCCAACCCTCTAAAAAATATAAATCCCAATAACCTTTTGGCACCAAATTGCCAAAACCAAATAAATCGAAATAAAACATACATACCATTTTTAAATTTAAAGAGGGTTCAATCATCAAAGATAACAAGTTCGGATGTGATTCATTTCTATCTTGGTTATTACTATGTAATAAACCATTCAAATGCTTTGCTTTACTTATATTAGTATATACATTTCAAAAGTAAATAACATCATTCACGGGACAACAAGAGTACAAAACAACGGTCTGTCACAATATTTATTGGTGAATCTACTATAACGTATATAGTTTCAAGAAGCAAACTATATATTACATGATCATACGATGCAACATTTTATGATGATAAAAGCAAACCATTATACCAACTGATTGAGTATAGTTATACCTCTGAATGTGCCATCAACGGTGGATCACTTGCATCTGGATATCTACAAGATTCTAATGCAATCACGAAAAAATGGGAAGTTCAAAAATTTACTCCAAAAAAGAATAATAATACGTAAAACAGAATGATATATTGATTAAGTATGCGAAAAAATAAAAAATGATAGGGTCATTTGAAGGACTTGCCTGTGGTTGTTGTTGTTGTTGTCAAAAATTATCAGGGAAACAGGTTGTTGAGGTGAGAGGTAGGATAATTGTCGCACTATGTATAAACATATAGGTATCCTGCAATAGAGTTGCACGTTAATGTTTCCATAACATGTTAATGAAAAATCATTTGACGATAATAGACCCAAAAAGATAATGGGTTAGTAATGTAGAAAAATTGCATGAAACTAAATTATTTTAGAAGGTAATGTTGTGAAAGTAGATACCAATAACAATTTCAGATAAATGCTTACCCTCTAAAACAGAAGATTGAAAGTATCCAAATGAAAGCAGTTTTCCAACTTGATTCCTTATATGCTATCCAAACCTGCAAAGCAACCATATATGTGACTCATATTAGTTGGTACCAAGAGAAAGAAATGGATTCTTGATATATCTAAAACAAAAGCACAATGTGTGTACATCTAAACTACAATAGTCTCATCTTGTTTTAAAATTGACTATGGAACTAAAATTACTCTTTATACCCT
>BPTQ01000009.1:26640218-26831660 GCA_019973895.1 Chrysanthemum seticuspe | reverse complement strand
AATAACCTCATAGCATATATGTCGCTTCAAGATGGATTAAGAATCATACATACGATGTCAAAAGACTACAACTACTAGCCTTTCTAACACTACCAAAAATAGCCAAATCTAAGCCAAAAGTCCAAAACTATATTTCTTATGAGGTTGTCCACATTTTAATAGGGATACTACAAGGTTAAGCGTTCCTATTGAGCATTCACAATCACATAGCAGTACAAGCAGCTCCAAACAGAACTTATAAAAAGAAGCTATGAGAACAGCTAAAGAGTTTATCAAAATCAACCATCCAATCACCAATCAACTATGCGTTGATGGGTCCAACAATTGCCCCATTATTGGAAGCACTCAATCATCCTATAAAACCAAAATATCCAGTTCAAACACATGGTGTCACGTCATTCATATGACCTTATCTTACTAGACATTGTGAAAAAAAAAATAGAAGGGGTCATCAACTCGTCATATTAG
Source organism: Chrysanthemum seticuspe (assembly GCA_019973895.1). NCBI lineage: Eukaryota > Viridiplantae > Streptophyta > Magnoliopsida > Asterales > Asteraceae > Chrysanthemum > Chrysanthemum seticuspe. Next base: position 26,831,192 of record BPTQ01000009.1, on the reverse strand, counting down.
CTAACATATCTCTACTTGATCACAAAGAAACCCAAAAAGCTAAGGTCTTTATCACCACTAATTCCACATACAAGGGGTGTTAGCTTTTTCTTTGAAAAAATAAAAGAGGTCATCAAATCATTTTAATTGACAAAAATAAAAGCACTCCAACCCAATCATCAATACAAGGGTTAGGATTGTGCAATGTTAAAGTCAACCATTTAGATGTTTGACCCTAAACAGAGTTTTAGGATTAATAATCACACAAACTTTAGTAATGCATATGTAGATACTGAAATCAGGATCTACTTTACATACAAGAAATATAACATGAATCTTAATCATACAATAAAGCCTTTGACTGCAAGCCAATCTTTATATAGCACAGTTATGATTCAATCAAGATTGGTCATTGTTATTACCTTTAAACCAAAAACCGAAGGAGACGCCACTGGAGGAGTATAGAGGGTGGCGGCGCCAGAATCATGGTGTCCGGTTAGATGGCGGCTACCAGAGAAGAAGAGAGGAGGAGGATGTAGGGTTACGGGGTTAGTTATGTGTGTGTTATAGAATGAGTTAAAAAAATTAATTGGGTTATTTATACGCTTGGACAAATAATGCAATTTTTATAAATTCAAGGGTAAAATGGTAATCACAATTTTGTATTTTATCTTTATTACTCAATTGAAGACAAACATGTCAAGTTTAATGTCTATAAGAGCTATTTTTTTTGTTCGCTACGTCGAACTGACATTTGTGACAAGTATGATTCTTTAATAGGTTATTAGCCCAATATTATATTATGCAGGGTTTATGAAGACGACGTGATTCGAGGAGCTTTATGCATTTTAGTTAGTAATTTATATTGAGTTCTAGTTATGACCTTTTCATTCTAAAGACCATTACAAGGATGTTGGACGTATTGTTTTTTACTTTATTATATTCAAGTGACTATGTTTACTTGATTTTATTGATGATTAATAAAATTGAGTTCAATTTATATTTGGCTTCGATTTAATTATATTTGCGAAAAATTGAGACTGTTGGTTGCTATGATGACTAACTAATTAACGAATGCAAAACCGTGCAAAATGACTTCAATAACAAACACAAAAATGTGCCAAATGTTTTTTGGCAAGGCGGATAAAAATGTGCCAAATACGTTTGGTACAAAAACAGAAACCGTGCCAAATACGTTTGTCACGGTATATAAAACTGTCCCAGTTAATTTTGGCACGATAAACAAAAACCGTGCCAAATAAGCATTTCTACACGGTAAATGAATTGGTACCAAATACGCATTTTGTCGCGGTAAATACAAACTGTACCAAAAAAAGCATTTGGCACGGGAAATGAATTGGTACCAAATACACATATGGCACGGGGATATAAAAGTGTGACGAATGCCCATTTGGAACGGAAGATTATCTACCATGCCAAATACCTCACTCACGGCACCGTAAAGTTAAACCGTCCTAAGAACTGTGCCAAATACTATTTAGCACAGTTTCAACCCGACTCAATTGTATTTGTCACCCTCATATTTAGGACGGAGCCAAAAGTGTGCCAAAGCAGTGCCAAATAGCATTTGGCACGACTTTTTAGTATTTGTCACAGTTTTCCACCGTCCCAAATACCAATTTTTCTTGTAGTGAATTAATACTCTTCCTCAATCACCCCTTTACACAAAAATACAACCATTTTACTACATAGTACAATATAATCAAGCTGCTACTAGGGGTGGCAATTCTCGACACGACACGAACCGCACACGAAGTTAAACAGGTTTGGGTTGAGGATAAACAGGTTTGGGTCAAAAACGGGTCAACCCGTCTAACCCGTTTAATAAACGGGTCGTGTTTGGGTTGAGTAAGTGTTAAACAGGTCAACCCGTGAACCCGTTTAAGTATATAAGATCTTAAAAATAAAATATATAACCTGGTCTTTATGTTGGATGTAGATTAAATGCATTTTGTTATTTACTTAGCATGAGTAAATTATAAATTTATACCTTAGATATCATGAAAATTGACGCTTATAATTCAGAATATTGTCGCATAGTTATTTCTATGTTATTCATATTTTAGATCGTTATATCATTTTTTGCATTTAAACTAGTTAAATCGACAAACCACCAGCTTTGTTCACTGCTTGACCTATTTACTTAAATGGGTTAAACGGGTCACAAATGTGTTACACGTGTTATGCAGGTCTGGGTTAGGGTTGAGTTTCTTGACACGATTAATAAATGGGTCGTCTTTGGGTAAAGGCTATAATAACCCGCCAACACGCGAACCCGAATAGGTTAACACGAACATGACTCGATTGCCACCCCTAGCTGCTACTCATTTATTGTATAAATCCAATAACCCAAACACTTAAAACACCAGCATAAAAACAAAACTACGCAACTTAAAGGACCAACATGTACAACTTGAAAGACTTGGTTAAAGTTATCCAAATATAAAAGGGTAAAAGCCATAAAATAACAACGTACTTTTTAAATTTTGCCGACTTGAAAAACTTACTTTTTTATTACTTTACTTCACCAATGAACTTTCAAAATTTGTTCCGACTTATCCCATATGACCCGTTTATATTAAAATAATAACTGAAATGACTATATTACCCTTGTATTATTTAAAATTTGTTCCGACTTCACCAACGAACTTTCAAAATTTGTTCTGACATTTAAAATTTGTTCCGACTTCACCAACGAACTTTCAAAATTTGTTCTGACTTCACCCATATGCCGAGGGTAATATAGTCATTTCAGTTATTATTTTAATATAAACGGGTCATATGGGTGAAATCGGAACAAATTTTGAAAGTTCGTTTAAAATAATAAAAAAATAAGTGTTTCAAGTCCGAAAAATTTGAAAAAGTACGTTGTTATTTTATGGCTTTTACCCAATATAAAATTCTCACCATCTATAAAACTGTTGTAACGGAAAATATAAAATTAAAAAATATTTATCGCCATTAATTTTATTACAGGGTATCGCGCGGGTACCCTGCTAGTTAACCTATAATGCACCTATAATGCAGGCCGCATACACAGAAAAAAAACACAAGGCTCGTTTATTTATACCCTAAGTAACCGACAATGCGAATGTATAAAAGGAGATGTCGACTGTACGTTTTTATTCATTCAAATACCAAACCTAGATACGATTAGCATACAGATTTTTTTTTTTTTTTTTTTCGTTTTTGTTTATAGAATAGGATTCAATGACAGAGCCCAGCCTTGATATTCAGGAAGAGATACTTCTAAGATTGGAAGTAAACGATCTCATCCGATGCAAAAGTGTATGTAAGTCATGGAATTCCTTAATCTTAAGTGATCGTTTTATTAAATCTCAGCTTAACTACACTCTCAATAAGAGACATACTAATGAAATTGGAGATACAAGAATCATCGTTTCCCCTACTAACTATAGTACAGTTGTTGGTTCTGCTAATGGTCTTGTATGCATCTCTCGTCATCACTTTACTGATTATTTAGTGGTTAATCCCTCTACTCGCGAGGTGAAAGAACTAAGAAAACTTCCTCGACGTTATTATGAGTATTGTGCATATGTGACAGGTTTTGGTTATGATTCATCTATAGATGATTTCAAGGTTGTAATAGGATACAAGTATCTACCTAATGAGGAAGGCTTTATGTTTAAATTGTTAGAATTGAAGACAAACATTTGGAGATCAGTTCGTCAATCTTGTGGTTATGATTATTTGGATGGGAATGGTATCGTATGCAATGGGGCGATTCACTGGTTGGATTGGGAAAAAAAGCCATCAGCAATTGTTTCTTTTGATTTATCCAAAGAGGTTTTCAAAAATATCCGCCTACCAAAATTGGATGATCAATATGACTCGTGGACTTTGGGGACTATGAAAAACCATCTATGCATCTTTCCTCGATCAGATAACAACTTAAGGAAAAATAAGGAAATGGAGATATGGGTGATGAGAAACTACAATGTACAAGAGTCTTGGGAACGAGAGTTACCGCCACCTGGTTATGACGCGAACAAAATAACCATGTATGATCCCCCCAAAAATTTCTTGTATGGGGGTGTTCACATATGGCTGTTAGAAGAAGGTTCACGTGCTCCAATATTGGTGCGAAGCATTGATCATCCCCACAGTGAACGTCATGAGCATGTCCGGTTATCCACATATTCGGAATGTAATTATAATTACGATGAGCATGTATTCGTGAAGAGCCTTGTATCTCCCCATGGCATGGGTGATGGTGATGGTGACGGTGATGGTGATGGTGATGGTGATGATGACGGTGATGATGACAGTGATAGTGATGGTGACGGTGATGATGACAGTGATGATGACGGTTGGTGACGGTGATGATGACGGTGATGATGACAGTGATGGTGACGGTGATGATGACGGTGATGGTGACGGTGATGATGACGGAGGTGATGGCAATATCAATGATGTTATTTCATTATCTACTCTTTTCTTGTAACATAATATTTGGCATTCACTTATAACTTCCCATTGGATTGGCTTTCACTTATAGATTCCCTGGTCGAGTAACATCGTTTGATATTTGTGGATGACTGGCGCTATGAGAATTTTGCTTCTTCTTTGTTCTTTTCTATGTTTTACGACCTTCATATTAAAAATCCAATTCATGATTCTGCTAGGGTTTCTTCCATTTGTTTACATATTATCTTGTGTTAAAGAAATGCTTTTTAGTAACTTCTGTATGATGCATGGTTTCTTACATGCTTGTAGCATATCATGTGTTAAGATCATATCATTTAGTTTTTATCTTATATCTTCAACAAGGATTCTGATCACCTTAGTAACAATGTAAAAACAAAAGGCAATACCATTGAGCCCCAAGTAGGTAAAAATCGATAGTCAAGGCAGAGGTGGGATAGCCCTTACACGGTCCTCCAGAGCTAAATCAACAATGCTTTTACTTCGATCAGCCTACATTGCCAAGGCTGCAACCAGAAAAATCACCAGAGTTGCATCTGTAGCATCTTTTGACGTGTGCTTCCAGGGGCGGACCTATGTAGGATTTAGGTGGTTCCCGGGCACCACCTTAGAAATATAAATCATTTGATAGTGATATATAGAAAAAATTAGGGAACTACCTAGAAATAAGATTGGGAACCACCTTGGAGTAAGAAAATGAAAGAAAGAGTGTATAAACTATAGTTTTTGAAGAAACAAACCATCCTTAAATTTTTGGTTTTAATGGAGGTCGGAAGCTTTTACAGAGAAGATCACTCAAAGTCCAAGAAGATATTCATATTACAGTACTTTACATTTAATCAAATTTATACTTGAACCCCTGTACTTTATATATTATCAGTTGAGGCATCATTTAAAACAGCTAAGTTTAATACCCTTTAGCAAAAAAACACAAAAAGGTCAAAAAAGCCTTTTTGATAGCCTGAACAAAAAATATTTACGCACATAACTTTTATCTTACAGTATAATTTCGGAATTTACCTACTGTTGTGGATATAATTATTAAATTTTTTTTTTTGTTTCATAAGCATTAAAAGATATATTATAACTTTATAATTTAATCGTGAGATGTAATCATAATATATCGTCCTCGAGTTATAAGATTTAAGAAGACACAATTGACATTGTAATATCAATTTTTATTACGGAGTATATTTAAGGTTAATAATTTGCTTCACTAATGCACTTTGTTAAATTGGTTCAAACCCGACCCGGTCAATAACATACCAGTTGGTTCGTAACCTGCTGATTTTTTTGACTTAACCAAATAAGGAACCACCTTGTATATTCGGCTAGGTCCGCCACTGTGTGATTCAACACAACAAATGTGCTAAGCATACAAGTGGAACCCCTGGTTCCGTCAATTGAGTTAGTTTTGGTAAACGGCAACACTTTAACTTTAGATTATCACAGGATCAAACTCGATAGTGCAAGTAAACAATAATGTTATGTCTTGGAATCGAGTTTGATCCAGAAAAACAATTCATCGACTTTTTAAATAATTTTTTATATGGACTGCCAATTGGTGCATTCATATTGCATCAGTTTGTTCAGAATTGCTTATTTTTTGTTGACCTTAACTTGATAAGTGGATTTCGATTTTATTCTATCTCTTAAAATGTCAAATAGGTAAAACAAAAAAAGAACAATTCCTCAAAGGAAAAAGGTGGAAAGTTGCTCAATGTGTATTTTGTATGAATAAAACCTCAAATCTATTTATTTTTTTATTTTTTTTTTAAAAAACGTGGATTATTGTTCAACTAACTGCTGAACTGTTGTCATCATATTTGATACGCCACATTTAAATAGACCAGATTTCATTGCGTATAAAAAGTTTTGTGCTGACTTGTAATTTAACCCATTTGTTTTGCTGCATCTGTTCTAATTTAAGATCTCGTGTTTGTGTTTTGATCTTCTATCAGGCATGAGGTGATGATTAAATTGTATCGTGAGGTTGGAATACCAGCGGCAAGTTTTGCTTTTCATTTGGTCAGGTCACTTTCACGTCTTGTCGTTCTTGTGGCTGGTGCAAGCAGTTATTGAACTTTGTTTGTTAAAAAGGCTTTTTGCATTTGATATATAGGGGGCGTGTATGATACAATGTTTTGTGGATTGCAAGTATTTGCAAAGGTATATGTCATGTTTGTAGCTTTTGATTCATATAATTACCTAAAGTGTTCAGAGAGATTTAACGTTGCATTTTTTTGCTCCTTCTGCACCCTTTTAGCAAGTAGTGATAATCGTGTTTGTCGTCTTATACATGTTTTACTCTTGTTTAAATCGAGTTTTTTGCCGTTTCTATGCATGTGTATAGAGATTATCTATCAATGCATATGTATAAACAATGTTGAAAGATTTGTGTTGTGAACTGAGATTAACTGCATGAAACGAACCCGAGTTACATTTTCACCCATTGAAACGGATTGACGATAAGCTAATCCATCGAAACTATAAATAAAACCTTCAATGTGATGTCAATGTAAAGCACGGCAATGGTTCTTGATAGTCATATATTTCAAATTTGCGATATTCAAAGTTTGAATATAGCAAATAACAATACAACATCAGTATGATGTGTATCTTCTCTGCAACTAGTATGAACAATAATACGATATGAAAACTGACTTTTTATGTTAAACATGTCATTAAGGGCTGCTAGTGACTCATGGCCTTATTTAATTGAATGTACAAAAATTTGCCAATGATAAGGGTTTCACCAATTGCATCTCATGGTCGAAGTGGTGGTCATCACTTGTACCATGTGTAAACATATGTATAAATATGTTGAAAGGTTCATTTTGAGAATCCGATTATTGCGAGCTAAAATCAACTACGGAGTACATGAAATGGACTTGAATTACAGTGTGTATCCAATGAAACGACGGATCAATCATAAATTACTACATTGAAATTATTGATAAAACATTTCCAAATATCTCTATGTGAGTTTGTCACGACTTTTAGGCAGAAGCAAGTGTTGGATACCACATGGGTACACCTATTTAGGGTGCGTTTGGTATGCAACTCGAAATCACTATAGGTATGATTTTGATTACAAGGATATATCATATCAAAAGTATCATTGTCATTGTTATTGTTTGGTATAAAGTTGAAGGTATAGGCAACACTTTTAAAAAGGCTTATTCAATAGCAAAATAAAATAAAATATATCATTTAAAATACAAAATATAACTTGTAAAGTGTTATAAAGTTAGTAAATATGGACCTCACGGGAATGGTAGGGAAAAGTCACTAATTCATACTATTATGGATCTATCATTGTTGTTATCATTCTTTGGTATCAAGTCTCCAACCAAACATTTTATGTGGAATGAATGTGATTCATTGATTCCTATATACTCAAACCAAACGGCTACTTAATGACTTGTTAAAAATGTTGTATACATAGTCCTAATAATTACATATATGGCCTTTGTTGTTTTTCAGATTTCACAAATTTAGTCTCTAGACTTTTTTTTTCCGGATCCTTTCCCTATAGATTTGACCCATTACAGGTTTGGTCTTTAGACAATTTTTTTATTAGTTTAACCGTCAAATGAATGTTTAATGAATGTTTAGATGGTTGAAATGACATAAGTACCCTCTTATGTTTAAGTATGGTCCCTGTGGTTTGTTGGGTATTACGAATTTAGTCGCTGATTTTTTTTATTATTTATTTAACTATTTAATTACTATTAGTATTAAGTTTTTATTTAAAAAATATTCAAAAAATAATTTGAATTAAGAAAACTTGCAAAAATAATATTTGTCAAAAATAATAAAAAAACACAATTTATTTTGTTTTTTTTTTGTATATTGTTGTTAAATTTCAAGATAAAAACTCAAAAATATTTTTGAAATAAATTTTTTACAAAATGTTTTTGGTTTTTTTTGAATAATTTTCAACAGAATTTTTCGTTAATATTTTAAGTCAAATGTACTTTTGATGAATTAAATATTGGGGTGAAAAGAATGTTCAATTCATAAAAATACTCGCAAGTTATTTATCATTACTATGGGTAACCAATGGATCATTAGTCTAATGTTTGGAGCATTTGCCTTTAAGTCAATTGACCCGAGTTCAAGTCTCATTTTTGGCTTTTGCTTCATATAGGTACCCACCTCCGCAAAACCTATGGGCACACTGAAGAGACTTTGTGGAATAAGAGCTCAGGGGTCCGAGTCTTGGCTCGTGCTCACTCCAGTTGGTGCCCCACTAGACCAAGAGAGTTGCCAGTGGACAATGACTAATGCCAAAAGACACCCAAAATCAAGGTGTTCCCGCCAACGTACATCTTTTTATGGAATCATTACTATAGAGAATTAACCTATAATGCTGCTATAATGCAGGCCCGCATACACAGAAAAAAAAACACAAGGCCCGTTTATTTATGTACCCTAAGTAACCGACAATGTGAATGTATAAAAGGAGATGTCGACTGTACGTTTTTATTCATTCAAATACCAAACCTAGCTACGATTAGCATACATATTTATTTATTTTTTTCGTTTTGGTTTATAGCAAAGGATTCAAATGACAGAGCTTGGTTTTGATATTCAAGAAGAGATACTTCTAAGATTGGAAGTTAAAGATCTCTTCCGATGCAAAAGTGCATGTAAGTCATGGAATTCCTTAATATCAAGTCCTGGTTTTATTAACTCTCATCTTGACCACATTCTCAGTAGGAGACATACTAATGAAATTGGAGATACAAGAATCTTTGTTTCCCATGGCGCACGTAGTATGTGTATTGATGATTGTTTTTGTTCGAGTAAAGGTTATTGTAAACTTATTGGTTCTTCTAATGGTCTTGTATGCATCTCTCGTCAATCTCGTTGCAAAACTGATTTTTTAGTCGTTAATCCCTCTACTCGCGAGGTGAAAAAACTAAGAAAACTTCCTCAAAGTGGTTGGGAGCATTGTGTATATTTGTCAGGTTTTGGTTATGATTCATCTATAGATGATTTCAAGGTTATAATAGGATACCGCTATGTACCTAATGACTACTTACATTTTCAAGTGTTAGAATTGAAGACAAACATTTGGAGGGAATTATTTGTAGACGAGGATGAATTATTTAATTTCGTTGGGGATGGTATCCTATGCAATGGGGCCTTTCACTGGTTGGATTGGGAAAAAAAGCCATCAGTAATTGTTTCTTTTGATTTATCCAGAGAGGTCTTTAAAGAAATCCCCCTGCCAAAATTGGATGGTCGATGGAAATTGGGGACTATGAAAGACCGTCTATGCGTCTTTGGTTTTCCAAATATAAACATAGAGGAAATTGAGATATGGGTAATGAGAAACGACAATGTACAAGTGCCTTGGGAACGGATGTTACTGCCACCTAGTTATGACACAAACAAACTAACCTTTTATTACATTCCTCACAAAAATTTCTTATCTGGTCTTGTTTACATTTGGCTGTCAGAAGAAGGTTCAGGTGCTCCGGTATTGGTGCGAAGCATTGATCATCCCCACAGTGAACATCATGAGCATATCCGGTTATCCACATATTCGGAGTGTAACTATAATTATGATAAGCATGTATTCGTGAAGAGCCTTGTATCTCCCCATGGCATGGGTGATGGTGACGGTGATGATGACAGTGATGGTGACGGTGATGATGACGGTGATGATGACGGTGATGGTGACGGTGATGATGACGGAGGTGATGGCAATATCAATGATGCTATTTCATTATCTACTCTTTTCTTGTAACATAATATTTGGCATTCACTTATAACTTCCCATTGGATTGGCTTTCACTTATAGATTCCCTGGTCGAGTAACATCGTTTGATATTTGTGGTTTTTCAGACTTCACAATTTAGTCCCTAGATCCTTTCCGTATGGTTTTGACCCATTACAAGTTTGGTCCTTTGACCACTTTTTTTGTTAGTTTGGCCGTCAAGTGAATGTTTAGATGGTTGAAATGACGTAAGTACCCTCTTATGTTTAAGTATGGTCCCTGTGGTTTGTTGGGTATTACGAATTTAACCGCTGATTTTTTATTATTATTTATTTAACTATTTAATTAATATTAGTATTAATTTTTTATTTAAAAAATATTCAAAAAATAATTTGAATTAAGAAAACTTGCAAAAAAAATTTGTCAAAGATAATCAAAAGAATACAATAGGTAAAGAAAATATACGAGTGTTATATTATTACTATACTTAAGAGAATATCAAGTATAAAAGGAGATGTCGACTTTACGTTTTATTCATTCAATTCCAAACCTAGATACGATTAGCATACATATTTATTTATTTTTTTCGTTTTGGTTAAGAGCAAAGGATTCAATGACAGAGCCTGGCCTTAATATTCATAAAGAGATACTTCTAAGATTGGAAGTAAACGATCTCATCCGATGCAAAAGTGTATGTAAGTCTTGGAATTCCTTAATCTCAAGTGATCGTTTTATTAAATCTCAGCTTAGCTACACTCTCAATAAGAATACTAATGAAATTGGAGATGCAAAAATCATTGTTTCCAGTGGTGGTACTAGTATGTGTGAGTGTCAACTTGTTGGTTCTTCTAATGGTCTTGTATGCATCTCTCGTTACTATACTGATTTTTTAGTCGTTAATCACTTTACTCGCGAGGTGAAAGAACTAAAAAACATTAGTCGAGAGTATTGCGTGTCAGGTTTTGGCTATGATTCATCCATAGATGATTTCAAGGTTGTAACAGGGTTCAAGACTAAACATAATGACATTGACAAGTATGTTTTTAAAATGTTAAATTTAAAATCAAATTTTTGGAGAACAGTTGTTGTAGATTATTTGGGTTATTTTTATACGAATCGGAATGGTATCCTATTCAATGGGGCGATTCATTGGATTTCGTTGGATCGAGAGAACAAGCAACTAGTAATTGTTTCTTTTGATTTATCGAAAGAGGTTTTAAAAGAAATCCCCCTACCAAAATTGGATTGATCAATATCCTATTCAATGGGGCGATTCATTGAGATACGGGTAATGAGAAACGACAATTAATGTACAAGTGTCTTGGGAAAGGGAGTTACCACCACCTGGTTATGATGCAAACAAAACAACGATGGATTACTTTCCTGACATACGCTTCTTGTCTGGTCATGTTCACATATGGCTGTTAGAAGAAGGTTCAGGTGTTCCTGTATTGGTGAGAAGCATTATCATCCCCACGGATTCGGTAGTCATGAGCATATCCGGTTATCCACATATTCGGAATGTAATTATAATTATGATAAGCATGTATTTGTGAAGAGCCTTGTATCTCCACATGGCACTGGTGAGGGTGATGGTGATGGTGACGGAGGTGATGACAATATCAATGATGTTATTTCACTATCTAAGCTTTTCTTGTAACATAATATTTGCATTCACTTATAACTTCCCATTGGATTGGCTTTCACTTATAGATTCCCTGGTCGAGTAACATCGTTTGATATTTGTGGATGACGGGCGCTATGAGAATTTTGCTTCTTCTTTGTTCTTTTCTATGTTTTACGACTTTCATATTAAAAATCCAATTCATGATTCTGCTAGGGTTTCTTCCATTTGTTTACATACTATCTTGTGTTAAAAAAGTGCTTTTTCGTAACTTCTGTATGATGGTTTCTTACATGCTTGTAGCATATCATGTGTTAAGATCATATATTAAATGTTGGCTCTTTAGTTTTATCTTATATCTTCAACAATGATTTTGATCACCTTAGTAAATGTAATTTAAAAAAAAAAAAAAAAAAAAGCCATACCATTGAGCCCCACGTTGGTAAAAATCGATAGTCAAGGCGCCGAGGTGGGATAGCCCTTGCACGGTCCTCCAGAGCTAAATCAACAATGCTTTTACTTCGATCAGCCTACATTGCCGAGGCTGCAACCAGAAAAATTACCAGAGTTGCATCTGTAGCATCTTTTGACATGTGCTTCAACACAACAAATGTGCTAAGCATACACGTGGAACGTACCCCCATTTCCGTCAATTGAGTTAGTTTTGGTAAACGGGAACACTTTGGATGATCACAGGATCAAACTCGATAGTGCAAGTAAACAATAATGTTATGTCTTGGAATCGAGTTTGATCCAGAAAAACAATTCATCGACTAAATATTTTTTTTTATGGACTGCCAATTGGTGCATTCAGAATTGCTCATTTTTTGTTGACCTTAACTTGTAATGAAAAAGCCAAGTATGTTTCCCATATAACACTTGATAAGTGGATTTCGATTTTATTTTATCTCTTAAAATGTCAAATAGGTAAAACAAAAAAGGGTTAATGGTCTAGAAAACATACAAACTTTCCACTTTTTACTATTGTGACAATAAACTTTTTTTTTTCCTATTAAAACAAAACAACTTCTTAATGACTATTATTGTAACCAAATAGTAGTCATTAAGTGGTAATTAACTGTGGTAATTAACTGTGCCACGTGGCATATTTGGTTACAATAGTAGTCATTAAGAAGTTGTTTTGTTTTAATAGGAAAAAAAAAAGTTTATTGTCACAATAGTAAAAAGTGGAAAGTTTGTATGTTTTCTAGACCATTAACCCAACAAAAAAAGAACAAATCCTCAAAAGGAAAAAGGTGGAAAGTTGCTCAAAGTGTATTTTGTATGAATTAAACCTCAAATCTGTTTATTTTTAAAAACATGGATTATAATTCAACTAACTTAACTGTTGACCTGTTTTAATCATATTTGATACGCCACATTTACGTCAAAATAAATATTTTGGTGGTTCAACTTGACCAGATTTCATTTGCATATACAAAGTTTTGTGCTAACCTGTTATTTAACCCATTTGTTTTGCTGCATCTGTTCTAATTTAAGATATCGTGTTTGTGTTTTGATCTTCTATCAGGCATGAGGTAATGATTAAATTGTATCGTGAGGTTGGAATACCAGCGGCAAGTTTTGCTTTTCATTTGGTCAGGTCACTTTCGCGTCTTGTCGTTCTTGTGGCTGGTGCGAGCAGTTATGGAACTTTGTTTGTTAAAAAGGCTTTTTGCATTTGATATATAGGGGGCGTGTATGATACAATGTTTTGTGGATTGCAAGTATTTGCAAAGGTATATGTCATGTTTGTAGCTTTTGATTCATATAACCTAAAGTGTTCAGAGAGATTTAACGTTGCATTTTTATATATGCTTTTCTTAAGCTAGTACATCTTATATAGCTGCTGCGTATGGTTTTTTGCTTCTTCTGAGCCCATTTAGCAAGTAGTGATAATCGTGTTTGTCGTCTTATACATGTTTTACTAATGTTTAAATCGAGCTTTTTGCCGTTTCTCTGTATGTGTATAGAGATTATCTATCAATGCATATGTATAAACAATGTTCAATGTTGAAAGATTTGTTTTGTGAACTGAGATTGACTGCATGAAACGGGCCCGAGTTACATTTTCACCCATTGAAATGGAGATGAGTTACACACTTGTGTTTTTTATTTGCGCACTCATTATACAAGTTATTAAAACAGGATATAAATATAATAGAACTGGTATTTAAAATGATCCGATCAAAAATTAAAGTCGCTAAATGATATTCCTATAGTAGACAAAACAAAAACATGAAACACCCCCTTATATCACCTGGCTCACATTAGCAGAGACTCTCAAACGGTTAAATCATCATATAACCCCTTCAAACATCATTTCTTTCTCTCCTCTCTCTCTCTCTCACACACACACATTTCTCTCTCTTCAAAAATTCATCATCTTCTTCATCTTTTCAAACCCAAAAAACACAAATTAGGCGTTTCTAATCCATTCAATTTCAATCAAATTAACCATCACCATCACAAAATTCACCTCAACCCCATATAAAGAATTAATCCAAACCCCTAAAAACCCAAAGTGTCAAAAAATGAGACGTCAATTGATTCGACGAAAAACTTGGAAAAATACAACCCTCGACAGTTCGCCCCTGAAAACTTAGTGCATATTAATGAACATAAGTCAAAGATAAAAGAATTGCATTTTTACCCTCGAACGATTAATGACCATCCTGCAACCGACTACAAACCATTTATAGATCAGCTTGAACAAAGATTGAAAGTTGATCGATACAATGGGTGTGGATCAGATTGTTCATAGATATAGGGTTACTAAAACCGTTCTCTCTTTTGCTGAGATGCTTCAATGGATACATAAATGAGGAACCGATTTCATAAAGCTCCAACCCATTGTGAAGCCCATTTATGTATCAATTGAAGCATCTCAGCAAAAGAGAGAACGCTTTTAGTACCCCCTATATCTATGAACAATCTAATCCACTCATTGTATCGATCAACTTCCAATCTTTGTACAAGCTGATATATAAATGGTTTGTAGTCGGTTGCAGGATGATCATTAATCGTTCGAGGGTAAAAATGCAATTCTTTTATCTTTGACTCATGTTCATTAATATGCACTAAGTTTTTAGGGGCGAACTGTCGAGGGTTGTATTTTTCCTAGTTTTTCGTCGAATCAATTGACGTCTCATTTTGGGTTTTTAGGGTTTTGGATTAATTCTTTCTATGGGGTGGAGGTGAATTTTGTGTTGGTGATGGTTAATTTGATTGAAATTGAATGGATTAGAAACGCCTAATTTGTGTTTTTTGGGTTTGAAAGGATGAAGAAGATGATGAATTTTTGAAGAGAGAGAAATGTGTGTGTGTATGTGTGTGTGAGAGAGAAAAAGAGAGAAAGAAATGATGTTTGAAAGGGTTATATGGTGATTTAACCATTTGAGGGTCTCTGCTAATGTGAGTCAGGTGATACAAGGGGGTGTTTCATGTTTTTGTTTTGTCTACTTTAGTAATATCATCATTTAGCCACTTTAATTTTTGATTGGAACATTTTAAATACCGGTTCTATTATATTTATATCTTGATTTAATAACTTGTACAATGAGTGCGCAAATAAAAAACACAACTGTGTAAAACCTTCAATATGATGTCAATGTAAACCACGACAATGGTTCTTGATATATAGGGCACACAAATTTTTGTAAATCATCGAAACTATAAAAACGATTCATCGACTTTTTAAACAATTTTGTTTTTCTCAAAAAATGATTAAATTATGGACTGCCAATTGAGGCATTCATCTTGCATCAGTTTTCTCAACTTAAACTTAATTGTTTGACCTGTTGGAATCATATTTGATACGCCACATTTACGTCAAAATAAATACTTTGGTGGTTCAACTTGACCAGATTTCATTTGCATATACAAAGTTTTGTGCTAACCTGTTATTTAACCCATATGTTTTGCTGCATCTGTTCTAATTTAAGATATCGTGTTTGTGTTTTGATCTTCTATCAGGCATGAGGTGATGATTAAATTGTATCGTGAGGTTGGAATACCAGCGGCAAGTTTTGCTTTTCATTTGGTCAGGTCACTTTCGCGTCTTGTCGTACTTGTGGCTGGTGCGAGCAGTTATGGAACTTTGTTTGTTAAAAAGGCTTTTTGCATTTGATATATAGGGGGCGTGTATGATACAATGTTTTGTGGATTGCAAGTATTTGCAAAGGTATATGTCATGTTTGTAGCTTTTGATTCATATAACCTAAACTGTTCAGAGAGATTTAACGTTGCATTTTTATATATGCTTTTCTTAAGCTAGTACATCTTATATAGCTGCTGCGTATGTTTTTTTGCTCCTTCTGCACCCTTTTAGCAAGTGGTGATAATCGTGTTTGTCGTCTTATACATGTTTTACTATTGTTTAAATCGAGCTTTTTGCCGTTTCTCTGTATGTGTATAGAGTTTATCTATCAATGCATATGTATAAACAATGTTCAATGTTGAAAGATTTGTGTTGTGAACTGAGATTGACTGCATGAAACGACCCGAGTTACATTTTCACCCATTGAAACGGATCGACGATAAGCTAATCCATCGAAACTATAAATAAAACCTTCAATGTGATGTCAATGTATAGCACGGCAATGGTTCTTGATACTAATATATTTCAAATTTGCTATATTCAGCAAATAACAATACAACATCAGTATGATGTGTATCTTCTCTGCAACTAGCATGAACAATAATACAATATGAAACCTGACTTTTTATATTAGACAAGTCACTAAATGTTGTTAGTGACTAATGGTCTTATTTAATTGAATGTACAAAAATTTGACAATGATAAGGGTCGTAAAGAATATGGTTTCAATTGCGTCTCATGGTCAAAGTGATGGTCGTCACTTGTACTATGCGTAAACATTGAATCTAATAAATAACTAAACAACAAACATCAATATGATGTGCATCTTTTCAGCAACTACTATGAACAATAATACAATATGAAACCTGACTGTTTATGTTAGACATGTCATTAAGGGCTGCTAGTGACTAATGGCCTTATTTAATTAAACGTACAATAATTTGCCAATGATAAGGGTTTCACCAATTGCATCTCATGATCGAAGTGGTGGTCGTCACTTGTACTATGCGTAAACATATGTATAAATATGTTGAAAGGTCCATTTTGTGATCCGATTATTGCGAACTAAAATTAAATGGACTTGAATTACAGTGTTTATATCCATTGAAACGACGGATCAATGATAAATTACTGCATTGAAATTAGAAGAAATTACATGTTTGGTCCCTGTGGTTTACCCTAAATAACAGGTTTAATCCCTAAGTTGTTTTAATTACACCACACATACCTATTTTTTAAACATGTTGCCCATTTAGTCCCTATTATGGAAAACAGGGACTATCCGTGTAATAAAAGAAACTGTAAATAATTACACAGATGATCCCTATCTTTTGAAATAGGGACTAAATGGGCAATAGGTTTCAAAAATAGGTATGTGTGGTGTAATTAAAACGACTTAGATACTAAACCTGTTATTTGAGGTAAACCACAGGGACTAAATGTGTAATTTTTTCTTAAAATTATTGATAAAACCTTTCAAAATATCTCTCTGTGAGTTTGTCGCGACTTTTAGGTAGAGGCAAGTGTTAGATACCACATGGGTACAAATATTTAATGATATGTTAAAAACGTTGTATACATAGTCCTAATAAGTACATAAATGGCCTTTGTGGTTTTTCAGATTTTACAAATTTAGTCCCTAAACTTTTTTTTTGCGGATCCTTTCCTTATGATTTTGACCCATTACAGGTTTGGTCCTTTGACCATTTTTTTTTGTTAGTTTGACCGTCAGTGAATGTGTAGATGGTTGAAATGACATAAGTACCCTCTGTTTAAGTATGGTTTATGTGGTTTGTTGGGTATTATGAATTTAGACGCTGATTTTTTTTATTATTTATTTAACTATTTAATTAATATTAGTATATTCAAAAAATAATTTGAATTAAGAAAACTGGCAAAAAAAATATTTGTCAAAAATAATCAAAAATACATTTTTTTTTTTTTTTTTTTTTTTTTTTTTTTTTTTTTTTTGTTTTTGTTTTGTATATTGTATATTTGTAAAATTTCAAGATAAAAACTCAAGAATATTTTTGAAATAAATTTCTTACAAAACGTTTTTGTTTTTGTTTTTAATATTTCAGAATTTTTCGTTAATATTTTATAAGTCAAATGTATTTTTGATGAATTAAATATTGGGGTGAAAAGAATGTTCAATTCAGAAAAATACTCGCAAGTTATTTATATCATTACTATAGTTAAAAAAGAATTAACCGACAATGTGAATGTATAAAAGGAGGTGTCATGTCGACTGTACGTCATTCAAATACCAAACCTAGATACGATTAGCATACATATTTATTTATTTTTTTCGTTTTGGTTTATAGCAAAGGATTCAATGACAGAGTTTGGTTTTGATATTCAGGAAGAGATACTTCTAAGATTGGAAGTTAAAGATCTCTTCCGATGCAAAAGTGTATGTAAGTCATGGAATTCCTTAATCTCAAGTGATCGTTTTATTAAATCTCAGCTTAACTACACTCTCAATAAGAGACATACTAATGAAATTGGAGATACAAGAATCTTTGTTTCCGATGGCGCTAGTAGAATGTATGATTGTTTTTGTTCGAATAAAGGTTATTGTCAACTTGTTGGTTCATCTAATGGTCTTGTATGCATCTTTCGTGAATCTGTTTACAAATCTGATTTTTTAGTCGTTAATCCCTCTACTCGCGAGGTGAAAAAACTAAGAAAAATTCCTCCAAGTGGTTGGGAGCATAGTGTATATGTGTCAGGTTTTGGTTATGATTCATCTATAGATGATTTCAAGGTTCTAATAGGATATCGCGAGACACCTAATGACGACTTAATGTTTCATGTGTTAGAATTGAAGACAAACATTTGGAGGGAATTATCAGTTGTAGAAGTGGATCGATTATATAATTTCGGTGGGGATGGTATCCTATGCAATGGGGCGTTTCACTGGCCGTTTTATCCAGATAGGAGTAACTCGCAATTGACCAAAATTGTTTCTTTTGATTTATCCAGAGAGGTCTTTAAAGAAATCCCCCTGCCAAAATTGAATGGTGAATGGAAATTGGGGACTATGAAAGACCGTCTATGCGTCTTTGGTTTTCCAAATATAAACATAGAGGAAATTGAGATATGGGTAATGAGAAACGACAATGTACAAGTGCCTTGGGAACGGATGTTACTGCCACCTGGTTATGACGCAAACAAAATAACCATGGATTACATTCCCCACAAAAAATTCTTATCTGGTCTTGTTCACATATGGCTGTTAGAAGAAGGTTCGGGTGCTCCGGTATTGGTGCGAAGCATTGATCATCCCATCAGTGAACATCATGAGCATATCCAGTTATCCACATATTCGGAATGTAACGATAATTATGATGATCATGTATTTGTCAGGAGCCTTGTATCTCCACATGGCAATGGTAATTGTAATGAGGGGAGAGTGAAGAGAAAAAGGAAAAACGTGATATCTCCCGATGGTGATGGGAGGAGCGTGAAGAGTAGAAGGGAGAGCCGTGTGTCTCACGGTTCCGATGGAGGGAGAGCTAAGAGTAGAAGTCAAATCCATGTATCTTCTGATTCCGATGGCGATGAAAGGAGAGTGGAGAGGAAAAGGAGGGAGAGGGAGAGCCGTGTTTATCATAGTTCCTATGGAGGGAGAGCTAAGAGTGAAAGGAAAAGCCTTGTATCTTCTAATTCCGACGACAATGGAAGGAGAGTGGAGAGGAAAAGGAGTGAGAGGGAGAGCCTTGTGTTTCACAGTTTCGATGGAGTGAGAGCTAAGAGAAAAAGGCGAAGACATGTATCTTCTGATTCCGATGGCGATGGAAGGAAAGTGGAGAGGAAAAGGAGAAAGAGGGAGAGGGGGAACTTTGTGTTTCACAGTTCTGATGGAGGGAGAAGTAAGAGTAAAAGGCAAAGCCTTGTATCTTCAGATTCCGACGATGATGGAAGGAGACTGGAGAGGAAAAGGAGTGAGAGGAATAGGGAGAGCCGTGTGTTTCATAGTTCCAATGGAGGGAGAGCTAAGAGTAGAAGGCAAAGCCTTGTATCTTCTGATTCTGACGACGATGGAAGGAGAGTGGAGAGGAAAAGGAGTGAGAGGGAGAGCCTTGTGTTTCACAGTTTCGATGGAGTGAGAGCTAAGAGAAAAAGGCAAAGACATGTACCTTATGATTCCGATGGCGATGGAAGGAAAGTGGAGAGGAAAAGGAGAGAGAGGGAGAGCTTTGTGTTTCAAAGTTCTGTTGGAGGGAGAACTAAGAGTAGAAGGCAAAGCCTTGTATCTTCTGATTCCGACGACGATGGAAGGAGAGTGGAGAGGAAAAGGAGTGAGAGGAAGAGGGAGGGCTGTGTGTTTCATAGTTTTGATGGAGGGAGAGCTAAGAGTAAAAGGCAAAGCCATGTATCTTCTGATTCCGATGACAATGAAAGGGAGAGGGAGAGGAGTGAGAGCGAGAGGGAGATGCCAACAACAATGAGGGGAGACACAAGAGAAAAATGAAGGAAATGATAGAATAACATCGAGACTTCTAAAGTCCATCGGTTTTATTCTGATTTGTTTTTCGCTCTTTTTATATTGCACATGATTTGATTAACAAAATTGCAACAAAAAATGGAGGGAAATGCAGACGCCGAAAACGGATCTCCAAAAAGAAACGCAGAAACCCAATGTTATTTCATTATTTACTTTCTACTTGCAACATAAATTATGGGCATTAAATTATAACTTCCTATTTGATTTATCAGTTAAGTGAAGGCTGGGAGAACCATGGGTTTGTCGTATCGAGTTTGAGATGTTTGTGATTTCATCGCACATTGCATTAAATTATAACATATTTCCTTTTTTTACATCGTATGTAACAATACTTGCATCTAGTTGCAACTGCAGGTAAAATAATTGCACCAAAATGCAAGATACTTCCATTTTTACCAACTGGTGTGTGGTGTGTGGTGTGTGGTGTGTGACATACTTACAGTTACATCAGTATATAAACATTTACATACATCGAAACAGAACAAAACAAAGTTTCTTGTATACAATGACAATATGAAAAATATGTTAGTAATACATTTTTGGTGCAATTAACCTTAAAATAAGTCATTTGATAATCAGTGTCGTTGCAACTAAAACCTTCTTGATTATTGCTACTAGTAAATTAAACCGGTTATTCAAAGACTACATTTTTGGTGCAAACTGAAGATTACGACTTGAAATTGCAAGAAACAAATAAACAGTATCAAACGCACATCCCAGAACCCTCTTATTTTTTGACAGATAAAATAAAAAAAAAAGTATATCATAACTCATATAATGCTTATGCGAGCACCACAAGATCAATAGTATCTAATAGGCATAGAACTCGTAAACTATTGTAAGTTTCATATCTACATATTGATAAGGATTGACTTTAATCTAATTTTATTGATCAAAAGCTGAAAAACTTACCTCACAGTCTTCAAATTCCTCATCTACATATTCTGGTTCGTCAAAACAATCATCCTGAAAAAGAAGAGGTGCAGCTTCTCTCATTCTTTGAGGCTCTCTGTCGTTGCGGTCTATAACTGAAATAAGCCTTTGTTTAAGGCTATCTTCAATCGATTTTGCATCATGGGAATGTAGGCCAAGAAGCGACGCACATTCTCCTCTAAATTTTAGATCGTTGGAAGTCGAGATCAGGCCTGCAATTGTTTTCACAAGGTCTGGTGCATAACTGCGAATCTAAAGAAACAAACACACTGTTAGGAATGCTCCTCTGGTTGAAAAAAGGACTAGATAAGAGAAAGAAAACAGGAATGTTTACATTTTAAAATTATTGTTGTTATTTTTATGGGACAGAAGCATAAAAATTATGAAGTAGACAAGAGAAAGAAAACCGAAATGTTGATATACGTCCAACATAGAACACGACCAGAGAGAGATAGCAGACTATCTATTGGCTTGCACATAACTAAACACCAGTCAAGAACACTTCAAAGTCGATATTTTTTGAAGAATCACATATCAGATATGTACACTAAACCTTGAAACAAAAATAACACTTGCCATTTCACATAAGACGAGCCATAATGAGAAGCTACAAAGAGATTAAATAGATCAAATAATCTATACGAATAATCATCATGTTAGCTGGACATGGGATAAAGCACAAGGACCATAATGAGAAGCTAAGAACCACCAAAGCCATACTTTCAGCAATGAGGATCAGTATTAGGACCAATTAGACATTTGTAAAGAGGTCGTGTTTCTATTGAGTAACATTTACATAATAAAAAGTGTTGACTATTCCTTTAAACGTATTTTTTTAATTTAAAATTTAACCGCAATGAAATAGGTATGTAGGAGCATCAGGTGTACCTTGACTGCATTCGCGCTGAGAAGAAATCCGTCATTTTTCTCTTTCATGTCGGTCAATGCAAGCTTCACAGCTTTCTTAACAAGATTCCGATCAACAGCGCTTGCCTTTGCTGAGCCCAGAGTAAGCTTGGTGTGTGTTAAAGAAACGCATTAAAATAACATACAAAAAGGTACAATATTCACCTCAGTTATTAGCAAAACGATGACTAGAGGTAACAAGATGAGGGGAGGAGGGGTCTGGTAACGGATCAAAATGGGTTAGGTTGGGTTGGCCAGTAATTTTATACTCATTTGAACATTATACATGGGTGTGTCAGATATGATTGAAATTATACATGGGTTGAATTGCCACCTCTAGTCAGATATTACAAGCAAATATATGGAAAGTCAGCAAAGGATATTTTTTATGGTGACAGTGGATGGCAATGTCAATATGTGAACCTGGTGGCAAATCCTCCCATTCAATAAATGCACAGCCATCTTCGTCCAAGATGCGTTTTATGCTTATCCCATAGCATTTCCAATCGATGCTTTTCAATGCATCTAGCAATGATTGAGAAATCGGGCTAAGTAAGAAGTCACTAAAGTAGAGTACCTGAAAAGCATGTAGTCATTAAGTTACAAGAAAATCGAAAATAAATACAAGTCAAAGGAGAATCTTGTCTTTAACCTCTGTGTGTGTGTGCGCGCGGACTGACCTCTGTTTTACTACCACACACCCTGATACATGATGGATTCATCAGCTCTGATAATTCACTGATGATAACCACAACTTCTATCGTTGTTTCAGCATTCTTTGTACTTTTGCAAACCATCCCACTTCCAGTTTTCAAGTGTTCCCTAACAAAATCAAGAATGGAACCGGTCAAAAAACTCAACCCTACACACATCATATAATGTACTTACTATTGATTACTTGTATACTTTTGGAATAAAATGTCATTAGGACTTTTTGTACAGGGGGTTGGGGTCAAAACAGGTCACTTTTGTATTGTGTGAAAGAAGCCGGGTTCAGTTGAAGAAAACACTTTTATGTTACATATCTACTTATATAACTGATGCATTAACTATGATTACGAAAACCACAGTATTACAATTATTTTGAACAAAAATGATTTAAAATGTTGTATGCATTAAAGATATACTTTAGGCGACTTTAAACATGTATGACCCATTTAATCTGACCTTTGGAGGATAAACTCCAATACTAGCTTTTCAATATTAGATTTTAGTCTGTTTAGAACTTACCCGATTGGAAAGCAAGAGTGACATGTACTATCACGTTGATTCCCATGCTTGAGAACATAATCCATAATGCCTGACTGAAGACATGCAGCGTTTTCTTCTGATGGTAAATCAATGCACTCATTCACCACGATAACATTTACAGATGGTTGCTCAGAAAGTTCTCCCTTGTCAACAATGAGCTCAATTCCAACCTTCTGATAAGACAAAGGTTATTAATTAAGTCATAGCAATCACATGAATGCAGTATCAATTTGCTGAATTGCTATGACTTAATATGTAGTTTCTATAATAACCTTAAGAAAAATCCACCTCACACAAACATTATGTCAGATCATTTGCAGTCGCTGTAAATGAAGGACGGGCAACAGCTATGCAAAGGTCTATAATAAATTAATAAGGATTTTGAGATGATACTTACAGGAACCTTCATAATTAGCATCTGCAGAATCAACAATACAAACAAAACATAAGCAAAGACTCTTAGAAACAGCCCAAAAAAATAAAAGGTTTATGGTTCGGCGCTAGTTAGTTTGTTGACATGGACAACTAACCTTTAGGAAAAAGAAAGTAATATCTGCCAGTAACTCATTGACACTATGAAACGTTGAGAATGATACTTCAGTCCCACTGAAAGAAAGCAATTATGGAATGAATGTCCAGACAGTTTTAAAATTAACTTAAATAACTTCTAGCTAATTACATGCCTGAATGTTGCTCCATTCTTGGAGCTTAGTGGTAATTTAGCCACCCTTTTCATGCGATCCTTCTGTTTAAGATCTATATTGTAGTGAAATATTTTATTGTCACATTTGCCTGCAAATATCAAATTATAACAAACAAACAGATTAAGTATATAGCATATCGACAGCATATGTTTTCTGTTTGTCAACTGGTAAGGCTGGGAATAGAGAAGTCTCGCCAGCCTTTGAAAACACAAACTAATATCCTGAAAACATAATTTCTTAATAACATGGTATATAAGATAAGTAGTGTATAATAACTGATCATGACATGATTTGAACTTATACTATGCAATATTGCAATTTCCTTGCAGTTTGTTCCATCTTATTTGATACAAAATGAAGCCATTTTCCGATTCTACCTCTGTTCTGAGTATGACCTATGTTGAATTGATAAAATTCCAAAAGTGTTTTTAAGCGGTAAAAATGCTTTGAACTACTCAATTTGAAGTCATCTTCTAGTCATATACTCTCCCTCTATATATGTGGATCATATGCTGATATTAGTTAAAAAATACGTCTATAATAGCTCAGAAAGTGCAAGTATTATAACGTAAACTAAGACAATCGAACAAGAATAATACTTACTGGTAGTTGCAATTGATATAACTCCATCTGCATATGATAGAAAAAAGCTACATATCAGTTAATTATGATACATTCAAGATAACGGCTATTTAGAGATCAAATAGCTTTATGGATGTAACTGAATAGAACCATCACACTCTTATAAAAAAATCAAATTTCATGGTAACGTTTAGCAGAATCTTTTTCTAACAGTAATAAAATCAATTGCAGAACTAGCAGGATCTTACAGAAGCGGTACTCTGAGTTGATCCAAGCTATATAAAGCCGAATCAAGGTCTTACCCTGTATCATATTTGGCAATGACTCACTTATATACTTCATATCCTGAAACTCCTCGGCGTAGCTTCCAACTCCCGTATCAGAAACTAGTCATATCATGAAGCCAAACACTCTCTTAGGAAAGCATCAGATCTCGGTTAAATACATAGGAGCAGAACAAAACAATAACAAAAATAACCCGTTTGACTTCATTTCTTTGCACATAATATCAAAACCAAATAGTATACAAATTAAAACAGATGTTTGGCACAATGTAAATATGATAATCATACGTTATAATCACAAACTAGTACATATCATGATCATGTATAATAAGTAATCTAACAAGTGTAAGTTCAATGATGTTATGCGCACTAAACTTACTTAGCTTCAAACTGATATAGACAGAGCCGAACAACTAGATATCAAAAAACACAAACTCGTATACACAACAATCATCTATACTTCTATACTAATCGATTTAAAGCTGTAACAAATGTCATTCTCAGTTTTTAAAACCTCAATGCCAAGAAAATATTTTAAGTTTCCCAAGTCTTTGATATGAAATTTTGATTTTAGAAACTCTTTGAATAGGTTTATCTCATCAATACAATTTCCAGTAAGGACAATATCATCCACATAAACAAGTAGAGCAATAAACTTGTTATTCTCTGTTTTGGTGAACAAAGAATGATCATTGACAGATTGAACAAAATTATTTTCTTTTAAAACACTAACAAGTTTTTCATTCCATTTCCTGGGAGCTTGTTTTAGGCCATATAGAGACTTGACAAGTTTGCAAACTTTATTCTTATTATTCTCATTACAGAACCCCTTAGGGATGGTCATATAGATATCCTCATCAAGATCTCCATACAGGAAAGCATTGTTAACATCAAGTTGGAAAAAAGGCCATTTGTTTTTCACAGCTAAGGCAATAAGACATCTAACAGTAGACATTTTCACAACAGGAGAAAAAGTTTCATCATAGTCTATTCCTTCCCTTTGGTTATAACCTTTAACAACTAATCTAGCCTTGTATCTATCAACTTCACCATTGGCTTTATATTTGATTTTAAAGATCCATTTGTAGCCAATGGGAGTTCTATTAGGAGGTAGATCAGTTATATCCCAAGCATGATTTTCATGTAAGGCCTCAATTTCAGAGTTCATAGCATCAACCCAATTACTATCAAGGATAGCTTCTTCATAACAGGTAGGTTCAATACTTTTATTAAGACTAGAAGCAAAGCAGTAATTTTCTTTGTTAAGGTTAGAGTAATTAACAACCTTTTCAACACCATATTTGACTTTACCTTCTACAATAAAGTCATTAAGATTATTGGGCAACTTAGAAATTCTGGTTGACCTTCTAGCAGCAGTGGCTGGCAAGCCTCTTTCTTGTTCAGAGTTCTGATTTGAATCAGATGATGTATCAGCAGAATCAGAAGGTGCATCAGCAGGATGTGATTCATGTGATATGGTGCCCTCAGTGTGTGTATTGTCATCTATAGATGTTGCAACAGGTTCATCATTCCTAGTAGGATGACTCAACACTGTGCCATCATCATAGGATGTCACTCTCCCTTCATCATTGGGACTTATTTGTGAGTCAAAGAAATTTTTGTGATTTAAATCTTTAGGCACATAAGTTTCAACAAAAGGTTTTGACAAAGTATTTTTCATTTTGAAGGGAAAAACAGTTTCATAAAATTTGACATCTCTGGAATAAAAGATATTTTTTGTTTCTAAGGTCAAAAGTTTATAACCTTTTTTCTCATTTGAATAACCAATAAAGACACTTTTCTCAGACCTACTACCAAATTTATCAGAGATGTTGAGAATGGTGGCATAGCATAAGCAGCCAAAGACTCTAAGGAGAGAGAGTGAAGGGTCATGCCCATACACAAGGGAGAAGGGAGACTTGCCAGACAACACTGAAGAGGGTAACCTGTTTATGACATAGGCAGCAGTTAGAACACATTCAGGCCAAAGATATAGAGGCAATTCCCCCTGAAACATAAGGGATCTAGCCACATTAAGGAGATGCCTATGTTTCCTTTCTGCAATACCATTTTGTTGTGGTGTATAAACACAAGAGGTTTGATGTAAAATTCCCTTTTCATGAAAGAAGTGTTTGAAGTTTGTTATTGACAAATTCTGTCCCATTATCACTTCTGAATGCCTTAACATTGTGTTCAAATTAATTTGATAGCATGTGAGTAAAGTTAACAATGGAAACATAAACATCATCCTTTCCCTTAAGCATATAAACCCAGACAGCCCTAGAATAGTCATCAACAATGGTTAAAAAATATTTGTAACCATCTCTGCTAGTGACTTTATATGGTCCCCATACATCTAGATGAACAAGTTGACCAATTTTAGTTGACTTGTGTTCACTTAGAGGGAATGGTTCCCTGGTTTGTTTAGCTTTATTGCAAGTATCACAGAGATGGTCAGATTTAGATGTACTATCAAGTTTAAGAGTAGGTTTAAGTATATGTAGGACTTGGTCAGAGGGATGACCAAGTCTTTGATGCCAGAGATTTCTAGAAATATGACAGACAGAAATACAGTTATTAGAGGTAATCTTACATGTAGAATCAATATCAAACATATATAACCCATTGCATTGTTTACCAATCCCCACAATCCTTTTTTGATGTAAATCCTGTATATAGCAATTAGATTCATTAAACCCAACAAACATCTTATTGTCTCTAGCAATCTTATGAACAGACAGCAAACTGACATTGTACTCAGGAACAACCAGAACATCAAAAAGAGTTAGGTCATTATTGACCTTTAAATCACCAATTTTAGTAATTAAGGCCTGAGTACCATTGGGATGTCCAACAGTTAGACCAAGATTTGAAATGTCAACGACATTAATTAAAAATTTTGCAGACACAGTCATGTGCTGATTTGCACCAGAGTCAACAATCCAACCAAGACTGATGTTTCCAGATAAGGTTTTTGTGGTGTTGTTAAAAAATCTGCTGAAGTTTATGTTAAACTTGACACTGCCATTAAAGAAAGTTCCTGAAAAATTTTTACCTGCCATGTTGGCATTAGCAGAAGACACATTGTTGTCATTAAGAAGACTCATAAGTCTGGAGAGTTGTTCATTAGACAAAGAGACAGGAGAGTTGCTAGCTCTATTATCAGTGACATGATTAGTATCAGTGGAAACATTGTTACTGCTGACAGGTTTAGCATTAAAGTTCCTTTTGACATATCCAGTAGGATAGCTAACAAGATCATAACATCTATCAACAGTGTGACCAGGTTTTTTGCAGTTGGTACATTTGAGATTCATGTTTGGTCCTCTGTTATTAGAGCTGTTGCCAGCATTAAAACCAGAACCTTTATTAAAATTGTTGTTATTAGATCCTTTTTTGTTATCAAAAAATTTTCCACTATCAAAAGTTTTTGTAGCAAAAGCAGTGGCATTGGATTTAGCAGAACTATTCCCAGATGACACATTTCTGTGAGATTCTTCTCCAGAGACAACAGAGAAAGCAGTTTTGACATTAGGCAAAGGGTCTCTGGTTAAAATATTACTTATGATAGGAACATAAGTGTCATCAAGACCCATAAGAAATTGCATTAATTTGATTAGCTGATTGTGTTTTTCAAAATGTTTTGCAGCCTCACAAGTGCATGGAGGCAAGCTAATCATACAATCAAATTGTTTCCATAAAGAGTTAAGGTTGTTGTAATAATCAGCAAGAGAAGACCCACGTTGACTAAGAGAGTTTATATTTTTATGCAAATTAAAAATAGCTGAACCATCAACCTTGTCATAAGTATCTTTAAGATCATTCCACATTTTATAAGCAGTTTTAGCATAGATAGCACCAGCAAATAATTCAGGACTGAGAGAGTTAAGAATCCAGGTAACCACAACAAAGTTACAAGTATCCCATTGATTAGCAAGACTAGGGTTTGAGTCATCTCTTATGCAAGTACCATCAATAAACCCTAACTTATTATGATTCCTTAAGGCAAAGGTCATGGCCATATTCCATATTTTATAATTTTCAGTTCTAGTGAGTTTGATAGAAATAATGGGAGTACCATTGGTGTTATTGGGATGTAAATACAAAGCATCACCAAAAGATAAGCTTTTCTCAGTGGAAGAACCACCACCACCACCAATATTATCATCACCAACAGCCATAATGCAAACAGTAAGACAGATAAAAACACAGACAGAGATAATAGCAAGAGCAGATAGACAAATAAATAAGACTTTGTAATTAAGAAACAACAAGCACCAAGCCTGTGGACTGGGGTAAACCAGAGCATGTATTCATACCACTCAGAGGTGGCAGATCAAGATGTTAGTCTACCCGTTTGCACCCACAAAGACTTAAGTACTGTTTGTTTGAAGAAGAGATTAGACTTAGACTTACAGAGCAATATGCAGCGGAAAGAACAAATCACAATAAGAAATACCCAGTGATTATGCCTAATAGCAATAACCCCAAACCACCAACTTGTTGCTGAAGAGATGTCCCCAAGTTTCTATGAAGAAATCCTTGGATGGTGAATCAATAGTGATAATGAGCCTGAAGCTATGATACCGTGTACGAAAGTATCAGCAACAATAGATAAACAACAGAGCTTTTATTCAAACCTAAGCCTCAATAGTCGGCTTAGATTAAATCAACAGTAGTATCCAAGTATTACAAGATCAGATTAATGTCAATGAGACAATAATCATAGATACAAAGAAGAAACAAGATCAGTGAAATGATCAGAAAGAAGAGAGTGTGAGATAATGACTGCACACACAGTTGTATGTAACCCTAGATTAAGGGACTTATTAAATAGGAGATTAAGATACATAAAGACCCCTCTAACGGCTATAATTGACTAATCAGCAGAAATAAGAAAGGCTTCAGCAGAAATGAGCTTCTTGGAACTTTAAACCATTTATGCTTTGTCCATGATTAACCCCTGTAATAAACCTGCACTGAACATAACTTGAAGACCATTAGCAATTGATAGAATGACATGTTTGCCATAGATTAATACCCCAAAATTTAACAATAACGATACTTATACACATTATAATGAATAACATAATAACTGATCTAACAAATAGATACAGTAATATATATATATATATAATGTAACTAATGCAAATTTGATAACTATACGTTTATTAAGCAAATAAACGTAACGAAAAGTGCGTAACGTACTGGAGATACGGCTGTAGGGAAACGGTTACACTTTTATTAATAAAATCTAAATTACAATAAATAAAATTAACAGTAAATAAATAACAGAAAATTAAATACAAACATAATGTAAGCAGATAAACGATAATTAAATAAAATAATAAAATAGTCAAAAGACTTACTTGATCACCAATAGAGATCAACAAAGAAGCACTAAAAGCCGATGCACGTGTTTGACACGCTTCCTTTAAAACAGATTCGCCGTCTTTTTCCCAGGGTACAACAGCCAAAACAGTAAGTTGTACTGTCAGACTTAACAAAACTGCTTGGAATTTCATCTTAAGAGATGCATATTCCATATGTTGGAAATCAATAATAACTATTGATTTGATGTGTGTAAAACTTGTGGAATTAGGGCCTCTATTTATACACAATAGACTCCCTCTAAGTTTACTCATCCCACCGATGTGGGATTGAAAATAAACTACTTTTCCTCTTTAGGCATGGTACCGAATGCCTAACTTTGAGACACGATATCTCATTCAAATCAACTCTATTTTGGACACATAAAGGCTTATTGCGAAGCTCTCTTCGAGGAGAACGCGAACCTACAAACTATTACTCATATATGTGACATATACATATAGATAATTGTGTCCAAAGTTGGTCAAAAGTCACTTTTGCCAACCAATTTTCCAACAATCCCCCACATGAATGGAGATCGGTCGTAATACACAAAAATTAAGATGAAATTCCAATAGTTGAATCTTGCAAAGGATAGGTAGGTGTGACCCTTTGAACCTTCCCTTGTGAGATGCACTTAGTCTCCTAGATCCGAGTAGACGCGATGTCCTTGAACTCAGCCTCTGTTTACGTAGACGACATTACACTTCACACAAGACTCTCCCTGACATTGTCAAGTCCTCATAGTCATGTTCGTTATGGTCATGAACACTAGCCTGGTTCTGCAAGAGCTCTTAGGATTTGCGCCCCCACAATTCCCTTCAAAGCGACCCCACTTCTCTCTCACATAGGTGATTTCATCTTGAATCATTAAAAACATATTTTTGTGATTTCATCTCGAATCATTATGCTTTGTGATTTCATCAGGAATCATTAAAGCCATATGTTTAACCTCTCAACAAGTCACATTTGTTATAGGAATGGACTAGGAAGTTACAATGTTAAGTAACTCCCCCATATTGACGTGACTTCCCCCACATTTATATGATTAGGTTGTCCTATTGAACCCAGATCTTGGGATCTCCAGTCAACTGGGTTAGGTTTTCCTTCATATAAACTCATTCCTTTAAGGGCTTTAGTCCCATTCCTTTAGACGACTTACTAACTAACTCTCTGCTTAAGCCTTTCGTAAGCGGATCCGCGATGTTATCTATTGACTTTACGTAGTCAATCGTGATAACTCTAGTTGAGAGTAGTTATCGCACCAATCAACGTCTATGATGGTTATGTCTTGACTTACCGTTTTACATTGTGATATGAGCTCTGTCAATTTCCAATTGACTATCACACTTTATATAGATGGTCGTTACCGGTTTACGCCATCTTGGTATGTCCTCTACGAATTAACGCAGATATCCGCATATTCTATAAATTTATCTCAAATGATAAATTCAAATTCCACCATAGATTTAGCTATAAAAGTCTGTTTGAAATACTTTCAAGATTTCCAAGACACAGCTTCCCACGTAGAGTCAATACATCCGCTCTAGTGGATCTAGATTCTTTTATGTAAGAATCCATATTTGCATTACTCTATCATTAGATAGCAGTTGGATATCTTCCAAAATGCAATATCGTAAGTATCATAGTACTTGTGTAATACTATTCAAATGGTCATCACTTGAATTAATGGTATATTTACTTAACTTGATTTTAATTTCTAAATCAAGTCTTACACACGTCATTAGACACATAAGACGCCCAATATTCTCTGAGTATTCAAAATAGGCAACACCTCTACCTCTATTATAAATAGATTTAAAAGATGTCATTGGAGTTCTAGCTAGGCCGGAATCCCCCACATTGAACCTCTGAAGAATATTGTCCTTATAGTGTTTTTGACTTCAAAACAAATCCATTTGGTTTCATATGATCTTAGTTCCAAGAACCATATCGAGCAGCCAATGTAGTTCATGTCAAATCTTGACTCCAACATTTCATTAGTGGATTTGATTATCTTTTTATCACTTTCAGTGATAAGTATACCATCTATGTATAGACACATGATTACATATATACCAACAATTATTTCTTTCCACAAACATCCGTTATTTTTTTAAATCCACGTTCTGACATGACGTGAAAAAAAATTGATGTCATTGTTTGGGAGCTTGCTTTAAGCCATATAATGACTTAACAAGCCTACAAACTTTGTTCTCTTGTCCAGGAGCCATGAAACCCTCGGGTTGGTTCATGTAGATTTCTTCTTCTAAATCTTCGTTTAGAAATGCCATTTTCACATCCATTTGGTGAAATTCCAAATTTTTGGTGAACTTCCAAATTTCTTAAAGCGGCAATAGCAAGTATCATCCTAATCGAGGTTATTCGCGTAACAAGCGAATATGTATCAACGTAATCAAGACCTTCTCGTTGTATAAATCCTTTGATTACTAATCTTGCTTTATACTTGTCAATGGTGCCATCGGCTTTCACCTTCTTCTTTGATGACTGTGTAAATACTCATCATTTTTAGTCAAATCTGAACTGCAAAACGTTTAAAAATGCTCACAAATGCATCAAAATACTGAAAATATTCCAAAATTGCATTTTATATGTTTCAGATGCAAAATGTTCAAAATCAGATGAAAAATGAGCAAAGTTTGCATAATTGGCAGTTTCAGTCCCCCAAGTTTCAAAAATTATCAGAAATAGTCCCTAAGCACATAATTTCAAAAGATAAATCACCAAAGGTCCTTTTAAAATCATAAGTTGTCAAATTTAGTCCTTTGGTGAAAAATATAAGTCCTTCAAGATTGAAATTTGGCAGAAATGGCCCCTGGAATTTAGAAATTGTCAAGTTTGGTCCCTGCACTTTTGAAGCTTGTCACTTTTAACCCTTGGATAAACTTTGATGAAATGGCAGAAGTGGTCCCCTAATTTTCGGAAATTGCAAAATGGGTCCTTATGTATTATTAAACCCTTTTTGACCCCTTGGACCCTTGTACCTCCATGTGAACCCCCTGTCAATATACAATTTTGACCCCCTTCATAATATAATATCTGGTCAAACCATCAGTCAAACAACCACACCCCTTCCCCTGTTTTCCCTCCCCTTGTCTGCCCACCATACCCAGCCTCCCAATCTCATTTCCATGTCCCCTCCTCCTCAACTAACATCCAAGGATCAATTAATGCACCCTTACCCACCATATCAACCCCAACTGTTGAAATACAAGTTTGGCGCCAAAATACCATTCAAAGGCTAGGATTGTTTTTAAGCCATCCAATGGCTGTGGATTGTTGGGAATTCATCAGAGAAGAGAGATAAAGAGATTGGGATATAAAAAGGAGCATTTGGAAGCAAGAAAAGGAGTCTGCTAGTTTATTTTTTAATCTTTAATGTCGTTTCTTATGTAAAAGCTTTAACTTAGTGTAAAACTTGTAATGTTTTGTTAAATTGTATCAACTTTAAGTATTTAAATATATTGAAACTCATTCCAAGAACCAATTTCAGTTTAATGTTATAATCCTCAGTTTATGTCCACTGTTGAAAAATTCCAAGTCTAAGTCTTGTTTACAAGCTTCAAAAAGCTCATTTCTCAGTATTAATAAACTTATACAAGCTTCACACAGCTTTCTATAAGCTTACATTGTAGTTTCTAGCAAGTTGGGACTTTGGTCAAAGAAAGTCAAAATGGGTCAATATGGCAATGGAAAGGTGCAGTGGGTGAAGCAGTGATGGATGTGGGTTAATTCAATGATCATTGGGTTGAATAAATAGGTTAGAGGTTCATTGGGTGTTTGTGCAAGCCACAGTGGCTAAAGGACCTTTGTAAGTAATTTTCAAGATTCTTAGTATAATCTTCATTTGTAATCATCAATGGTTCTAAGCTGTTTATTAGGGTGTATTTAAGTTAATTAAACTGATTTGGATCATTATCATGTGCTAGTTTAGTGTTTGGATCATTTTTGAGTCACAAACTGTTGAATAAGGAGTGTTTGGAATTGCTGAGTTAACTGTGTTCAAGGCTTACTCAGTAGATAAAGTTTGTTGGTTTAAGTTTATTTGGCATATCTTAGTTCATCTCTGTTTTACCTTTGTCCTCAAAACCTGTCAAAGTCAAAAATCAACTTAAAATACCTCCACAGATTAACTGTTGAGAATTTTGTAAAGCAAGGTCTTAATTCGTGTTCAAAATCCATAGACCAAGCTTGTGTTAACTTCATTTCATCATAAATAGTCCATATCAGTCTTAAAATTGCATTCAAATCTCACCAAAGTCAAACTTACAAACTGATTCAAAAGTCAAAAAATTGTGCCAAACTCAGTTTTTGCAGAACTTGCAGAGTGTGCACAGGTTTCAATAAGGGTTTGTAGGGTCTGGTTTTTGGTATATAAGTGGTCTACCAGGTGGTCTTTAGGACCTAATATCTGTTTTTAGCTTAAGCCCTTTGGATAAGCTTGTGCAGAAGCTCCAAGTCAGTCCCTAGTGCCCTGCTCACAGGACTCAGCTGACACTGAGTTTTCTCAGGTCTTGTGCAAGCTTGCACAGGATTCATTAAAGCTTTTTAAGGTCTGGTCTTTTGATTACAAGTAGTCACTTAGGTCTAGTTTAAGTCTTAATAATTGGTTTTTAGTTTGTAGCTTGTTTGGGTGCTTATTTTTGGACTGCAAGTAGGCACCAGATTCTGTTTTAGCTCATTAGTTCAAATCATCAAGTTTGATCAATCTTGTAATCCAGTGTTTAGAGCTTATTGTTTTTAGTTGCAAATTGGTTAAATTAGTATATTATTGCTTCTGTAATCAGTGGGTTACTTGTTTGGCTCATTTGGCTTATTTTAGTGCTTATTCACAAGCACTTGTGATATCAGTTGCATTTTTCTCTACATAACCTACTGTTTTTCCAATTTTCCTAGCTTCTTAACATCATTTTAGAGTTTTCCTGAAATTTTCAGATTTTTCCTAGCTGTTTTGCTATTTTTCTTAATTTTAATTAGTTTTTAGCACTTTTTAATTAGTCTTTAATACAAAAAATTCAGAAAAGGTTCAAAAAAATAATTTTTCAATTTTCTTAGATTTAGATAAATATAAAAAGTAAAAAAAGTAATTTTCCAGATTTTTCATAGTTCATTTTGTAATTTTTAGTAATTTAATTAGTTTTTAATAGTTTAAAATTCATATAAAATAGAAAAATAATCAGAAAAATACAAAAATAGTTTTGAAAATTCTATTTTGATATTTTAGACTTTTCCAATTCATAATCTTAATTTTCTAGCTTTATTTCCTAATTTCTTGAGTTTTAGGTAATTAATTAATAGTTAAAAATAGTTTTTAATTAGATAATTAGTTTTAAAAATAATTTTCTTTTTCTAAAAATCTTCTTTTATCATTAGGATTGTAAAAACATCATTTTCATATTTTTAGGGTTAATATTGTGTAAGTTTTACTTTTTAATCTGTACGTCGCGTAGATTTTAATTTCAGTTTTATAAAAACATAAAAACAAAAACATCATTTTAATTATAGTGATAGCGTTTATTTAATAGATTTTAACTTTTTAATTTGCATTTAAGCCTTTGTATCTGTTTGATATTTCTGTAGTTATAATCATAATCTCATACCCTTTTTCGTTCAAATTCCTCGATCACTATACGTTGATTGATCCATTGCATAGCTCGCTGGGACATAACGACCCGGGGAGACCCTATACTCCTCAGATCTTCATTGATTTCGTGCTTAAGCTGTTTTAAGTCTGTTACGACTTGACGGTTTTGCACGCATCAAATTTTTGGCGCCGCTGCCGGGGAGCTGTGCTGATTTATCTTCCGTGTAGCAGATTAGTTGTTTGAATCCTCACTCTTTGTTTATATCATCCATCTCTGTATATATATATATCCATATTTTCTTCTAAAAAATCCAAAAACCCAAAAACAGCCAAAAACGTATAAAACACAAAAATATTTTTCCTTTTGTTTCTATATATGTATCAAAAATAAAAATACAAAAAGATTCGTCGTTTTCCTTAATAATAACAACTTAAAAGATTACCACCGAAAACCAAGGCAGTGCACTACCTAACTGGAGGTGCGACCATAATAAGTTCCCGAACTAAAGATATAAAACTTGCCTTTGTGTCCTTGTGATTGGTGTACCTTTTTCAAAGAAGCCATTCATCTTGGATTATTGGTTAAGTTCACTGTTGTTTTGCCTCGATTTTGTGTTAATTGATTTTGTTGTGATATCGACGTTTCAGAACTAGAAAACCCATAAAGATTTTTCTCACCTGATTTTTATAAAACGTCTTCATAATTCTCATTCTCATCTGAAAGATTTTCATAATTCCATTTCTCTCCTTAACTCTGAGATCCCTTAGAGTTATCTCTAGTGCATGCGCACTCGTTCTTCTAGATCATTGAGTCCTTTGCGTGATTTAGCAGAAATTCCAAGAAGACGTTCTCGTAGACGTGCTGCCCAAATAGTCGAACCCGAGATTCGTACTATTTCAAGCAACAATATGGCAGACGAACGTACTATGGCGGAAATGCTCCAAGCACCCACCGAGGGTTATGGAGATGCCATCATTCTACCAGTAATCAACTCTGATCACTTTGAATTGAAGACACATTTGATCCAACTTGTGTCTACAAATCAATTCCACGGGTTTGATCGTGAAGACCCGTATGCACACATCCGTTGGTTTAACAAGTTGACTTCAACTATCAATTTCAAGGATGTACCACAAAAAGTCATCAAGTTGATGCTTTTTCCATTCTCTCTTGAGGGGACAGCCCGGATTTGGCTGGAAAAAGAACCCCCTCGATCTATCGAAACTTGGGAGGATCTTGTTCAAAAGTTTGTGAATTACTTCTTTCCTCCATCAAAGACGACTAATCTTAAAAATGAAATTTCTGGATTTCGTCAAAATTTCGATGAAAACTTTGGAGAGGCATGGGAGAGATTCAAAGATCTCCTCAGGAAATGCCCCCATCATGAATTCACGGAGCTTCAACAAGTCAATATCTTCTACAATGGGTTGAACGGTAACGATCAAGATTCCTTGAATGCAGCCGCAGGCGGCAATATCTTGAATCGTAGACCTAAAGATGTGATTGAGATTTGCGAGCAGAAATCAAAAGTTCCTATTTCTCGCAACAAAGTCAATACTCCTAACACTCCTGCTCCTTCATCCAGTAACTCTTCTGAGTTAGCAGCTCCGATAGCTGCTCTAACGGATGCCATCCGTTGTATGATTAAGGATGTTAAGGAAATCAAAAGCGAAATTCATAAGCCTGAACCAGTCAAAGCCGTAAACAAGGTGTGTGAAACTTGTAGTGGTCCACATGCGTATTATGATTGTCAAGCAACCGATGCTTCCTTTTACCAAGCTCCCGTAGCTTCGGTAAACCACAATCAATACCGACCACAGGCTGATCCTCACTACCGTGCACCTAGCGGTATGACACCACCTGGTTTTCCTCCCGTGCAAAACCATGGCAATCAGAATCGCTTTGTTCCGAATCAAGGACAAAATTTCAATAACTCTCAAAATTTCAATCAAAACCGGAACAATTTCAACCAACCTCAACCACATCATCAAGCTCCAAATCATCAAAGTTATCAACAACCTCCTCAAGCTCCCATGCCAAATGACTTCATGAAAATGACTGAGTCAAACATGCGTTCAATGCAAACTCAGATCAATAACATGAGAGTTGAGCTTAAAAAGGAAATTGATACCACAATGTCTCGGCAGACAAATGAGTTAAAGAATATGATGAGCAGTTTCATGAACATGAATATGAATAAAGCTTCGCCATCTTCTGGAGGACTCCCAAGCAATACTATTCCCAATCCCAATGCCGAGTTGAAAGCCGTGACCACTCGTAGTGGTAAGACGCACAATGGACCTACGACTCCTATGCCCCCTCCTCCTGTGGCATTTAGTCAAGTTACCAAGGAGACAACGGACAAGGTGCATTATTCAAGCCCACGATGTACCGCACACGTCCCACCTTCGGTAGTCCAAGCTTTAAGTCCGGAACCCGATGTTCCGAAGAAAAATCCCGAGCCAGAAAACACTTCCATCCCGGCTCAAAAGTCTAGTCAGCTTCCTTACCCATCAAGAATGAATGAGGAGAAGCTCAAAGACAAAAACAAAGAGCAAATGGAAAAATTTTTCCAAATCTTCAATGAGCTACACTTTGATATAAGCTTCGTTGATGCTCTCGTTCTAATGCCTAAATTTGCATCCACGCTTAAAGGCTTACTGAGCAACAAAGATAAGTTGTCTGAGATGGCGAAAACCCCTCTAAATGAACAATGCTCAGCGGCCATTCTTAATAAGCTTCCCGAAAAGCTTGAAGACCCTGGCCGGTTTTTAATCCCGTGTGATTTCTTAGGGATGTTTCAATGCTCCGCCTTGGCCGATCTTGGCGCTAGCATTAACCTCATGCCACTCTCTGTATGGAAGAAACTGTCTCTTCCTGAACTTTCATCCACTCGTATGACACTCGAGCTAGCGGACCGTACCGTAACTCGTCCACTTGGGATAGCCGAGGATGTCGTGATGAAAGTGGGAAAGTTTCACTTTCATGCTGACTTTGTTGTAGTAGACTTCGATGCAGATCCTAGAGTTCCCCTTATCTTAGGGAGAGCTTTCTTGAGAATGAGTCGTGCTCTGATTGATGTGTTTGCTGAAGAGTTGACCATACGGGTTCACATTGAATATTAACCAGAACTCCAAACCTCTGTACAAACAGAGTGTTGCAACAATTGATCAAAAATCTGAAAGATTCAATGCAACACTCTCAAACTTCACGGTTAAGAGGAGTTTTCAAAAACGTGCTGAGCTTAAAGCTTTGAAAATTACCCCTGGTTCAAACAAATGGTTTGAAAGCTGTACCAGGGAAGTCAAGAGTGTTCTTGATGATGATGATGATCTAGAATCGGAGACTTCATCGGAAGTGGTGGAAACTGCTAGCTCTAAGAGCACACCACTTGTCCCACCTCCGGAATCAGTTTGTCGCATCGAGTTTGTTAACTCTGTGGATGAAACCAAACTCTCTTCAGTTTCATCTGAGTTGGATGATGATGTTTGTGATCCAATGGGAGACATTCGTCCCATTGATGAATTGCTCAAAAATGATCCATCATCTTCTAGTCTTATTCCCGACTCTTCCATTCCTTCTCTCACTCCTGATGAGGAAGATGACAACTTTTGGAATGAAGTCGATGCATTTCTTAGTGATGAGTCAATTCCAACGGGAATTGATAACACTTACTTTGATCCGGAGGGAGACATCCTTTTTCTGGAAAGTCTGTTGATTGAAGAACCATTTCCCACCCTCCCTCCCGGACATCTTCTTGACAATCACCATCTAAACTTCAAGTTTAAGCTTAAAGATGTCAAAACTGGTGATTTGCTTCTCTCTGCTGAGGAATGGACTTGCATTCTCATGTACGTCTTTATTCCATTCTTCACAGATGGTGTGGTTGCTCTTTCCCTTTTCTCTTTCGGGAATGAGGACACCATCTTTGACCCCGGTATCATCCCTTATAGTCTCTACTATTAACAATACCGAGGTTGTATCTCGTCGGTGTGGAACTTTCTGATGTTCATATGTTTCTTAACATTGTGAACGAAAGTCCGATCGAGATTGGTTTTCCACGTTACTTTCCCCATGAACAAATGAATGCGGGGTCGAGTCAAGCTAGCGACTCGGAAATCAAAAACAGTAGCTAAACATGGGTTTTCACCCATGTGTTCCACCCTAGTGTGGGGGAGATGCCCCACATGTTTTGTATATAAGTCATTCAAAAAAAAAAAAAAAAAAAAAAAAAAAAAAAATCTTCTTTCTAAATAATGGCCGTAGTATTTCCCTTTCACGTTCTTTGTTTCGGCATAACCGCCGGTACTTTGAATATTGAGGGCAATATTCATTTCTAAGTATGGGGGGGAATTCTCACGAATTTTATCATATAATTATTCCAATTCCCCCGTTTTTGGCCAAAACATTTTTTTGGAGTAAGTGTTTTACACTTTCTCATTTGGTTATTAGTCCGCCATGTCTGTAAGACAAAAGGATTGGCTAATCCAGGAGCAAACGGCTCTTGGTAAAGATTTCTCAAATCCGTTGACGGCTTGCAATTTGCCCAAAATTGTATGGTTTTTAACTCACCATATCCTAAAAAGTGGAGAGTTGGCTAGCCCGCAAGATTATGGCTTGTGGTAAAGGCAGTGGAAAAACCATAATTGGTAATCAGCTCACCAAAGATAATATTGATAATTTATCTAAGAGTTGGCTAGTCCAGAAGGGTACGGCTTCTGGTAAAGACAAAATCAAATCCGTTGAAAGCTGGTGGTTTGCTCAAAATCACATGGTTATCGGTGTACCATGGTTCTTACTTGAACTGAAACATTTGGCTACTCCAGAAGTAATGGCTTTTGGTAAAGAGTTTCAAATCCATTAAGTTTTTCTCAAAAAATTGCTAGGGACTAGCAATAGTTTAGTGTGGGGGATTGATGAGTGTGTAAATACTCATCATTTTTAGTCAAATCTGAACTGCAAAACGTTTAAAAATGCTCACAAATGCATCAAAATACTGAAAATATTCCAAAATTGCATTTTATATGTTTCAGATGCAAAATGTTCAAAATCAGATGAAAAATGAGCAAAGTTTGCATAATTGGCAGTTTCAGTCCCCCAAGTTTCAAAAATTGTCAGAAATAGTCCCTAAGCACATAATTTCAAAAGATAAATCACCAAAGGTCCTTTTAAAATCATAAGTTGTCAAATTTAGTCCTTTCGTGAAAAATATAAAAAGTTTGAGAAAATTCCAAGTTTAGTCCTTCAAGATTGAAATTTGGCAGAAATGGCCCCTGGAATTTAGAAATTGTCAAGTTTGGTCCCTGCACTTTTGAAGCTTGTCACTTGTAACCCTTGGATAAACTTTGATGAAATGGCAGAAGTGGTCCCCTAATTTTCAGAAATTGCAAAATGGGTCCTTATGTATTATTAAACCCTTTTTGACCCCTTGGACCCTTGTACCTCCATGTGAACCCCCTGTCAATATACAATTTTGACCCCCTTCATAATATAATATCTGGTCAAACCATCAGTCAAACAACCACACCCCTTCCCCTTTCCCTGTTTTCCCTCCCCTTGTCTGCCCACCATACCCAGCCTCCCAATCTCATTTCCATGTCCCCTCCTCCTCAACTAACATCCAAGGATCAATTAATGCACCCTTACCCACCATATCAACCCCAACTGTTGAAATACAAGTTTGGCGCCAAAATACCATTCAAAGGCCAGGATTGTTTTTAAGCCATCCAATGGCTGTGGATTGTTGGGAATTCATCAGAGAAGAGAGATAAAGAGATTGGGATATAAAAAGGAGCATTTGGAAGCAAGAAAAGGAGTCTGCTAGTTTATTTTTTAATCTTTAATGTCGTTTCTTATGTAAAAGCTTTAACTTAGTGTAAAACTTGTAATGTTTTGTTAAATTGTATCAACTTTAAGTATTTAAATATATTGAAACTCATTCCAAGAACCAATTTCAGTTTAATGTTATAATCCTCAGTTTATGTCCACTGTTGAAAAATTCCAAGTCTAAGTCTTGTTTACAAGCTTCAAAAAGCTCATTTCTCAGTATTAATAAACTTATACAAGCTTCACACAGCTTTCTATAAGCTTACATTGTAGTTTCTAGCAAGTTGGGACTTTGGTCAAAGAAAGTCAAAATGGGTCAATATGGCAATGGAAAGGTGCAGTGGGTGAAGCAGTGATGGATGTGGGTTAATTCAATGATCATTGGGTTGAATAAATAGGTTAGAGGTTCATTGGGTGTTTGTGCAAGCCACAGTGGCTAAAGGACCTTTGTAAGTAATTTTCAAGATTCTTAGTATAATCTTCATTTGTAATCATCACTGGTTCTAAGCTGTTTATTAGGGTGTATTTAAGTTAATTAAACTGATTTGGATCATTATCATGTGCTAGTTTAGTGTTTGGATCATTTT
Organism: Chrysanthemum seticuspe; assembly: GCA_019973895.1. Lineage (NCBI taxonomy): Eukaryota > Viridiplantae > Streptophyta > Magnoliopsida > Asterales > Asteraceae > Chrysanthemum > Chrysanthemum seticuspe. The sequence continues at coordinate 26,788,733 of BPTQ01000009.1, read as the reverse complement.
TGAGTCACAAACTGTTGAATAAGGAGTGTTTGGAATTGCTGAGTTAACTGTGTTCAAGGCTTACTCAGTAGATAAAGTTTGTTGGTTTAAGTTTATTTGGCATATCTTAGTTCATCTCTGTTTTACCTTTGTCCTCAAAACCTGTCAAAGTCAAAAATCAACTTAAAATACCTCCACAGATTAACTGTTGAGAATTTTGTAAAGCAAGGTCTTAATTTGTGTTCAAAATCCATAGACCAAGCTTGTGTTAACTTCATTTCATCATAAATAGTCCATATCAGTCTTAAAATTGCATTCAAATCTCACCAAAGTCAAACTTACAAACTGATTCAAAAGTCAAAAAATTGTGCCAAACTCAGTTTTTGCAGAACTTGCAGAGTGTGCACAAGTTTCAATAAGGGTTTGTAGGGTCTGGTTTTTGGTATATAAGTGGTCTACCAGGTGGTCTTTAGGACCTAATATCTGTTTTTAGCTTAAGCCCTTTGGATAAGCTTGTGCAGAAGCTCCAAGTCAGTCCCTAGTGCCCTGCTCACAGGACTCAGCTGACACTGAGTTTTCTCAGGTCTTGTGCAAGCTTGCACAGGATTCATTAAAGCTTTTTAAGGTCTGGTCTTTTGATTACAAGTAGTCACTTAGGTCTAGTTTAAGTCTTAATAATTGGTTTTTAGTTTGTAGCTTGTTTGGGTGCTTATTTTTGGACTGCAAGTAGGCACCAAATTCTGTTTTAGCTCATTAGTTCAAATCATCAAGTTTGATCAATCTTGTAATCCAGTGTTTAGAGCTTATTGTTTTTAGTTGCAAATTGGTTAAATTAGTATATTATTGCTTCTGTAATCAGTGGGTTACTTGTTTTGCTCATTTGGCTTATTTTAGTGCTTATTCACAAGCACTTGTGATATCAGTTGCATTTTTCTCTACATAACCTACTGTTTTTCCAATTTTCCTAGCTTCTTAACATCATTTTAGAGTTTTCCTGAAATTTTCAGATTTTTCCTAGCTGTTTTGCTATTTTTCTTAATTTTAATTAGTTTTTAGCACTTTTTAATTAGTCTTTAATACAAAAAATTCAGAAAAGGTTCAAAAAAATAATTTTTCAATTTTCTTAGATTTAGATAAATATAAAAAGTAAAAAAAGTAATTTTCCAGATTTTTCATAGTTCATTTTGTAATTTTTAGTAATTTAATTAGTTTTTAATAGTTTAAAATTCATAGAAAATAGAAAAATAATCAGAAAAATACAAAAATAGTTTTGAAAATTCTATTTTGATATTTGAGACTTTTCCAATTCATAATCTTAATTTTCTAGCTTTATTTCCTAATTTCTTGAGTTTTAGGTAATTAATTAATAGTTAAAAATAGTTTTTAATTAGATAATTAGTTTTAAAAATAATTTTCTTTTTCTAAAAATCTTCTTTTATCATTAGGATTGTAAAAACATCATTTTCATATTTTTAGGGTTAATATTGTGTAAGTTTTACTTTTTAATCTGTACGTCGCGTAGATTTTAATTTCAGTTTTATAAAAACATAAAAACAAAAACATCATTTTAATTATAGTGATAGCGTTTATTTAATAGATTTTAACTTTTTAATTTGCATTTAAGCCTTTGTATCTGTTTGATATTTCTGTAGTTATAATCATAATCTCATACCCTTTTTCGTTCAAATTCCTCGATCACTATACGTTGATTGATCCATTGCATAGCTCGCTGGGACATAACGACCCGAGGAGACCCTATACTCCTCAGATCTTCATTGATTTCGTGCTTAAGCTGTTTTAAGTCTGTTACGACTTGACGGTTTTGCACGCATCATTCTTGAAGATCCATTTATAGCCTAGTGGTTTACAACCAGGAGGTAAATCCACGAGCTCCCAAGTATGATTTTGTAAAAGAGAATATATTTCACTTTTAATGGCTTCTTTCCATTGAGGCTCTTCTGAGGAAGTAACCGCCTCTCGGTATGAAGTAGGTTCGTTTTCAACCATAAAAGAAACAAAATCGGGTCCAAACGATTTCTCGGTTCTTGCCCTTTTGCTTCTTCTAGGTTCAACCTCTTCTTCCTCAATTTGATCTTGTCTCTCATCTTGGAGATCATTATCAACTCCTTTGTTGTCTCTTATCACGAACAACATTATCATCTTGATGTCTCTCATCATGAAGGACTTCATCATTTAGTTGCCTCTCATCATGGACAACTCTACCACCAAGCATAGATGAACATCCATTCTCCTCTAATAATCAAGGAAACACGGTTTCATACAATGAAAGTTTTCCTTGATTCGGTTATCGTATCTTTGTGTATATTCATCGTTTCCGAATCACATACAAAGAAATGATAAGCACTACTGTTATGAGCATATCCAAAATTATGCAAACCACAGTTTTAGGTCCAATATTTTAAACCTTGGGTGTCAGTACAGATAGACACCCCCCACATTCGTAAGTACTTATAGGATGGTTTTCTTCCCATCCATAGTTCATAAAAACTATCTTCTTTTCCTTACAGGGGATCTTATCTAAAAGATAAGTAGCCAATAAAACCGCTTTCCCCCACATGCCATGGCTTAAACCATGACTTTAACAACATGGCATAACTATATCTTTAAGGCACAGTTCTTTCCTATCAACAATTATGTTGTGGTGTATAAGGAGCAATAAATTTATGTCTTATTCCATGTTTAGCACATACATGAACTGAAGACACATATTTACCTCCAATATCACTTCCGCCTTGTTTTCGATAATAAGTTGATTCTCAACTTATTTGTATAGATCAATCTTGTCTATATTCTTACTCTCAAGTAAGTAAAAGTCGCAATATTTTGTACTACCATCAACAGTTACGATGATGTACCTAATTGCTACCTTTGTAGGTATCGATTCCAAATCACATAAAACTATGTGAATCAAGGGTTCGGTTAATTTTTTTTTGGTCAACCGAGTGAAAAGACAATCTTGTCAATTTGGCTTCAACATAAGTTTTACTTTTGTAATCCGTGTTCGTTTATTTAATTAAACAACGTATTGAGTTAAAATTAACATGTTCGAGTTGGCCATGCTATACATTCAAAGGATCAAATAAGCTGAATTCATACTCATTTTTATTAAAAATTCAGCTTAAACATTTAATGATGGGCATAACCCGTACCGACCAAAATTTTATTCAATGTTAACTCAATTTTATTTGATTAAAATAAAAATAAAGCCAAATTTATTAAGCAACCATCCAGATACAAGATTCCTACGAATCTCTGGCACATACAACATGTTGGTTCACTTAAGCTCTTTTCCACATGTGAATTTCAACATCACATTTCTTTTCCCTTGCTATTAGCAGTTATAGAGTTGCCCATAGATTGCATCTCTCCATTTTCTGCTACTTTTAAAGAGTTAACCAAACTCTTATCATCATACTCATGACATGATGCCCAAGTGTTAATCCACCATTTTCTAATGTCGGATCCCGCCTTGGCAACAATTTTCATTTCATTCAAGCCATTTAACCCATAGTTATGGCACATAAAATTTGAATGTTTTAAAGCATCTACCGTACACATAACTCGAGTATCGGTCTCCCTTTCATCAAGTTCGGGAGCAGATTTTTTAGATGTCACTCATGACATTCCGAACATTCTGTTAATATTCCGTTATTAGTGTAACACTAAATTTGGAATAATTAACAACTTGCTATATCACAAAGTGTTTCTTAACAAACACGATAATATCAAATTTTGTTTAAAACACTACTGTTTTGTAAGATCCATTATACAAAACTGCTTTTAAACAAGTCTTTCGATTAAACAGTTAAACAATATCGCATATTACATAATGTTTTGAAACAAAAACAAATTTGTAATATGATTTTGTTAATCATCCTTAACAATATCTTAATAGATCTGCATCACATGGTATAATTCTACAATGAAACTCGACAAGGTTTCAAAATAGATTTACTCTTTCAAAGAAACTCAACAAGGTTTCTATAGATCTACTTTCAAATGCATAAAGTGTCAAGAACTATATTTAGTTTATAATTAAACTCAACCTGGTTTAAATAAGCTAAACAAGTCAAAGAAAATTTTCCACAAAATATGATAACAGCTTCTATTATCAGATTTTATTTAAAACAAACTCATCTTGGTTTCAATAAACACGTTCTAGTAATCTAATAAAATAACAACTTGTATTTTATGAGATTTGTTTCAAAGAAACTCCACTTGGTTTCAATGAATCTGATTTCATCATGATATTTAACCATGTTAGTAATTGGCGCACCAATTACATTCGCAAGATTCACTAGGGTCACAATTAATAAATGGCTTAGGAATTGCACTAAATACCCGCTCTACACTTAGAATTTTAGCATTGGTTTTTTACGTTATAAGTGTAAGGGTGGCATACAAACACTTTAGAACATTGAGGGTAATGTTCGGTTCTAAGTGTATCGGGTTTTTTTATCAAATGATCATACCTAATTTTATTCAATTTTGTGATATTTGTGTTTATGAAGATAGAGTGAATCGGGGACTTGAATGGATTCAAGTGTTTTTTTTTCCCGCGCAGATGCTCTGAATCTCTAGTTATATAGCTAGCTTGTAGCTTATTCGGTTTTTAGCTTATGTTTAATAACCTCACATTTTGTGGTTTATGTTGAAACTTTTCGGCTTATATGTATATTTATTAGTACATCATTATAAGCTTATACAAGCCAAAGAGTTGCAAATAAGCTACAAAATAAAGAGCTTATAAAACATAAGTCTTAAACAAATAAACCATGAGCCGACTATATAAACCAATTTGCTATGATGATAGGTTTAGGGTGATTGGGTAAGTTTGAATTTAGATTTTTTTTTTCTTTTTTTCTTTTTTTTTAAATCAGAAATAAGGGTTGCTAATGACTAATGGTCTTATTTAATTGAATTTACAAAATTTTTGACAATGATAAGGGTTGTGGAGAATATGGTTCCAATTGCATATCATGTTTGAAGTGGCTAGTGGTCTTATTTAAGAGAAAACATTTTTGTTCAAGAATACAACTTTAAGTATGAGAATATGGTATGTGTGGCATGCATATGTGTTATTTGAATCGATGGCTTTTATACTTAAAAAGCACCCCTGTCATAACTTGAGAGTGCTAAAAGATGTTGTCGTTTAGTTTGTGATGGGATTGCTTTTTCAGTATTGAGGTGCTAATGCACAATAATGGATGGTTTGTTTTGTGTAAATAGTATTGGAAATCCTTTGAGAGTTGCACTTTTTTTTCCTTCTTTTAAGGTTTTTCCCAATTATTTACTTGGAAAGGTTTTTTTAATGAGCCACTATCTTTGATCACCATTCAGTATGATGGTTTTGGTATGATTGTTGGAAATATAGTTTAATATCCTTGTGACAAACTAATGAAGTTCTAAGGGTTGTTTTGTAAATATGGTTAGTTATTATTCCTAACCTCTAATGGTATCTCTTTGGATAGTTTCTGTTTGTGCAGGGACTAAATGTGTAACTCTTAGGCTATATATACTGAAGGTTTGATCTAGGGTTTCACAAGTTTTATCTCTCAAAGTTTCTTTCACCTACAAAGTCTGGTATACGTTTCTTGGTTTCTGGATTGTTGGGTTTAGATCATCTTGATCTTTGTATTGGTTTGGTTTATTGGTTTAGTGAGTGTGTTGATGTATTGCTGTTACACCTTTGTAGAGGGATAACAGATTTGTGATTGTATTGTACTTGATAAGCACCTGTTTAGGGACTTATCTTCTGTGTTTATTGTTATAATAAAAGTATCACCAAGGGGTGGTTGGTTGGGTGATTAGTACTTGTGCGTTTTGGTACCATTTTAACATGGTATCAGAGCCCTAGGTTCTGATCAGTTGTTCGATTGGTTCTCTTGTGGTTCTTGACGGTTTAATTGGAGATTCTTGGATTGATTGAGTTTTGGGGTTTTTTCTTGAAACCCTAGAATTTGGGGGTTTTGATTCTGGTTTTTTTCTGAGCAATTAAAGTTGTTTGGTGGGTTGATCTGGTGTTAATTAGTGGTTCTTGGTTGGTTTTCTTGAAACCCTAAAATTTAGATTTGGGGATTCTTGGAAATCTTGTGATCTGGGGTATTTTTGGCCTGGTTCTTGGTTATTTCTGCTGCGTATTCTTAATAAGCTCTGTAAGTTGTTTCTCTTCCTTTAAGATTAACTGGTTTAGAGTTTAGAGGGTGCAAACAGGTTGGTTAACATCTTGATCTGCCACCGTGAGTGGTACGAATACCTGCTCTGGCCAACCTCAGTCCTTTGGGCTTTATCCAAGTTAGTCTTGGGTGTGAGTTTTTAATTTTAGGTTTACTTTTTTTTGTTGTTGTGTCTAAGTCGCTGGAGGATAGGTTTTGGGCAGTCTTGAAAGTTGAGATTGATTGGTTTGATTGCAGTTTAGTTTTCTGGTGTTTGTTTGGTTTGCTTAGTTTTTTTGGTTTATTCTGTTTAGTTTGTTTGGTAGTTTCTTGGTTTATTCTGGTTATTATCTTGTGTTGTTATTATGGCTATTATGATAAGTAGTATAGATCAGAGCAACCCTCTGCATCTCCATCCTAATGATTCTAATTGTGCTTCTATTGTTACTCTTAAATTGACTGGGGTTGAAAATTATATAATATGGGCTAGTTCTATAAAATTGGCTATTCAGATAAAAAAATAAAATGGGTTTTTTGGATGGTAGTTGTACCAGGGATGCTTATGCTGCTAGTCACCTATTGGAAGCCCAATGGGATAGATGCAAGGTTGTTGTGCTAAATTGGTTGTTAACATCTTTATCTCAAGATGTATATCTTGGTCATGTGTTTTCTGATAATGCATTTGTTGTGTGGAAAGATTTAAAGGACACTTATGATAGAATTGATGGGTCTGTTGTGTTTAATTTCCTTCAGAAGATTAATAGTTTTAAGTAGGGTGGTTTGCCTGTGTCTGAGTATTATCATAAGCTAAATTCTCTTTGGAGAGAATTTGATATTTTGACTAAGTTGCCTGATTGTACTTGTGAGGCTAGACAAGAACTTAGTGATCATAGTAAATTGTTGAAATTAATGCAGCTTCTTATGGGTCTTGATGACATATATCAGCCTATAAGGAGTAGTCTTTTAACTAGGGAAATTCTTCCTGAAGTTAAGGATGCCTTTGTTATTATCTCTAGGGAGGAATCTCATAGAGGGATTCCTACCACTACTGTGAAATCTGAGAAGGCTCAGGTTTCTGCTTTTGTTTCTAGAACTTTTGATAATAATAATGCTAACTGGAAAAGAAACAGTGGTAATAACAATAGTGGTAATAATAACAGAGGGAATTATGATAACTTGGTGTGTACTCATTGTGGATTAAAAGGGCATACTGTTGAGAGGTGTTTTGAGATCATTAGATATCCTCCTGGTTTTAAAAAGAATCCTAATCTTAAACTTGCAAATAGTTTTAATAAAACCAATGATCTTAAAGGCACTTCTAATATGAATAATATGGCTAAGTCTGTTGTTGGCAATTTGTCCTTAAGTAATGAACAGGTTATGAAGCTTATGAGTCTTATAAATGAGAAACCTGGAATTTCAGCTCAGTCCAACATGGCAGGTAGTGCCTCATGTTCTTTCTTTAAAACAGATGCAAAACACAGACACCCAAAACTCCTAAGATGAGACAGACTAGGTTCCCTACCATACACAAGAGAGAAAGGAGATTTCCCATTTAACACAGAGGAAGGCAACCTGTTAATCAACCAAGTAGCAGTTAAAACACATTCAGACCAGAACACAAGAGGAATTCCCCCCTGAAACATAAGACTTCTAGCAACATTTAACAGATGTCTATGTTTCCTTTCAGCAATACCATTCTGTTGTGGTGTATATGCACAACTAGTTTGATGAAGAATACCTTTAGTATTAAAAAACTCATTCATTTTATTATTAAAAAACTCAGTACCATTATCAGACCTAACAACCTTGATTCTCTTTTCAAACTGAGTAAAAACCATATTATAAAAAGAAATAAACATGTCAAACACTTCATCTTTCCTTTTCAACATATACGCCCAAACAGACCTAGTAAAATCATCCACAACAGTTAAGAAATATATGTACCCTTCCCTGTTAACCACCTTATAAGGACCCCAAACATCTAAATGTATGAGTTCCCCAAAAACAACATATTTATGTTCACTTATAGGAAAATGATCCCTTGTTTGCTTTGCCTTATGACAAACCTCACAAGGACCATTATGATCAATATTAGACAATTTTAAAGATCCTTTTAAGTAATTTCAAAACTTGATTAGCAGGATGACCCAACTTATTGTGCCAGACTTCTTTAGTCACATAACAAGACAAAAACTCACTTTTAACAACATGAGAAGACATATCAGCAGGCTTATCAAACAAATATAAACCACCATATTCACTACCAGTCCCCAGCACACTCTGTTGATTCAAATCCTGAATATAACACTTAGTCTCATCAAAGCCAACCCTAAACTTACTGTCTTTAATCTGCTTATTGACAGACATTAAACTAACACAATACTCAGGAACAACCAAAACATCAAACAAAACAACATTATTATTCAACCTTAGATTCCCAACATGAGTAACTTTAGCCAAAGTGCCATTAGGATGACTAACAGTAATTTTTAAATCAGAAATATCAATCACATTAAACATATTTTGAGCATAATTAGTTAAGTGTTGATTTGCCCCTGAATCAATTATCCAACCCAGATGATAACTAACTCCATTAACTTTTAAGTTGGCACAAAAAAATTGATAAAAATGATCATTAAATAACACATTTCCATTAAAGAAAGAACATGAGGCACTACCTACCATGTTGGACTGAGCAGAAATTCCAGGTTTCTCATTTAAAGAAACAAAGGGATCCTTTTCATAACAGGTTGCCTTCCTCTGTGTTAAATGGGAAATCTCCTTTCTCTCTTGTGTATGGTAGGGAACCTAGTCTGTCTCATCTTAGGAGTTTTGGGTGTCTGTGTTTTGCATCTATTTTAAAAGAATCTGATAAGTTTAAAAAAATGTGAAAAATGTATTCTGATTGGTTATGCTAGTGGTAAAAAAGCTTATAAACTTTTAAGTTAAGAAAATAGGTTTGTTCTTTATTCAAGGGATGTAAAGTTTTATGAAACTATTTTTCCATTGAGAATGAGTCAGAGTGTAAATTCAGAACCTGTTTCTGAGATTACACATCTAAACTTTTTTTGATTATAATGAGTCAGAGTCAAAAACCAAAACTCTTAGTCCCATTCCCAATGATGCAAATATAGAAAATGTGAATAGAGAGTATGCATCTGTTGGTAGAGAAGGTAGTCCTTCTAGACTTGGTTTGGTTGTGAGCAGTGAATGGGATAAGAGTTCAGAACAGATACAAAGTCCTGTTAGCTAACAGCAACCAGTTTTGGAAGTGTCTGCAACTCCTTTAGATGAAAATTATGAGTCTGAGGGAAACAGTTTCCAGAATCCAGATGAGTCTAGGTCCCAAAATGTTTTTCAAAATCAAATAGAGGAAGGAACCAGTAGAAGATCTTCTAGAACTTCTAAATTGCCTGCTAAGTTGAATGATTATGTCCTTGATAATAAAGTTAGATATGGTGATGGTAAGTATGCCAATCATTGTTTGCTTAGTTCTGATAACTATTGCTTTGTGTCTAATGTGAATAAGTCTAGTGAGCCTACTTCTTATTTTGAGGCATCTAAAGATGTTAATTGGAGATGTGCTATGAATGATGAAATACATGCTTTATATGAAAATGATACATGGACTGAAGTTGATCTTCCTTTTGGAAGAACACCTATTGGTTCCGAATGGGTTTTTAAGATAAAATATAAAGCAAATGGTGAAATTGATAGATACAAAGCTAGGTTAGTGGCTAAAGGTTATACTCAAAAAGAGGGTCTTGATTATGATGAGACTTTCAGTCCTGTTGTGAAAATGAGCACTGTTAGATGTCTCATTAGTCTTGTTGTTCAGTATGATTGGAAGTTGTTTTAGTTAGATGTAAATAATGCATTCCTTTATGGTAATCTGAGTGAGGATGTTTACATGCTCCCTCCTCCAGGTTACTATAAAGAAGGTAGTACTAAAGTGTGCAAGTTAAAAAAGTCTTTATATGGTTTGAAACAGGCTCCTAGACAGTGGAATCATAAACTGTCAGAAGCTTTGTTTGAAGATGGTTTTGAACAATCTAAAAATGATCATTCCTTGTTTATAAAGAGAAAAGGAGATACAGTAATGTTTCATCTTGTTTATGTTGATGATATGGTCATTTGTGGCAACAGTGAAATTAAAATTGAAAAATTTAAAAAGTTTTTGAACAATAAATTCAAGATTAAAGATCTTGGTGAATTAAAGTATTTATTGGGTATTGAAGTTTTAAAAACCAAAACTGGTTTATGTTTAAACCAAAGGAAATATTGTTTGGAGTTGTTACATGAATATGGGTTACTTGCTTGTAGACCTGTTATAACTCCATTTCCTGAGAATGTTGTTTTGAGTTGTAAAGAATCTGATAATGATAAGCTGTTGAAAAATATTACTAGTTATCAAAAGCTTGTTGGAAAGCTTATATATCTTACTATGACTAGACCTGATATTGCTTATGTTGTTCACTGTTTAAGTCAGTATATGCATGCTCCTTTACAGTCTCATTTTAATATTGGGTTAAGAGTTTTAAGATATCTTAAGCTTGTTCCAGGAAATGGTATAAGTTTTAAGAAAAGTGAGAAGTTCAGTATAGTGGCTTTTTCTGATGCTGATTGGGCTAAATGTCCTGTCACCAGAAGATCTGTTTCTGGATATTGTGTTTTTGTTAATGGTAATACTGTTTCATGGAAAAGTAAAAAACAAAATACTTTGTCTAGATCTTCAGCTGAAACTGAATACAGGTCTATGGCATCTGTTACTTGTGAAGTTATGTGGATACTTAAGATCTTAAAAGATCTTGAAGTATCTGAGAATTTGCTGCATGTTATGTTATGCTGTGATAACAAAGCAGCTATGCAGATAGCTGCAAATCCAGTTATGCATGAAAAAACTAAGCTATTTGATATTGATGTGCATCTTATTAGAGAAAAACTTGCATCAGGTTTGATTCAAACTGTTAAGGTTGGTTCTAAGGATCAAACTACTGATGTGCTGACTAAAGCACTTGGTACTGCACAACATGCAGTTATGGTAAAGAAACTGGGTATGGAAAATCTTTTTGCTTCATCAGTTTGAGGGGGGATGTTGGAAATATAGTTTAATATCCTTTTGACAAACTAATGAAGCTCTAAGGGTTGTTTTGTAAATATGGTTAGTTATTATTCCTAACCTCTAATGTTTGGTATCTCTTTGGATAGTTTCTGTTTGTGCAGGGACTAAATGTGTAACTCTCAGGCTATATATACTGAAGGTCTGATCTAGGGTTTCACAAGTTTTATCTCTCAAAGTTTCTTTCACCTACAAAGTCTGATATACGTTTCTTGGTTTCTGGATTGTTGGGTTTAGATCATCTTGATCTTTGTATTGGTTTGGTTTATTGGTTTAGTGAGTGTGTTGATGTATTGCTGTTACACATTTGTAGAGGGATAACAGATTTGTGATTGTATTGTACTTGATAAGCACCTGTTTAGGGACTTATCTTCTGTGTTTATTATTAGAATAAAAGTATCACCAATGGGTAGTTGGTTGGGTAATTAGTACTTGTGCGTTTTGGTACCATTTTAACAATGATTGATCAAAGACAGATGTCCTGATGTTGTAGAAAAAGAGTAGTTAGAAGATTTGATTCTTAGCTTTTAGTATGCAGTTCTAGAGGTTGTTGGAGATATGTCCATTACACTTAATTTGTTACTTGTATACAATTGTTTTTGAAGTAATAATATATTTCACTTTTTTCTGTAAAAATAAAATAAAATAAAAATACAAAAATAACAAATCATTAGGTAAACCCTTTTAGCCAATTTTGAGAGAACTTATTTTACTGGAACACAATTTTTTTTCTTCTCTTCTTTTTAAATTGATACTCGAGAACACAGTTAGATCAATATATATTTTTTGCTCAAAGTTTGCACGTCAATAAAGAAAAATACTAAAATTAAATACTGTAATATTTACTTAAATTATTTTACCTAAAGTCTACATACTAAAAAAAACGTTAACCTTTCTAACAATTTTGTAGTCCTTGTTGATAAATAATAATGATAATGATTATTTTAATGCTTCATTTTTGTTAATAGTGAATTAATTTTTGTATACGCTTTCAAAAACTCAGAATCTGAAACACAGTGCGAGACACCTCCTTAATATATTTTTCTCTCCGTCTCAAAAAGAATGTCCACAAATTATGATATGTGTAATTAATGTTTGTTTTAATTGATAAAAAATCATTTTTACCCTCATAATTAATTTAAAAATTATGAAAGAGTAATTAATTCATGTTTTCATTATAAGGCTAAAGTAGGAAAACCAGTTATAATTACTATCTAAAAATAAAATGTGGACACTTTTTTTGGGAAAAACATAAATAATAAGATGGACATTCTTTTGAGACGGAGTGAGTACTCGGTTTAATTGGTCGGCTCAAACTGATCCAGTCATTTCATTGAATTCAGTAGATTTTATGTTTAACAAAGTCGAAGGCTATTTGCTAACTTGCCCTTTTACTCATTGCGTGGGCCGATGGCCCAACTAGATCCATCATCTAGCCATTCATTTTATTTGATTGGGCCGCCATCTAAAGGCCTCTTTAATAGTTAAATGACACGTCATCTAATTTCGGTTTCAAGTTTGCATCCAATGTCACACAAACTCAAACTACATATATCACTAGCGCACAATTGATTACAGTAAGATTTAAAAAGCTTATATTTGACTTTGATCAACAATCTATAAAGTAACTTTTGGTTAAAAAAAATCAACATCAACAACGGAGTAGAAACATATGTGCTAATCCTACTAATAGCCAAACTCGTAAATAGAATAAACAAGTCAAACAAAATATAAATCACATGCATGCGCAGCAAGATTTATCAATATCGTTACTCTAGTAATTATCCTCAACTTTCTACGGGTTTCGTTAATGTTGTATGGAAAATGAATGTATTAGAGCAACACTCATAAAGTTATTAATGTTGAGAATTATGTACGGCGTAAGTTCCATAACAATCTTAATTTTTGACGCACCATAATGTTAAAACATGCATAAGCTCGACACGTATATGCAGAGACGGAACTTGAATGTTTTTGTTGAAGAAGCCAACTTGTAAAGTATTTATTTCAAGGGGGCAAACATATATAATGCTGAAATTTTTGTAAAAATGAATAAGAGTATAAATAAAAGAGTATAAAATATACAATAGTAGTTAAAGTCTATGTATTATGATTTAACATACAAATATATATGCATACAATACACATATAACAAAGTGTATACACATTGCATGTTCACAAGACCTTCAATAGAATACATGCATAGATCATGCTAACATTGTTGTTTAATTTTAGGGCTAAGAATCTATTAAAACACTATACTTGTCAAAAATGGCAGTTCTGTGTAACGAACTAAAAAAATAACTTTTTTAGACATTAATGTTGACATTTTTATCTTTCTTCAAGTATTATTACCATTTTACTCTTTCAAATTACATAAATGGTCCCTGTGAGTTTGCGAAAATTGCAACCATCGTCCCTAAGCTAAATTACATAAATGGTCTTTGTCATTTGGAAAAAATTGCGTCCATCGTCCTTTTTTTTTTGAAATTTTGGTTGCAAACTTTTTTTTTTCGAATTTATTTTTCTGAATTTTTTTCCTGAAATGAGTTTTTTTTTCGAATTTATTTTTCTGAATTTTTTTCTTTCTGAAATGAGTTTTTTTATAATTTTTTTTGTGACACGCGAAAAAAATGAATTTTTTTTTTGTAATATTTTTTATCAAAATTTTCGATAAAAAATTCACGTATAAAAAAAATTTATGAATTTTTTTTCGAAACTCTTTTTTTCTTGAAATAATTTTTTTAGAATTTTTTTTGTGACATGTGATATTTTTTAGATTAAAACGTAGAGAGACCATTTATGTAATTTACCCTTGGGACAATGGATGCAATTTTTAAAAATTTAAAGGTAAAATGGTCATCAAATTTTTTTTTTATCTTTATTACTCTCAAGAAGACAAAAATGTCAACATTGATGTATAAAATAGTTAATTTTTTTAGTTCACTACACAAAACTGCCATTTTTGACAAGTATAATGCTTTAATAGGTTATTAGCCCTTAATTTTATCTATACTTATTGTTTATCAGTCTATGAGTCATTTCACCACTGCCATACGTATGTTTCGTTATATTTTTAAGAAATCAAAAATCATTAACGACATGAACTCGTAATCAAGATTGCAAGCATGTATCATATAATTAACGTTAAACTCATATTTTAATAAGATTCAAACGCTAACTAATATTATTGCTGGGATATCCATGTGATTATCCATAACAAATGGACATTTTCTGTATGGTTTTAGTCTCCATTTTTTGGGATATCCATTGTTCTAGAATGGCTATTTCTCACAATTGCTCCTTGTGATGCAGCGGAACCATGGCAATTAGGATCTCAAGACGCAGCAACACCTATGATGCAAGGAATATTAGACTTACCCATAATCCAACCAAATACGAAGTGGGAGTTTATGCATCACAAGGGGTGTTCATGGTTTGGGTAATACCCAAATAAACTGAAAATCAAAATCGAACCCAACATAAATTAATCGAATCAAAATTGTAACCGAATCGAATTTGTCAAAACCGAATCGAACCGAATTAAATAGCCAATTTTCTGTTCGGTTATGGTTCTAGCAATCTAACCAAAAACCAAACTGAAAACCGAATTCAAATATATAACTAATATTTTTTATATATTTATATATAAAAAAAAGATATTAAAACATTTTCATATTATAAATATAACATTTTTTAAGTTTGATTTTTTTTTAAATCTATATAAATAAATGAATAAATAATTAAAAATATGTAATTTGAGTTATTCGGTTCGGTTTTCGGTTATGGAAGTTCGGTTTTCGGTTCGATTTAATCAATTTTAATTGGTTTGGTTTGGTTCTTGGTTATATTAAAAAAAATTAATCGAACAAACCGATAACCGAACTGATGAAAAACCCTTATCACAAAAAAGAAAAGAAAAAAATAAAAAAAGAAACACAAGGCCCATTACAATTGGTTAAGAAAAGATACGATTGTTATATCTTTACTATACTTAAGAGAGAATTAACCGACAATATCAAGTATAAAAGGAGATGTCGACTGTACATTTTTATTCACTCAATTCCAAACCTAATTACAATTAGTATATTTATTTATTTTTATTTGGTTTTAGGGTTTCAATGACAGAGCCTGGCCTTGATATTCATGAAAAGATAATCTAAATAAGCTCTACTAACATAACTAGGCTAACTAAATAAACAATAAGCTAATATTTTTTAGAAAGATACTATGCTAATCTATTTGGAAAACAGCCTAAGTGGGGCATATTCTAGCAAATGCATAAGCTACTAACCTAAAATCTAAAGCATGAAGACCTACAACAGACCGAGCCCACCCACCAAGGAGCTTATAAACCAAGTCTGAACTATTTTTGAGCTTTTATGAAGCTGTTTTGGAGGCTGCAAAAAGGATGCTAAGGCTATTGAATGATGAACTATAAACTTTCACCGGGGACATGTCCCCGCTACAAACATAAACAAAAAAATACCTCGGTTGTGGGGTCTCGAGAGCACGTGCGTTGTGGTCTCGGCTTCACTTCTCGGCTTCGGGTATCGGCTTCAGTTGTCAGCAGCAACTATATATACCAAAAAAACAAAATTAACAAAAAAATTAATAAAAAATCAAAAACAATTAACACAAAACTTATAAATTTATAAACAATTGACAAAAATTATAAACAATTAAAAAGAAATTACAAAAATTAAAAATTATAAACAATTAAAAAAAATACCAGTTTGAGAGGAGAGAAGGAGATGGTATAAGTTGCTCGTAAGAAATGAGAAGAGAAGAGAAAGAATCAAACTTTGAGAGGGATTGAGGATAGAATCATTTTATTGAGAGGAGAGAAGGAGATGGTGCGCGTGTAGTGGTGGTGGTGGAGAAGTGGTAATGGAAAATTGGTGGTGGAGGTGGAGGAGTGGTGGTGACTTGAGAGGAGGAAGACGAAGGTATTCTTTGTCTTTGTTTTTTTTCCCCCGAGAATGACCAGATCTGTCAATTATTGAGGTTAATATTTCCTTTTAACTTTTGCCGGGGACAAGTCCCCGGCAAAGTTATTATTGTCTTTTAGCGATACTTTTAGCGAGGACATGTCCCCGGGGAACGTAATGGCGGGATAAAGTAAAAGAGCGGAGGGAAAATAAAAATTTTCGCCAAAACTTTCCCAGGGGACATGTCCGGGGGAAAAGGTTTAATTATTCAATATTCCTTTTTAAAAAAACTCTTATTTATCATTTTAATTAATTAAAATTAATAATAAATCACTTTAAATCTAACCTAAAAGTTATAAAATTAATAATAAATCAATTAAAATTAATTATAAATTTTCGCCAAAACTTTCCCAGGTGCTATGGTATACGTAACATGTTAAACGACCAATTATAGGTGCATTGGTATACGTATCATGTTAAACGACCGATTATAGGTGCATTGGTATACGTATCATGTTAAAAGACCAAGTATAGGTGCTATGGTATACGTATCATGTTAAGGTGCTATGGTATACGTATCATGTTAAACGACCAAGTATAGGTGCTATGGTATACGTATCATGTTAAACGACCGAGTATAAGTGCATTGGTATATGTATCATGTTAAACGACCAAGTATAGGTGCTATGGTATACGTATCATGTTAAACGACCAAGTATAGGTGCATTGATATAAGTATCATGTTAAATGACCAAGTATAGGTGCTATGGTATACGTATCATGTTAAACGACCAAGTATAGGTGCTATGGTATACGTATCATGTTAAACGACCAAGTATAGGTGCATTGGTATACTTATTATTATTATTATTATTATTATTATTATTATTATTATTATTATTATTATTATTATTATTATTATTATTATTATTATTATTATTATTACTGGTCTCAACTTCTCACCAAAAAAATGGCGCCAAGAATTCCTATAAAAAACATGGCGCCAAGAATTCCCATAAAAAACATGGCGCCAAAACTTCCCACCAAAAGCTACCAGATCTGCTCTATATATCACATACAGAAAACTTGAGATCTTATCCCGCCAAAAGCTACCAAATCTTATCCTCAAAACCACTCAACCTCACAACCTCTTATCTTCACACAAATTGCAAAACCAGAGATGGAGCCATTTAATCCTTTTATGTATTCTTGTAGAGCAGGAAATATAAAATTAAGAATATCACATAGAGAACATTCATCTGGACGACAATATTATGCATGTCCTCTGTCAAAGGTGAACAATCATACATTTCTTATTTATGTAAATATACAAATAATTGGGTTGTAATCTCTTATAATTTTCTTATTATGTAACAGCCCAGAAAAGATAATGGGTGCGGATATTTTATGTGGAAGGATGCATTTGACGAGTAATTAAGAACAATCTCTTCTCAAGGTTCTGGATCTGCACCAACAGAATGCTCGAGCTGCCATGAAAAAGATCTTAGGATAAACTTGCTGGAATCACAAAAACATGTGCTAGAGACAAGAGTAAGGTTGCTGGAGGTAAGACTTGAAATGACAAGGATTCCTGACGACCACGCATGTCAGTTGGATGCATTACTTCGTGAGCTGTTAGGTGACATGGAAAATCTTCGTATGTTGTAGTAGTAGTAGTAGTAGTAGTAGTAGTAGTAGTAGTAGTAGTAGTAGTAGTAGTAGTAGTTGTTGTTGTTGTTGTTGTTGTTACTGATCAAAGTAGTAGTTGTTCTTGTAGTTGTTGTTGTTGATGTTGTTGTTGTTCTTGTAGTATGTATCTGTCAAGTATTTTTAAAGCTGACCATGTTCTTAGTTAACCAGATTATGGTGTCCAAACACCCCTTTTCCAATACTAAATTACATATGTTCAAAGAATGAAACTGAAGAAACAATATTACATTTAACAAACACGAATTAAGAACTATATTAATTCATCATAAATTTAATATTTTTGTTTTTCTCATAGCTATATATCTACTCTGTTTCGTCAAGTCTCATCAACAAATCCCAAGCGTTGGATAACCTGGAGATACAACCCAGCTGCTCAAAATTCAAGTCTTCGTTTCTTTTGACCAGATATTTTGTAACGATAGACGATGGAACTAAAGATATGCCGTTTTAATTTTAAAATAGTTTAGGGTTTTTACGTAATGAAAAGACTATCCAAGCATCGGGGTTTTAGTTATGTATTAATAGTTGCAATAAAGTGTATTTTTTATAAATAGCAGCTTTTGCCGGGGACATGTCCCCGGGAAAAGGTTTGGCGGGAATTTTCCCGCGAACAATTAGCATGCTTTTGACTTTGGTCAAATTTTGGTAAAAGTGAAATATACTTTTGGCGGGGACAAGTCCCCGGAGAAAGTTTGCGTTGAATTTTGACTATTCGGTCAAAGTTTGATAAAAATCAAACAATTAGCATGCCGGGGACAAGTCAGCGTATTTATGTGCCACGTCAGATTTTATTTTGTCGTTTAGTGACTTTCGCCGAGGACATGGTGTCCCCGGCGAAAGTCTCCTTGCCCGTCCATCCGATTGTTGTAGTGCATGTCTTCCCCTTGGCACGTCAAAACCGAACCCATATATCCTCCCCCCGTTTTTTTTTTTTTTTTTTTTTTTTTTTTTTTTTTTTTATCATACGCTCCACAAAATTTGAAACACACCAAAACCCTAATTCTCCTCAACCTAAAGTGACGGCAAATCTACTGGTTCTTCTTCTCCACTCGACCAAGCAAGGCAGGCAGGTTTCGAAGGTGGTGCTGGTCGTGGGTTAGTAGCTGTTATCGTGGGGTTTTTCCAACTTGGTTCCTTGTTTTCTTCCCACTTGAACGCCTAGGGTAACACGTCTCTACCCTTTGATCTTTCTCCTTTTGTTTTCCTTAACCTGCTGTCGTGAGATCTCCTTGAGTATGCAGGCATATTCGCCTAAAACACCACATAAAATAATAAGTTTGTCTCATGAATTAACAAGTGAAAACCATGTATAAATCGACCCATTATAACCTGTTTTGGAATCCATTCGACCTATTTATCGACCTTAAAAATAGATGTTAACCCGAGAAATAAAGTCTGGTCACGCATGTTAAAGGACGAGTACGGGTGGCGTTCGTATCTGATTGTGTGCTTGCATGAGTTTTATATACGTCCTGAATGTATGTCGCATGTATGGATATCAAAAGGGTTACAAATTTATATACATGAATCGGATCTAATTAAGGCTGTAAATATGAATATGTGTATGTCGTATTTGATTGCATGCATGGTCGAATGAAACTAGTGTTGAGAATTCGTGGGTGGGTCATGGTATGGTCATAATCTATTCAACTCATATAGTGTATGCATGAGTCTATTGTACGAATTAAAAAGAATAGATATGTAGGGTCTTTTATGTCACGTTAAATGATGAGTAGTGTCGAGGGTATGTCTCGTTTACGTTGTGCACAAATGTTGTGTTTAATGGTTCGAATAGGTGTAAATGTGTATGGGTAATTTGGTGTGTATATGGTGTGTGTACTGTGGTCGAAATGTA
This sequence comes from Chrysanthemum seticuspe, assembly GCA_019973895.1. Taxonomy (NCBI): domain Eukaryota; kingdom Viridiplantae; phylum Streptophyta; class Magnoliopsida; order Asterales; family Asteraceae; genus Chrysanthemum; species Chrysanthemum seticuspe. The sequence goes on along the minus strand of BPTQ01000009.1, from coordinate 26,768,960 downwards.
TGTTTGCTGGGTGAGTTGGAGTGAGTTTAAAACCTGGATTTAACATATACACAAATCGGATATGATGATGTTTAAGTGTCGAGTCGTATTGGTTTTGTTAGGATGTTTCGTATCACCTAAGGTGTATCGATATATAGTGTCATATCAAGAGTATGTTGGCTAATTTTCTTATGTTTCGATATAATTAGTGTCACCGTGAAGGGTACAATTGTTGGTCTCGTTATAAATGGTCATACCAAGATCGTGGCTATTTGAAACCCGAATACAGTTGCCTTGTCTTCCAGTTTGTTAAACGTTATAAATTGCATGTGTCTTTCCTTGTTAAATTGGTAACATGAGTCTAAAATCTAAATTACACTTTAAGCCTTAACTTTGATAATATACGCATTTCACCCTAAACTATTCACTGGGCTTTTTAAGCTCAGCCGCATTTCTTTTTCTGCGGCATGTTTTAGGTTGGAAGATGGGCTTTCATGGGCTGAGAGTTAGATTATTTGAGTGAACCAACCCTAGTTACCTTATTATTTTGGACCTAATTTGAATAGCTATTGTTTTGAGATTTCATTTCATTTTGGACATATTGGATTTTGTATTTTTCTTTGTAAGTCATTCGTTTATATGACTTGGCAATTTATTTTATAAGGCTTCCGTTTGCAAAATTTTATTTGTATGTTCTGATATGACACCAGAATGTGACACTTCTACCCTTGCCGGGTTGGGGTGTTACAATTAAATTGTATCGTGAGGTTGGAATACCAGCGACAAGTTTTGCTTTTCATTTGGTCAGGTCATTTTATCGTCTTCTTGTTCTTATGGCTGGTGCGAGCAGTTATGGAACTTTGTTAAAAAGGCTTTTTGTTTGATATATAGGGTGCGTGTATGATACAATGTTTTGTGGATTGCAAGTATTTGCAAAGGTATGTCATGTTTGTAGCTTTTGATTCATATAACCTAAAGTTTTCAAGAGAGATTTAACGTTGCATTTTTATATATGCTTTTCTTAAGCTAGTACATCTTATATAGCTGCTGCGTATGTTTTTTTGCTTTTTCTGCACCCTTTTAGCAAGTAGTGATAATCGTGTTTGTCGTCTTATACATGTTTTACTATTGTTTAAATCGAGCTTTTTGCCGTTTCTGTGTGTGTGTATAGAGATTATCTATCAATGCATATGTATAAACAATGTTCAATGTTGAAAGAATTGTGTTGTGAACTGAGATTGACTGCATGAAACGGACCCGAGTTACATTTTCACCCATTGAAATGGATCGAAAAGGTTTTTAGTGACAAATGGTCTTATTTAATTGAATGTACAAAAATTTGACAATGATAAGGGTCGTAAAGAATATGGTTTCAATCACGTCTCATGGTCGAAGTGATGGTCGTCACTTGTACTATGTGTAAACATTGAATCTATACTCTACATATTTATGCATTTTAACCATTTTCGTAGCGACTGTTAAAATAAAAAGTATGAATATAATAAATAACTAAACAACAAACATCAATATGATATGCACATCCTCAGCAACTAGTCAACTACTTTTAACAATGATACAATATGAAACATGACTTTTTATGTTAGACAGGTCATTAAGGGCTGCTAGTGACTAATGGCCTTATTTAATTGAATGTACAAAAATTTGCCAATGATAAGGGTTTCACCAATTGCATCTCATGGTCGAAATGGTGGTCGTCACTTGTACTATGCGTAAACATATGTATAAATATGTTGAAAGGTTCATTTTGAGATCCGATTATTGCGAACTAAAATTAACTACTACATGAAATGGACTTGAATTACAGTGTTTATCCAATAAACGACGGATCAATGATAAATTACTTATGTTGTAAAGTCATTTGTTGTAAAATATTTTTTTTATTTAAAAAATATTCAATAAATCATTTGTTGTAAAATTTCAAAAATACAATTTATTTTGTTTTTTTTGTATATTGTTGTAAAACTTCAAGATAAAAACTCAAAAATATTTTTGAAATAAATTTTTTACAAAAAAACGTTTTTGGTTTTTTTTGAATAATTTTCAACAGAATTTTTCGTTAATATTTTAAGTCAAATGTACTTTTGATGAATTAAATATTGGGGTGAAAAGAATGTTCAATTCAGAAAAATACTCGCAATTTATCAAGTATAAAAGGAGATGTTGACTGTTTTTATTCATTCAAATACCAAACCTAGATACGATTAGCATACATATTTATTTATTTTTTCGTTTTGGTTTATAGAATAGGATTCAATGACAGAGCCCAGCCTTGATATTCAGGAAGAGATACTTCTAAGATTGGAAGTAAACGATCTCATCCGATGCAAAAGTGTATGTAAGTCATGGAATTCCTTAATATCAAGTCGTGATTTTGTTGAATCTCAGCTTAACTACATTCGACATACTAATGAAATTGGAGATACAAGAATCGTTACTTTTTTTACCAGCAAAGATAAGTGTCATCTTGTTGGTTCATCTAATGGTCTTGTATGCATCTCTCGTGATTACTCTACTGAATTTTTAGTTGTTAATCCTTCTACTCGCGAGGTGAAAGAACTAAAAAATCTTTCTCAAGACTATAAACAAAGTGTACATGTGTCAGGTTTTGGCTATGATTCATCTATAGATGATTTCAAGGTTGTAATAGCATGCAAGTATCTTCCTAATAACGGCATTATGTTCGACGTGTTAGAATTGAAGACAAACATTTGGAGATCAGTTAGTCAATCTGGTGATTATGATTGGTTGGCTGGGGGTTGGTTGGCGGGGAATGGTATCCTATGCAATGGGTCGATTCACTGGTGGGGATTGGTTGGCGGGGAATGGTATCCTATGCAATGGGTCGATTCACTGGTGGTTGGTTCGAAATTACAAGCCATCAAGAATTGTTTCTTTTGATTTATCCAAAGAGGTTTTCAAAGAAATCCCCCTACCAAAATTGGATGATATAAACAACTCGTGGACTTTGGGAACTATGAAAACCCGTCTATGCATCTTTCCTCGACCAAATATAAACAACTTAAGGAAAAATAAAGAAATGGAGATATGGGTAAGGAGAAACTACAATGCACAAGAGTCTTGGGAACGAGAGTTACCGCCACCTGGTTATGACGCGAAAAAAGTAACGATGGGTTACGTTCCCCACAGAGATTTCTTGTCTGGTCATGTTCACATATGGCTGTTAGAAGAAGGTTCAGGTGCTCCAGTATTGGTGCGAAGCATTGATCATCCCCAAAGTGAAGATATCCGTCCTCATGAGCATATCCCGTTATCCATATATTCGGAAAGTAACTATAATTATGATGACCATGTATTTGTCAGGAGCCTTGTATCTCCACATGGCAATGGTAGTTGTAACGAGGGAAAAGTGATAAGAAAAAGGAAAAACGTGATATCTCCCGATGGTGATGGGAGGAGCGTGAAGAGTATAAGGGAGAGCCTTGTGTCTCACAGTTCCGATGGAGGGAGAGCTAAGAGTAGAAGTCAAACCCATGTATCTTCTGATTCTGATGGCGATGAAAGGAGAGTGGAGAGGAAAAGGAGGGAGAGGGAGAGCCTTGCTTATCATAGTTCCGATGGAGGGAGATTTAAGAGTGAAAGGAAAAGCCTTGTATCTTCTAATTCCGACGACGATGGAAGGAGAGTGGAGAAGGATTCAATGACAGAGCCCAGCCTTGTTATTCAGGAAGAGATACTTCTAAGATTGGAAGTTAAAGATCTCTTCCGATGCAAAAGTGTATGTAAGTCATGGAATTCCTTAATCTCAAGTGGTCGTTTTATTAAATCTCATCTTGACCACATTCTCAGTAAGAGACATACTAATGAAATTGGAGATACAAGAATCTTTGTTCCGATGGCGCTAGTAGTATGTGTATTGATGATTGTTTTTGTTCGAGTATAGGTGATTGTGTACTTGTTGGTTCTTCTAATGGTCTTGTATGCATCTCTCGTAGCTCTCATTGCAAAACTGATTTTTTAGTAGTTAATCCCTCTACTCGCGAGGTGAAAGAACTAAGAAAAATTCCTCCAAGTGGTTGGGAGCATAGTGTATGCGTGGCAGGTTTTGGTTATGATTCATCTATAGATGATTTCAAGGTTCTAATAGGACACCGCGAGACACCTAATGACTATTTAGAGTTTCATGTGTTAGAATTGAAGACAAACATTTGGAGGAGATTATCAGTTGTAGAAGTGGATCAATTATATAATTTCTTTGGGGATGGTATCCTATGCAATGGGGCGTTTCACTGGCCGTTGTATCCAGATAAGAGTAACTGGCAATTGACCAAAATTGTTTCTTTTGATTTATCCAGAGAGGTCTTTAAAGAAATCCCCCTGCCAAAATTGGTGGATGGTCAATGGAAATTGGGGACTATGAAAGACCGTCTATGCGTCTTTGGTTTTCCAAATATAAACATAGAGGAAAATTATGAGGAAATTGAGATATGGGTAATGAGAAACGACAATGTACAAGTGCCTTGGGAACGGAAGTTACTGCCACCTGGTTATGACGCAAACAAAATAACCATGGATTACATTCCCCACAAAGATTTCTTATCTGGTCTTGTTCACATATGGCTGTTAGAAGAAGGTTCAGGTGCTCCGGTATTGGTGCGAAGCATTGATCATCCCCACAGTGAACATCATGAGCATATCCGGTTATCCACATATTCGGAATGTAACTATAATTATGATGAGCATGTATTTGTCAGGAGCCTTGTATCTCCACATGGCAATGGTAATTGTAATGAGGGGAGAGTGAAGAGAAAAAGGAAAAATGTGATATCTCACGATGGTGATGGGAGGAGCGTGAAGAGTAGAAGGGAGAGCCATGTGTCTCACAGTTCCAATGGACGGAGAGCTAAGAGTAAAAGTCAAATCCATGTATCTTCTGATTCCGATGGCGATGAAAGGAGAGTGGAGAGGAAAAGGATGGAGAGGGAGAGCCTTGTTTATCATAGTTCCGATGGAGGGAGAGCTAAGAGTGAAAGGAAAAGCCTTGTATCTTCTCATTCCGGCGACGATGGAAGGAGAGTGGAGAGGCAAAGGAGTGAGAGGAATAGGGAGAGCCGTGTGTTTCATAGTTCCGATGGAGGGAGAGCTAAGAGTAGAAGGCAAAGCCTTGTATCTTCTGATTCCGACGACGATGGAATGAGAGTGGAGAGGCAAAGGAGTGAGAGGAATAGGGAGAGCCGTGTGTTTCATAGTTCCGATGGAGGGAGAGCTACGAGTAGAAGGCAAAGCCTTGTATCTTCTGATTCCAACGACTATGGAAGGAGAGTGGAGAGGAAAAGGAGTGAGAGGAAGAGGGAGAGCTGTGTGTTTCATAGTTCCGATGGAGGGAGAGCTACTAGTAGAAGGCAAAGCCTTGTATCTTCTGATTCCGACGACGATGGAATGAGAGTGGAGAGGCAAAGGAGTGAGAGGAATAGGGAGAGCCGTGTGTTTCATAGTTCCGATGGAGGGAGAGCTACGAGTAGAAGGCAAAGCCTTGTATATTCTGATTCCGGTGACAATGAAAGGGAGAGGGAGAGGAGTCAGAGCGAGAGGCAGATGACAACGACAATGAGGGGAGACACAAGAGAAAAAGGAAGGAAATGATAGAATAACATCGAGACTTATAAAGTCCATCGGTTTTATTCTGATTTGTTTTTGCCTCTTTTTATATGCACATGATTTAATTTAACAAAATTGCAACCAAAAATGGAGGGAAATGCAGACGCCACGATCTCCAAAAAGAAATGCAGAAACCCAATGTTATTTCATTATTTACTGTCTACTTGTAACATAAATTATGGGCATTAAATTATAACTTCCTATTTGATTTATCAGTTAAATGAAGGCCGGGAGAACCATGGGTTTGTCGTATCGAGTTTGAGATGTTAGTGACTTCATCGCACATTGCATTAAATTAGAACATATTTCGGTTTTTTACATCGTATGTAACAATATTTGCATCTAGTTGCCACTGCAGGTAAAATAATTGCACCAAAATGCAAGATACTTCAATTTTTACCAACTGGTGTGTGACATACTTAAAGTTACATCAGTATATAAACATTTACATACATCGAAACAGAACAAAACAAAGTTTCTTGTATACAATGACAATATGAAAAATATGTTACATTTTGTGTGCAATTAACCTTAAAATAAGTCATTTGATAATCAGTGTCGTTGCACCTAAAACATTCTTGATTATTGACTACTAGTAAATCAAACAGGTTATTCAAAGACAACATTTATGGTGCAAACTGGAGATTACGACTTGAAATTGCAAGAAACAAATAAACAGTATCAAACGCACATCCTAGAACCCTCTTATATTTTGACAGATAAAATAAAAAATGTATATCACAACTCATATAATGCTTATACGAGCACCACAAGATCAATAGTATCTAATAGGCATAGAACTCGTAAACTATTGTAAATTTCATATCTACATATTGATAAGGATTGACTTTAATCTAATTTTATTGATCAAAAGCTGAAAAACTTACCTCACAGTCTTCAAATTCCTCATCTACATATTCTGGTTCGTCAAAACAATCATCCTGAAAAAGAAGAGGTGCAGCTTCTCTCATTCTTTGAGGCTCTCTGTCGTTGCGGTCTATAACTGAAATAAGCCTTCGTTTAAGGCTATCTTCAATCGATTTTGCATCATGGGAATGTAGTGAGATTGAGAAGTTTAAAAATATAAATCTAGACTTGTTACTAAGGGTTATAATCACAGGGAAGGTATTGATTATGAAGAAACATTTAGTCCAGTTGTTAAAATGGTTACTGTTAGGTGTCTTATTGCTTTATCTGTTTCTAACAATTGGCCTTTATTTCAACTGGATGTTAATAATGCTTTCTTATATGGAGATTTGTATGAAGATGTGTATATGCAGTTGCCTCCTGGTTATTATGATAAAAATGAAACTAGAGTGTGTAAATTGAATAAGTCTTTGTATGGTTTAAAACAAGCTCCTAGGCAGTGGAATGAAAAACTCACCACTGCTTTGGTGGAAAATGGTTTTAAACAAAGTCTTAATGATTACTCTTTGTACACTAAAGATTGTGATGGTGTTTTCATGGCATTATTGGTTTATGTGGATGATATTGTCATCACCGGTAATAATGTTAGTGAGATTGAGAAGTTTAAAAAGTTTCTAAATTCAAAGTTTATGATTAAAGATCTTGGTCCACTTAAATATTTTTTGGGGATTGAAGTTTTAAATTGTGAATCTGGTCTTTGTCTTTCTCAAAGAAAGTACTGTTTGGATTTGTTACTTGAATATGGGTTGTTGGCTTGTAAGCCTGCTGCTACTCCTTTGCAGCAGAATGTGGTTTTGAGTCATGTTGAGACTGAAAATGATAAATTTCTGTCTAATATGACTGAGTATCAAAAATTGGTTGGAAAGCTTATATACTTATCTAAGTCAGCATATGCATGCTCCTCTTAACTCTCATTTTACAGCTGCACTTAGAGTTTTGAGATACTTAAAACAGGCTCCTGGTACAGGTATTCAGTTTGTGTATGGTAAAAGTATTAATTTGTATGCTTATTCAGATGCAGATTGGGCTAAGTGTCCTGTTTCTAGGAAATCAGTTTCTGATTTTTGTGTCTATTTTTGCAATAATCTGATTTCTTGGAAAAGTAAGAAACAAGCCACTATTTCTAGATCTTCTGCTGAATCTGAGTATAGATGTCTTGCATCTACTACTTGTGAGCTTATTTAGGTTATAAAAATCTTTAAAGATTTGGGTATAGAGGATTTGTTACCTGCAAGTTTATTATGTGAGATTGATTTACATCTTGTTGCAGATATATCTTCAGGGGTTATTAAAACTTTGAAAGTTGCTTCTGCTATTCAGATTGCTGCTAATCCTGTATCTTCAGGGGTTATTAAAACTTTGAAAGTTGCTTCTGCTAACAATGTTGCAGATATATTTACTAAAGGGTTGAGTGTTTCTCAACACAAGTTGTTTTGTGATAAGCTTGGTCTGATAGATTTGTTCAAGCCATGAGCTTGAGAGGGGGTGTTGAAATATATGAGTTGGGATACAAGCTCATGTTTGACTTTAAGTCAAAGGGCTTGTTGTGCCATTTTGGTCTAATGTTTGTATGTTTAGCTGTTGTTAGCAGGTTCTAATCTTTTGAAAGGTTAAAGTGTAACTTGGCTTCTATAAAAGCTGGACCTAACTCTTGGCTGGATTATTATCTCTTTCACATATCGTTTCTCTCTCACAAAAGTTGTAGTCTCTTTCTCTCAAGTGTGGTCTGGTATTGTTGGTGTTAGTTAACTCTGATCATCTTGATCAGTTTTATAGATTGTTAGGTTGTATTGAGAGTTGTAGTGAGGATCTGGTGTATTCATATATTTGTAGTGAGATAGATAGAACCCTTCTTAAGGGGATTATCTTTGTCTTGTGTATTTGTTTGGTGAGCACACGTTTTGTAGACTTATCTTCTTGACTATTCAGTTAATAAAAGATTTTATCAAGGGGTGGTTGGCTGGGTGAATTGGTTGTGTTGTGGTTGGTTTAAGAGCAGATCTGGTTATTTTAACAAGAAAAATAGTGAAATAGTCCTTAGATAGTCAATGAGAATGAAAAAAATGTCTGTAAGAATTATGAATGAATTAGACACGTCGGATTGGTGTGCTAGAAGTGCATAAGGACCCAAATGAGAGTTCTTTATTACAAATAGATCATCTATCTCGAAATTTAAAAGATGGATATAATATTAGTAACAATGGCATACAATTACTTTTGGAAGTGATGAAAGCAATGGTTAGTATTATTGAGATTTATTTTTTAATTTTTATTTATTTATTTTTTTAAATTCTTCATTCAGTTATTTGTATTGCTTTTATAGGAGTGATGAGACTTGTTCAGGGTGTTCTGTGGTCTCTTGCGGCTAGTAAATCACCTGGCTTCCAAGGGTTTTTAGTTGCTAGGAATTTCGCTACAAGTACTGCTTCAGGTACATGAATGGTTGTGGTTCTTTCTGTAATCATCACTATAAGCTAGTGCATTATCATTATGTGCCATCATATAAAATGATCTTTTTAGTGATTAAGTTGATTGAAGCGTCATGTTCGTTTAGTTTTTCAAGTGTAATGAAAACTACACAAGTGTGTAACTTGACATAATATGGCGTCAAGGTAAACCACCTGTTTTAACAGAGGCCTATATGAACTTATACCCCATATGGTTCATTTGCTTCCATTTCTATTGCATTATGTGATATTTTGTCATCTCTCTTTGAGCTTTCAAAATGCGCTACATATTATACTCGAATAAAAGAGCGACTACATATCCGCTTTACATTGCAAATGATTTTTTTGCTTCGAAGATGGCTAAGCATCATATCGTTCTAGCTTGAAACTCATTATTCAGAAATCAAGGATTAGTGGATGACCAACCCTTGTTAAAACTCAGCGTATCTTACCAAGCCTTGTTTAAACTCAGCTTATCTTACCAACCCTTGTTTGTTTACAATTATTTCCATCAAATGTTTTCTGAAACATGCTATTTTTGGTTACCAACCAACTTAAACGAAATACCGCAACATATATTCATATGTTGGTTGTACTTCGCATATGCATAACTGTATTTGGATCTTGGAAGGAAATTGGTTCAATTTTACATCAGTTAATAATGCATTAGTGCAAATCTAGTTTAGGTTAACATATTATTCATAAGTCTTTAAAGTCCCCCATGCATGGTAGTTTTGTACCAATATTCTCAATTGTTGACCCCTACCTGGTTTTCTTATTTCTGCATAGCTATCGTCCCGGATGAGAATAGAAACTCTTTAGAGACCATGGAAGAGTTTGAAAGAAGCGTATTTAGTGATCCTCCAGGCAACAACCTAAGTTCAAGTTCCTTCTTTTAAAAGTTGGATCTGCAGAAAAGGGTTAATGAAAGATCTGCAATGAATTCTAGGTTCAATGGCTCTAGAAGAGGATGGCTTGTGGATGGTCTAGATGGCAGTTTTATACCTTTGATGGATGGGTTGGATGGAAAGTTAAATACTTACTTTGAATATGACGTCAATGAAGTAGAGAAAGAAGATTACAAGTTCAGACCATATGTAACATTGTGGCCTGGTAATACTTATGATCTCAAGGTATGAAGAATGAACTATAACTGAATTTTTTAGGTCCAAACTTAATCAAATGAAAATTGATAAAAGAATTAAGGTTTATTTGAAAATGTGTTCTAGCCACTATTGTACGCCTCTTTGTGGTTTGGTCTCAGGTTTGTCTAGCAATTGCCCTTTTTTGCTTTGCTGTGATGTTGGTTGTTTCTAATTTGCTTTAAAATTTGAAGTCTTTTCATCCCATGTTTGTTTTTATTCCCTTGAGATAGGTTTCATTTTAGGTAGAACTTAGTATTGTCTTCTTTTGGGTTGGTCTGGGATGCCCTCGTGTGGGTGAGATTCTGTTACATATCATCCTTTGTAGGTGGGGTTAGAATTAGTTGCAAATGATAGGTTAATGGTCTTATGCGAGCTTTTGTTACACAAAAATATAGTGCCAACGAGTAGCCATCACCTGTTGGTGCAAACTTAAGGTGTATATGGCTTCTAGGTAATCGTCTTTTTGCATATTTTTTTTCTTAATAATTCTTGTATCAAGTTGTAAGTATTTAAGGGGGATAATTGTATATAATGGTTGCTTTGTTTAGGAAACTGGTAGTATGGTTTACATTTGAACAGTTAAACACACAGTCATGGTCACCTAATTATTCTTGTTAATTTGATATGAAACAAACATGTTCAGTTATACAATACTTTGTATGCATCATATAGTCTTGGACTTGCAATTATTTTTGAAAGGTAATAGAATTTATCCTCAAACCATTAACAATTGCATAGTGTTAATGCATGCAAGATATGGGTAAGGATCCAGTGAGAAGAAAACTTAAAATGAGAAGAATGAGAAATAACTATAACCGCATATTTGAGATGCATCGACACGAATTAGATGCATCTTTATTCATTTAGATGCATCACAATTAGTTTCAAAAGTGATTTTGAAGTGAAAACGATGGAAAGTAGTTTTAGCAACAAATTTGATCCGCAGAGGACAAAAAATACATAAGATTCGTCTAACTTGATGAAATGCATCTAAAATATGTATATGCATCTAACTTTTTGTTAGGAAATATATTATGATGCATCTAAAAGATTAAAGATGCATTTGATTCAAATTGATACATTTGTAATGTGTAGTTATAGTTATTTCTCATCCTTCTTATTTTAAGAATTCTTCTCATTTGATCCTTTGTCTGCAAGATATAATCTAAAGTTTTTCAATACAAAGTGATTAATCTGCAAATTTTCAACAGAAAGGTGATTAGGTCTGCAATTTTTCATAAGTATGATATATACATGGTAAATGAGGTTGTGGCTTTGGATATTGTTACTTGTCATTTGTGCCTACAACCTCTTTCTATTGATATTTTCTATATCGAACTTATTTCTTGTTTATATATATTTCTAATGTTGAAATATTATAGGGCTAATAACCTATTAAAGCATCATACTTGTCACAAATGTCAGTTCGACGTAGCGAACAAAAAAAATAGCTCTTCTAGACATTAAACTTAACATGTTGTCTTCAATTGAGTATTATGACTATTTTACCCTTCCAAATTACATAAATGGTCCCTGTGGGTTTGCAAAAATTGCATCCATCGTCCCTAGGCTAAACAAAAATAGTCCCTGTCGTTTGAAAAAATTGCGTCCATCGTCCCGCTTCTCTTCCAATGACAAACCTCAGCTCTTTTCTTCGACTATGTCATTAAAACCCATGTCCCAAATCCACTAAACATCAATCTCAATCTCATTAAAATCAACTGTTAAGCTCATTATCTACAGTGGGACAATACTCAATCTCATTAAAATCAACCGAAGTTTACAAAACACATAATTTTAATACTCAATAACTGTAATCATCAACAGCAAAACCGGCATTGTCATCATAATACTAACATCCACTAATGAAATCAACCATTTACAAACAAAAATAACATCGAACAAATCAAAGGAACTGTTGCAGCTCTATTCAACTTAGCCAATTTGCTTTGTCTAGTTATGAAATTAACACACCTTCACGATTGTCTAAGTGCTTTGTTGCTGCCAGTGTCGGACTCACCTAAATTAAGTCAAAGTCAAAAGTAACTAATCAGAAACCTGAACAATCATTTACACAAATCATGTTTGGGATTCGCATTTCTCGAGTTTCTCTTTCAAACTTGAAACCTCTTTTTCAAAATCGATTCTGGTGGATGTCTCCAGAACTTTAATAACACCTTCAAGCTCTCCTGCCTTTTTGGACCACTCATCAGAATTCTCCTTATAAAGTTCAACAAGTTTGTTTACAGTGGACAGCTCAGAAGACAATCGCTCCTTTGTTGCAGCAGCCGCATCTTTAGAGGAACAGAATTCATTCTGTAAAGCTTCTAACTTTGACTCAAGCTCTTTGACTTTATCATCCTTCCACTTCAACGAGCTAGACGTATCATTGTACCTTCTCTCCAGGTCTGCAAGCTTTGAAGACATGTCAGCTTCCAGTTCATTATGTACCCTTCCTCAGCTCCAAAAGACTGTTGACTTTGGAAGTAAACTCATCATTAAGCCAAAGGTTGTGTCTCTCAACTAACTCCTTCTCTTGAGACAATCGAGCCAGAGAAGCGTGAACACGTAATGCTCAGCCTCAAATTCATTGATACGTGACTCTTTAGCAGAAGCGGTGTCGGTCAAAGCGACAATCTTGTCAAGATATGACTTGATGCTGGAATTCTTCTCATTAATCTCTAAATCCTTGTGCTCAATTAAATGAAACAATTGACTTCTGGATTTTTTGAGCTCTGAAGCTTCTAGTGACAGCCGTTCAATCTCCCCATCCTTGCCAATCTGGAATATATATATATATATATATATATATATATATATATATATATATATATATATATATATATATATATATATATATATAAGTTCAATCAGATCACTTAAATATATAAACGCAAAAAGAAGATACCAGAAAGATGTTATACTATTAAACCCAAATGATTTCTCGACTTCAAACGACATTCGCATGCCCAAAAAAGAAGATACCAGACAGGTGTTATCCTATTAACAAAGGCATGCCCAAAAATGCAGTCTACTACAAAAAATGAGCAAAAAATAACCTCATAGCATATATGTCGCTTCATGATGGATTAAGAATCATACATACGATGTCAAAAGACTACAACTACTAGCCTTTCTAACACGACCAAAAATAGCCAAATCTAAGCCAAAAGTCCAAAACTATATTTCTTATGAGGTTGTCCACATTTTAATAGGGATACTACAAGGTTAAGCGTTCCTATTGAGCATTCACAATCACATAGCAGTACAAGCAGCTCCAAACAGAACTTATAAAAAGAAGCTATGAGAACAGCTAAAGAGTTTATCAAAATCAACCATCCAATCACCAATCAACTATGCGTTGATGGGTCCAACAATTGCCCCATTATTGGAAGCACTCAATCATCCTATAAAACCAAAATATCCAGTTCAAACACATGTTGTCACGTCATTCATATGACCTTATCTTACTATACATTGTGAAAAAAAATAGAAGGGGTCATCAACTCGTCATATTAGCTAACATATCTCTACTTGATCACAAAGAAACCCAAAAAGCTAAGGTCTTTATCACCACTAATTCCACATACAAAGGGTGTTAGCTTTTTCTTTGAAAAAATAAAATAGGTCATCAAATCATTTTAATTAACAAAAATAAAAGCACTCCAACCCAATCATCAATACAAGGGTTAGGATTGTGCAATGTTAAAGTCAACCATTTAGATGTTTGACCCTAAACAGAGTTTTAGGATTAATAATCACACAAACTTTAGTAATGGCATATGTAGATACTGAAATCAGGATCTACTTTACATACAAGAAATATAACATGAATCTTAATCATACAATAAAGCCTTTGACTGCAAGCCAATCTTTATATAGCACAGTTATGATTCAATCAAGATTGGTCATTGTTATTACCTTTAAACCAAAAACCGAAGGAGACGCCAGTGGAGGAGTATAGAGGGTGGCGGCGCCAGAATCATGGTGTCCGGTTAGATGGCGGCTACCAGAGAAGAAGAGAGGAGGAGGAGGATGTAGGGTTACGGGGTTAGTTGCGTGTGTGTTATAGAATGAGTTAAAAAAATTAATTGGGTTATTTATACACTTGGACAAATAATGCAATTTTTATAAATTCAAGGGTAAAATGGTAATCACAATTTTGTATTTTATCTTTATTACTCAATTGAAGACAAACATGTCAAGTTTAATGTCTATAAGAGCTATTTTTTTTGTTCGCTACGTCGAACTGACATTTGTGACAAGTATGATTCTTTAATAGGTTATTAGCCCAATATTATATTATGCAGGGTTTATGAAGACGACATGATTCGAGGAGCTTTATGCATTTTAGTTAGTAATTTATATTGAGTTCTAGTTATGACCTTTTCATTCTAAAGACCATTACAAGGATGTTGGACGTATTGTTTTTTACTTTATTATATTCAAGTGACTATGTTTACTTGATTTTATTGATGATTAATAAAATTGAGTTCAATTTATATTTGGCTTCGATTTAATTATATTTGCGAAAAATTGAGACTGTTGGTTGCCATGATGACTAACTAATTAACGAATGCAAAACCGTGCAAAATGACTTCAATAACAAACACAAAAATGTGCCAAATGTTTTTTGGCAAGGCGGATAAAAATGTGCCAAATACGTTTGGTACAAAAACAGAAACCGTGCCAAATACGTTTGTCACGGTATATAAAACCGTCCCAGTTAATTTTGGCACGATAAACAAAAACCGTGCCAAATAAGCATTTCTACACGGTAAATGAATTGGTACCAAATACGCATTTTGTCACGGTAAATACAAACTGTACCAAAAAAAGCATTTGGCACGGGAAATGAAATGGTACCAAATACACATATGGCACGGGGATATAAAAGTGTGACGAATGCCCATTTGGAACGGAAGATTATCAACCATGCCAAATACCTCACTCACGGCACCGTAAAGTTAAACCGTCCTAAGAACTGTGCCAAATACTATTTAGCACAGTTTCAACCCGACTCAATTGTATTTGTCACCCTCATATTTAGGACGGAGCCAAAAGTGTGCCAAAGCAGTGCCAAATAGCATTTGGCACGACTTTTTGAGTATTTGTCACAGTTTTCCACCGTCCCAAATACCAATTTTTCTTGTAGTGAATTAATACTCTTCCTCAATCACCCCTTTACACAAAAATACAACCATTTTACCACATAGTACAATATAATCAAGCTGCTACTAGGGGTGGCAATTCTCGACACGACACGAACCGCACACGAAGTTAAACAGGTTTGGGTTGAGGATAAACAGGTTTGGGTCAAAAACGGGTCAACCCGTCTAACCCGTTTAATAAACGGGTCGTGTTTGGGTTGAGTAAGTGTTAAACAGGTCAACCCGTGAACCCGTTTAAGTATATAAGATCTTAAAAATAAAATATATAACCTGGTCTTTATGTTGGATGTAGATTAAATGCATTTTGTTATTTACTTAGCATGAGTAAATTATAAATTTATACCTTAGATATCAAGAAAATTGACGCTTATAATTCAGAATATTGTCGCATAGTTATTTCTATGTTATTCATATTTTAGATCCTTATATCATTTTTTGCATTTAAACTAGTTAAATCGACAAACCACCAGCTTTGTTCACTGCTTGACCTATTTACTTAAATGGGTTAAACGGGTCACAAATGTGTTACACGTGTTATGCAGGTCTGGGTTAGGGTTGAGTTTCTTGACACGATTAATAAATGGGTCGTCTTTGGGTAAAGGCTATAATAACCCGCCAACACGCGAACCCGAATAGGTTAACACGAACATGACTCGATTGCCACCCCTAGCTGCTACTCATTTATTGTATAAATCCAATAACCCAAACACTTAAAACACCAGCATAAAAACAAAACTACGCAACTTAAAGGACCAACATGTACAACTTGAAAGACTTGGTTAAAGTTACCCAAATATAAAAGGGTAAAAGCCATAAAATAACAACGTACTTTTTAAATTTTGCCGACTTGAAAAACTTACTTTTTTATTACTTTACTTCACCAATGAACTTTCAAAATTTGTTCCGACTTCACCCATATGACCCGTTTATATTAAAATAATAACTGAAATGACTATATTACCCTCGGCATATGGGTGAAGTCAGAACAAATTTTGAAAGTTCGTTGGTGAAGTCGGAACAAATTTTAAATAATACAAGGGTAATATAGTTATTTCAGTTATTATTTGAATATAAACGGGTCATATGGGTGAAATCGGAACAAATTTTGAAAGTTCGTTTAAAATAATAAAAAAATAAGTGTTTCAAGTCCGAAAAATTTGAAAAAGTACGTTGTTATTTTATGGCTTTTACCCAATATAAAATTCTCACCATCTATAAAGCTGTTGTAACGGAAAATATAAAATTAAAAAATATTTATCGCCACAAATTTTATTACAGGGTACCCGCCGCCGCATCGCGCGGGTACCCTGCTAGTTAACCTATAATGCAGGCCGCATACACAGAAAAAAAACACAAGGCCCGTTTATTTATACCCTAAGTAACCGACAATGTGAATGTATAAAAGGAGATGTCGACTGTACGTTTTTATTCATTCAAATACCAAACCTAGATACGATTAGCATACAGATTTTTTTTTTTTTTTTTTTTTTTCGTTTTTGTTTATAGAATAGGATTCAATGACAGAGCCCAGCCTTGATATTCAGGAAGAGATACTTCTAAGATTGGAAGTAAACGATCTCATCCGATGCAAAAGTGTATGTAAGTCATGGAATTCCATAATCTTAAGTGATCGTTTTATTAAATCTCAGCTTAACTACACTCTCAATAAGAGACATACTAATGAAATTGGAGATACAAGAATCATTGTTTCCCCTACTAACTATAGTACAGTTGTTGGTTCTTCTAATGGTCTTGTATGCATCTCTCGTCATCACTTTACTGATTATTTAGTGGTTAATCCCTCTACTCGCGAGGTGAAAGAACTAAGAAAACTTCCTCGACGTTATTATGAGTATTGTGCATATGTGACAGGTTTTGGTTATGATTCATCTATAGATGATTTCAAGGTTGTAATAGGATACAAGTATCTACCTAATGAGGAAGGCTTTATGTTTAAATTGTTAGAATTGAAGACAAACATTTGGAGATCAGTTCGTCAATCTTGTGGTTATGATTATTTGGATGGGAATGGTATCGTATGCAATGGGGCGATTCACTGGTTGGATTGGGATAAAAAGCCATCAGCAATTGTTTCTTTTGATTTATCCAAAGAGGTTTTCAAAAATATCCGCCTTCCAAAATTGGATGATCAATATGACTCGTGGACTTTGGGGACTATGAAAAACCATCTATGCATCTTTCCTCGACCAGATTACAACTTAAGGAAAAATAAGGAAATGGAGATATGGGTAATGAGAAACTACAATGTACAAGAGTCTTGGGAACGAGAGTTACCGCCACCTGGTTATGACGCGAACAAAATAACCATGTATAATCCCCCCAAAAATTTCTTGTATGGGGGTGTTCACATATGGCTGTTAGAAGAAGGTTCACGTGCTCCAATATTGGTGCGAAGCATTGATCATCCCCACAGTGAACGTCATGAGCATGTCCGGTTATCCACATATTCGGAATGTAATTATAATTACGATGAGCATGTATTCGTGAAGAGCCTTGTATCTCCCCATGGCATGGGTGATGGTGATGGTGATGGTGACGGTGATGGTGATGGTGATGGTGATGGTGATGATGACGGTGATGATGACAGTGATAGTGATGGTGACGGTGATGATGACAGTGATGATGACGGTTGGTGACGGTGATGATGACGGTGATGATGACGGTGATCGTGACGGTGATGATGACGGAGGTGATGGCAATATCAATGATGCTCTTTTCTTGTAACATAATATTTGGCATTCACTTATAACTTCCCATTGGATTGGCTTTCACTTATAGATTCCCTGGTCGAGTAACATCGTTTGATATTTGTGGATGACTGGCGCTATGAGAATTTTGCTTCTTCTTTGTTCTTTTCTATGTTTTACGACTTTCATATTAAAAATCCAATCCATGATTCTGTTAGGGTTTCTTCCATTTGTTTACATATTGTCTTGTGTTAAAGAAGTGCTTTTTCGTAACTTCTGTATGATGGTTTCTTACATGCTTGTAGCATATCATGTGTTAAGATCATATTAAATATTGGCTCTTCAGTTTTATCTTATATCTTCAACAATGATTTTGATCACCTTAGTAACAATGTAATAAAAAAAAAGGCCATACCATTGAGCCCAACGTTGGTAAAAATAGATATTCAAGGCAGAGGTGGGATAGCCCTTGCACGGTCCTCCAGAGCTAAATCAACAATGCTTTTACTTCGATCAGCCTACATTGCCGAGGCTGCAACCAGAAAAATTACCAGAGTTGCATCTGTAGCATCTTTTGACATGTGCTTCAACACAACAAATGTGCTAAGCATACAAGTGGAACCCCCGGTTCCGTCAATTGAGTTAGTTTTGGTAAACGGCAACACTTTAGATGATCACAGGATCAAACTCGATAGTGCAAGTAAACAATAATGTTATGTCTTGGAATCGAGTTTGATCAAGAAAAACAATTCATCGACTTTTTAAATAATATTTTTTATGGACTGCCAATTGGTGCATTCATATTGGATCAGTTTGTTCAGAATTGCTCATTTTTTGTTGACCTTAACACTTGATAAGTGGATTTCAATTTTATTCCATCTCTTAACATGTCAAATAGGTAAAGCAGAAAATAACAAATCCTCAAAAGGAAAAAGGTAGAAGTTGCTCAAAGTGTATTTTGTATGAATTAAACCTCAAATCTGTTTATTTTTAAAAACATGGATTATAGTTCAACTAACTTAACTGTTGACCTGTTTTAATCATATTTGATACGCCACATTTACGTCAAAATAAATACTTTGGTGGTTCAACTTGACAAGATTTCATTTGCATATACAAAGTTTTGTGCTAACCTGTTATTTAACCCATTTGTTTTGCTGCATATGTTCTAATTTAAGATCTCGTGTTTGTGTTTTGATCTTCTATCAGGCATGAGGTGATGATTAATGTAAAACCCGAAAATCTAAAACGCATAAAAAGACTATTTTGCCCTATAATTTAAAACTTATAAAATGCGGAAAATATGTCTATGCTTATTAAATGTGAATCTAATCTAACTTAAGAGTAATTTTAAAACCTAATGTATAAGATTATCAAAAAAATCAATGCACCTTTTGTCTAAAACTTGCATGAACCGAAAATGCTTAAGATACATATATATACATTCTAACTTAATTTATGGCCCAATTAAACTTGGCTTAGGCCCATGTCTTCCCCTTGGCACGTCAAAACCGAACCCATATATCCCCCCCCCCCCCTTTTTTTTTATCATACGCTCCACAAAATTTGAAACACACCAAAACCCTAATTCTCCTCAACCTAAAGTGACGGCAAATCTACTGGTTCTTCTTCTCCACTCGACCAAGCAAGGCAGGCAGGTTTCGAAGGTGGTGCTGGTCGTGGGTTAGTAGCTGTTATCGTGGGGTTTTTCCGCCTTGGTTCCTTGTTTTCTTCCCACTCGAGCGCCTAGGGTAACACGTCTCTACCCTTTGATCTTTCTCCTTTTGTTTTCCTTAACCTGCTGTCATGAGTTCTCCTTGAGTATGCATGCATATTCGCCTAAAACACCACATAAAATAATAAGTTTGTCTCATGAATTAACAAGTGAAGACCATGTATAAATCGACCCATTATAACCTGTTTTGGAATCCATTCGACCTATTTATCGACCTTAAAAATAGATGTTAACCCGAGAAATAAAGTCTGGTCATGCATGTTAAAGGACGAGTACGGGTAGCGTTCGTATCTGATTGTGTGCTTGCATGAGTTTTATATACGTCCTGAATGTATGTCGCATGTATGGATATCAAAAGGGTTACAAATTTATATACATGAATCGGATCTAATTAAGGCTGTAAATATGAATATGTGTATGTCGTATTTGATTGCATGCATGGTCGAATGAAACTAGTGTTGAGAATTCGCGGGTGGGTCATGGTATGGTCATAATCTATTCAACTCATATAGTGTATGCATGAGTCTATTGTACGAATTAAAAAGAATAGATATGTAGGGTCTTTTATGTCACGTTAAATAATGAGTAGTGTCGAGGGTATGTCTTGTTTACGTTGTGCACCCTTTTAGCAAGTAGTGATAATCGTGTTTGTCGTCTTATACATGTTTTACTATTGTTTAAATCGAGCTTTTTGCCATTTCTGTGTATGTGTATAGAGATTATCTATCAATGCATATGTATAAACAATGTTCAATGTTGAAAGAATTGTGTTGTGAACTGAGATTGACTGCATGAAACGGACCCGAGTTACATTTTCACCCATTGAAATGGATCGAAAAGGTTTTTAGTGACAAATAGTCTTATTTAATTGAATGTACAAAAATTTGACAACGATAAGGGTCGTAAAGAATATGGTTTCAATCGCGTCTCATGGTCGAAGTGATGGTGGTCACTTGTACTATGTGTAAACATTGAATCTATACTCTACATATTTATGCATTTTAACCATTTTCGTAGCGACTGTTAAAATTAAAAGTTTGAATATAATAAATAACTAAACAACAAACATCAATACGATGTGCACATCCTAGCAACTAGTCAACTACTATGAACAATGATACAATATGAAACATGACTTTTTATGTTAGACAGGTCATTAAGGGCTGCTAGTGACTAATGGCCTTATTTAATTGAATGTACAAAAATTTGCCAATGATAAGGGTTTCACCAATTGCATCTCATGGTCGAAATGGTGGTCGTCACTTGTACTATGCGTAAACATATGTATAAATATGTTGAAAGGATCATTTTGAGATCCGATTATTGCGAACTAAAATTAACTACTACATGAAATGGACTTGAATTACAGTGTTTATCCAATGAACGACGGATCAATGATAAATTACTTATGTTGTAAAATCACTTGTTGTAAAATAATTTTTTTATTTAAAAAATATTGAAAAAATCATTTGTAGTAAAATTTCAAAAATACAATTTATTTTGGTTTTTTTGTATATTGTTGTAAAACTTCAAGATAAAAACTCAAAAATATTTTTGAAATAATTTTTTTACAAAAAAAAAAACGTTTTTGGTTTTTTTTGAATAATTTTCAACAGAATTTTTCGTTAATATTTTAAGTCAAATGTACTTTTGATGAATTAAATATTGGGGTGAAAAGAATGTTCTATTCAGAAAAATACTCGCAAGTTATCAAGTATAAAAGGAGATGTCGACTGTTTTTATTCATTCAAATACCAAACCTAGATACGATTAGCATACATGTTTATTTATTTTTTTCGTTTTGGTTTATAGCATAGGATTCAATGACAGAGCCCAGCCTTGATATTCAGGAAGAGATACTTCTAAGATTGGAAGTAAACGATCTCATCTGATGCAAAAGTGTATGTAAGTCATGGAATTCCTTAATATCAAGTCGTGATTTTGTTGAATCTCAGCTTAACTACATTCAACATACTAATGAAAATGGAGATACAAGAATCGCTACTTTTTTTACCAGCAAAGATAAGTGTCATCTTGTTGGTTCTTCTAATGGTCTTGTATGCATCTCTCGTGATTACTCTACTGAATTTTTAGTTGTTAATCCTTCTACTCGCGAGGTGAAAGAACTAAAAAATCTTTCTCAAGACTATAAACAAAGTGTACATGTGTCAGGTTTTGGCTATGATTCATCTATAGATGATTTCAAGGTTGTAATAGCATGCAAGTATCTTCCTAATAACGGCATTATGTTTGACGTGTTAGAATTGAAGACAAACATTTGGAGATCAGTTAGTCAATCTGGTGATTATGATTGGTTGGCTGGGAATGGTATCCTATGCAATGGGTCGATTCACTGGTGGTTGGTTCGAAATTACAAGCCATCAAGAATTGTTTCTTTTGATTTATCCAAAGAGGTTTTCAAAGAAATCCCCCTACCAAAATTGGATGATATAAACAACTCGTGGACTTTGGGGACTATGAAAACCCGTCTATGCATCTTTCCTCGACCAAATATAAACAACTTAAGGAAAAATAAAGAAATGGAGATATGGGTAAGGAGAAACTACAATGCACAAGAGTCTTGGGAACGAGAGTTACCGCCACCTGGTTATGACGCGAACAAAGTAACGATGGGTTACGTTCCCCACAGAGATTTCTTGTCTGGTCATGTTCACATATGGCTGTTAGAAGAAGGTTCAGGTGCTCCAGTATTGGTGCGAAGCATTGATCATCCCCAAAGTGAAGATATCCGTCCTCATGAGCATATCCCGTTATCCATATATTCGGAAAGTAACTATAATTATGATGACCATGTATTTGTCAGGAGCCTTGTATCTCCACATGGCAATGGTAGTTGTAACGAGGGAAAAGTGATAAGAAAAAGGAAAAACGTGATATCTCCCGATGGTGATGGGAGGAGCGTGAAGAGTATAAGGGAGAGCCTTGTGTCTCACAGTTCCGATGGAGGGAGAGCTAAGAGTAGAAGTCAAATCCATGTATCTTCTGATTCTGATGGCGATGAAAGGAGAGTGGAGAGGAAAAGGAGGGAGAGGGAGAGCCTTGCTTATCATAGTTCCGATGGAGGGAGATTTAAGAGTGAAAGAAAAAGCCTTGTATCTTCTAATTCCGACGACGATGGAAGGAGAGTGGAGAAGGATTCAATGACAGAGCCCAGCCTTGATATTCAGGAAGAGATACTTCAAAGATTGGAAGTTAAAGATCTCTTCCGATGCAAAAGTGTATGTAAGTCATGGAATTCCTTAATCTCAAGTGGTCGTTTTATTAAATCTCATCTTGACCACATTCTCAGTAAGAGACATACTAATGAAATTGGAGATACAAGAATCTTTGTTTCCGATGGCGCTAGTAGTATGTGTATTGATGATTGTTTTTGTTCGAGTATAGGTGATTGTGTACTTGTTGGTTCTTCTAATGGTCCTGTATGCATCTCTCGTAGCTCTCATTGCAAAACTGATTTTTTAGTAGTTAATCCCTCTACTCGCGAGGTGAAAGAACTAAGAAAAATTCCTCCAAGTGGTTGGGAGCATAGTGTATGCGTGGCAGGTTTTGGTTATGATTCATCTATAGATGATTTCAAGGTTCTAATAGGACACCGCGAGACACCTAATGACTATTTAGAGTTTCATGTGTTAGAATTGAAGACAAACATTTGGAGGAGATTATCAGTTGTAGAAGTGGATCAATTATATAATTTCTTTGGGGATGGTATCCTATGCAATGGGGCGTTTCACTGGCCGTTGTATCCAGATAAGAGTAACTGGCAATTGACCAAAATTGTTTCTTTTGATTTATCCAGAGAGGTCTTTAAAGAAATCCCCCTGCCAAAATTGGTGGATGGTCAATGGAAATTGGGGACTATGAAAGACCGTCTATGCGTCTTTGGTTTTCCAAATATAAACATAGAGGAAAATTATGAGGAAATTGAGATATGGGTAATGAGAAACGACAATGTACAAGTGCCTTGGGAACGGAAGTTACTGCCACCTGGTTATGACGCAAACAAAATAACCATGGATTACATTCCCCACAAAGATTTCTTATCTGGTCTTGTTCACATATGGCTGTTAGAAGAAGGTTCAGGTGCTCCGGTATTGGTGCGAAGCATTGATCATCCCCACAGTGAACATCATGAGCATATCCGGTTATCCACATATTCGGAATGTAACTATAATTCTGATGAGCATGTATTTGTCAGGAGCCTTGTATCTCCACATGGCAATGGTAATTGTAATGAGGGGAGAGTGAAGAGAAAAAGGAAAAATGTGATATCTCCCGATGGTGATGGGAGGAGCGTGAAGAGTAGAAGGGAGAGCCATGTGTCTCACAGTTCCAATGGAAGGAGAGCTAAGAGTAAAAGTCAAATCCATGTATCTTCTGATTCCGATGGCGATGAAAGGAGAGTGGAGAGGAAAAGGATGGAGAGGGAGAGCTAAGAGTGAAAGGAAAAGCCTTGTATCTTCTCATTCCGGCGACGATGGAAGGAGAGTGGAGAGGCAAAGGAGTGAGAGGAATAGGGAGAGCCGTGTGTTTCATAGTTCCGATGGAGGGAGAGCTAAGAGTAGAAGGCAAAGCCTTGTATCTTCTGATTCCGACGACGATGGAATGAGAGTGGAGAGGCAAAGGAGTGAGAGGAATAGGGAGAGCCGTGTGTTTCATAGTTCCGATGGAGGGAGAGCTACGAGTAGAAGGCAAAGCCTTGTATCTTCTGATTCCAACGACTATGGAAGGAGAGTGGAGAGGAAAAGGAGTGAGAGGAAGAGGGAGAGCTGTGTGTTTCATAGTTCCGATGGAGGGAGAGCTACTAGTAGAAGGAAAAGCCTTGTATCTTCTGATTCCGACGACGATGGAATGAGAGTGGAGAGGCAAAGGAGTGAGAGGAATAGGGAGAGCCCGTGTGTTTCATAGTTCCGATGGAGGGAGAGCTAAGAGTAAAAGGCAAAGCCATGTATCTTCTGATTCCGATGACAATGAAAGGGAGAGGGACAGGAGTCAGAGCGAGAGGGAGATGCCAACGACAATGAGGGGAGACACAAGAGAAAAAGGAAGGAAATGATAGAATAACATCGAGACTTCTAAAGTCCATCGGTTTTATTCTGATTTGTTTTTCGCTCTTTTATATTGCACATGATTTGATTAACAAAATTGCAACCAAAAATGGAGGGAAATGCAGACGCCAAAAACGGATCTGCAAAAAGAAATGCAGAAACCCAATGTTATTTCATTATTTACTTTCTACTTGTAACATAAATTATGGGCATTAAATTATAACTTCCTATTTGATTTATCAGTTAAGTGAAGGCCGGGAGAACCATGGGTTTGTCGTATCGAGTTTGAGATGTTTGTGATTTCATCGCACATTGCATTAAATTAGAACATATTTCGTTTTTTTTACATCGTATGTAACAATATTTGCATCTAGTTGCAACTGCAGGTAAAATAATTGCACCAAAATGCAAGATACTTCAATTTTTACCAACTGGTGTGTGACATACTTAAAGTTACATCAGTATATAAACATTTACATACATCGAAACAGAACAAAACAAAGTTTCTTGTATACAATGACAATATGAAAAATATGTTACATTTTGTGTGCAATTAACCTTAAAATAAGTCATTTGATAATCAGTGTCGTTGCACCTAAAACATTCTTGATTATTGACTACTAGTAAATCAAACAGGTTATTCAAAGATAACATTTATGGTGCAAACTGGAGATTACGACTTGAAATTGCAAGAAACAAATAAACAGTATCAAACGCACATCCTAGAACCCTCTTATATTTTGACAGATAAAATAAAAAATGTATATCACAACTCATATAATGCTTATACGAGCACCACAAGATCAATAGTATCTAATAGGCATAGAACTCGTAAACTATTGTAAATTTCATATCTACATATTGATAAGGATTGACTTTAATCTAATTTTATTGATCAAAAGCTGAAAAACTTACCTCACAGTCTTCAAATTCCTCATCTACATATTCTGGTTCGTCAAAACAATCATCCTGAAAAAGAAGAGGTGCAGCTTCTCTCATTCTTTGAGGCTCTCTGTCGTTGCGGTCTATAACTGAAATAAGCCTTCGTTTAAGGCTATCTTCAATCGATTTTGCATCATGGGAATGTAGTGAGATTGAGAAGTTTAAAAATATAAATCTAGACTTGTTACTAAGGGTTATAATCAGAGGGAAGGTATTGATTATGAAGAAACATTTAGTCCAGTTGTTAAAATGGTTACTGTTAGGTGTCTTATTGCTTTATCTGTTTCTAACAATTGGCCTTTATTTCAACTGGATGTTAATAATGCTTTCTGTGGAAACGTAGAGGGGGTGAATACGTTACCGTTTAAAAACTTTAGATCTTTAGTATCAAATTGCTTATAAAGCTTGTTATAATATGTAAGTGCCAATTATTGTTTATGACTAATATAAAGCATAGTAAACTAAGTTGTCACATAATCATGAACACCAAACCACATCACAAACAATAGTATAGTGCAAGTATAAAAGTAAAGAGATAAAGAAAGGAAAGTGCAAACCGAACACGAGGATTTATAGTGGTTCGGTCACGGATCTCCTTTCCGCCCTACTCCACTCCCCGAGTACCCAACTCGAGAGTTACTTCACTAAATCAACAAGCTCCCTTCTCGGCGGAGAAAACCTTACAATCGTCGCTTACACTTTTTCCGGTACAAAGCTAAATACCGGGTTCTAGTTCGAGGTAGAACCAACCTAACGTCGCCTATACAATATTTCCGACACTAAGCTAGATGTCGAGTTCTTTTACAAGGGTACAACCACTCCCAATATGTTTTATGGCCCAACATAACAAACCTTGTGTTTTATGGCACAAACACATAAACCATCTAATCTAGTTTGGTGAAAGTGTTGTTATGATGCAATGATGTTTACACTAATGATCCATGACACAAATGTCTAATGGATATGAATGACTACTTCTAAATGAACTTCCATTGATAGGAAGCCTTCATGATGAAGATCACAAGTTCCATAAACTTGTTGTGATAGATCTTCAGCTTGTGATGAGTGGAGATGGCTAGATCTCCAAGCTTTCTTTGGTTGATCAAGATGTAGAGTATGCTTACAACAAAGATGAATGTTAGAAGCATTATGATCATGTGATGGTGAGGGAGATTAATGTATGTTTCGACATTGTTATCTACAGATCTAAATGATGCAAGAAAGGTAGAGAGAAAGTGTGTTGAAGGGATGAATAAACAACTTGGTTTGGCTTGCTATTTATAGCCAAAATGGACAGGAGCGTCCACGGACCACGGAACCCTTAAAAGGGTTCCGCCCGTGTACCATTTTGGTACCGTGGGGGTCTGACAGCAAGATTACCAAAATCTTGCCAAAGTCAACCAAATCCATCCAAGATTGTGTAAGCTATGTAGAGTCCAAATCTAAACAAAATATTCTATGAAATCTTTTAGAGATTACAAAGATGATGCATGCCATGATGTAACATGTATTTCCATTTTAAGATTAAAAGGTTTATCAAAGTAAACTTGTAAAATGTATTATGTAACTAGTTAATGAAATGTCTAGTTACCTTTAGAAATACTTGTGAATGCAAAATGTAAAATGAGGTTCTAAATAGAATGGTTAACCTATTAAAATACTTAGTGACTCTAAACGTATTTTAAACATTCTATATGATTTGTTAATGGGTTTGATCATAATGCCACATAACAAACATGTACGAACCTGTGTTGTAACATACGAGGACTTGAGACATCGAGAGGTGTTGAATGTATGTTGAGACAAATGTAATCACAAGTAACTTGTACATTTTACGTTATGTATTACAAGTTACATGTTTGTCATCAATCAAAACAAACGAGACTGTATAGATTAAATATCGTAATATTTGCACTAACACTTTCTTATATGGAGATTTGTATGAAGATGTGTATATGCAGTTGCCTCCTGGTTATTATGATAAAAATGAAACTAGAGTGTGTAAATTGAATAAGTCTTTGTATGGTTTAAAACAAGCTCCTAGGCAGTGGAATGAAAAACTCACCACTACTTTGGTGGAAAATGGTTTTAAACAAAGTCTTAATGCTTCTGCTAACAATGTTGCAGATATATTTACTAAAGGGTTGAGTGTTTCTCAACACAAGTTGTTTTGTGATAAGCTTGGTCTGATAGATTTGTTCAAGCCATGAGCTTGAGAGGGGGTGTTGAAATATATGAGTTGGGATACAAGCTCATGTTTGACTTTAAGTCAAAGGGCTTGTTGTGCCATTTTGGTCTAATGTTTGTATGTTTAGCTGTTGTTAGCAGGTTCTAATCTTTTGAAGGGTTAAAGTGTAACTTGGCTTCTATAAAAGCTGGACCTAACTCTTGGCTGGATTATTATCTCTTTCACATATCGTTTCTCTCTCACAAAAGTTGTAGTCTCTTTCTCTCAAGTGTGGTCTGGTATTGTTGGTGTTAGTTAACTTTGATCATCTTGATCAGTTTTATAGATTGTTAGGTTGTATTGAGAGTTGTAGTAGGATCTGGTGTATTCATATATTTGTAGTGAGATAGATAGAACCCTTCTGAAGGGGATTATCTTTGTCTTGTGTATTTGTTTGGTAAGCACACGTTTTGTGGACTCATCTTCTTGACTATTCAGTTAATAAAAGATTTCACCAAGGGATGGTTGGCTGGGTGAATTGGTTGTGTTGTGGTTGGTTTAAGAGCAGATCTGGTTATTTTAACAAGAAAAATAGTGAAATAGTCCTTAGATAGTCAATGAGAATGAAAAAAATGTCTGTAAGAATTATGAATGAATTAAACACGTCGGATTGGTGTGCTAAAAGTGCATAAGGACCCAAATGAGAGTTCTTTATTACAAATAGATCATCTATCTCAAATTTAAAAGATGGATATAATATTAGTAACAATGGCATACAATTACTTTTGGAAGTGATGAAAGCAATGGTTAGTATTATTGAGATTTTTTTTTTTTTTTTTTTTTTTTTTTTTTTTTTTTTTTTTTTTTAAAGAATTCTTCATTCAGTTATTTGTATTGCTTTTATAGGAGTGATGAGACTTGTTCAGGGTGTTCTGTGGTCTCTTGCGGCTAGTAAATCACCTGGCTTCCAAGGGTTTTTAGTTGCTAGGAATTTCGCTACAAGTACTGCTTCAGGTACATGAATGGTTGTGGTTCTTTCTGTAATCATCACTATAAGCTAGTGCATTATCATTATGTACCATCATATAAAATGATCTTTTTAGTGATTAAGTTGATTGAAGCGTCATGTTCGTTTAGTTTTTCAAGTGTAATGAAAACTACACAAGTGTGTAACTTGACATAATATGGCGTCAAGGTAAACCACCTGTTTTAACAGAGGCCTATATGAACTTATACCCCATATGGTTCATTTGCTTCCATTTCTATTGCATTATGTGATATTTTGTCATCTCTCTTTGAGCTTTCAAAATGCGCTACATATTATACTCGAATAAAAGAGCGACTACATATCCGCTTTACATTGCAAATGATTTTTTTGCTTCGAAGATGGCTAAGCATCATATCGTTCTAGCTTGAAACTCATTATTCAGAAATCAAGGATTAGTGGATGACCAACCCTTGTTAAAACTCAGCTTATCCTACCAAGCCTTGTTTAAACTCAGCTTATCTTACCAACCCTTGTTTGTTTACAATTATTTCCATCAAATGTTTTCTGAAACGTGCTATTTTTGGTTACCAACCAACTTAAACGAAATACCACAACATATATTCATATGTTGGTTGTACTTCGCATATGCATAACTGTATTTGGATCTTGGAAGGAAATTGGTTCAATTTTACATCAGTTAATAATGCATTAGTGCAAATCTAGTTTAGGTTAACATATTATTCATAAGTCTTTAAAGTCCCCCATGCATGGTAGTTTTGTACCAATATTCTCAATTGTTGACCCCTACCTGGTTTTTTTATTTCTGCATAGCTATCGTCCCGGATGAGAATAGAAACTCTTTAGAGACCATGGAAGAGTTTGAAAGAAGCGTATTTAGTGATCCTCCAGGCAACAACCTAAGTTCAAGTTCCTTCTTTTAAAAGTTGGATCTGCAGAAAAGGGTTAATGAAAGATCTGCAATGAATTCTAGGTTCAATGGCTCTAGAAGATGATGGCTTGTGGATGGTCTAGATGGCAGTTTTATACCTTTGATGGATGGGTTGGATGGAAAGTTAAATACTTACTTTGAATATGACGTCAATGAAGTAGAGAAAGAAGATTACAAGTTCAGACCATTATGTAACATTGTGGCCTGGTAATACTTATGATCTCAAGGTATGAAGAATGAACTATAACTGAATTTTTTAGGTCCAAACTTAATCAAATGAAAATTGATAAAAGAATTAAGGTTTATTTGAAAATGTGTTCTAGCCACTATTGTACGCCTCTTTGTGGTTTGGTCTCAGGTTTGTCTAGCAATTGCCCTTTTTTGCTTTGCTGTGATGTTGGTTGTTTCTAATTTGCTTTAAAATTTGAAGTCTTTTCATCCCATGTTTGTTTTTATTCCCCTGAGATAGGTTTCATTTTAGGTAGAACTTAGTATTGTCTTCTTTTGGTTGGTCTGGGATGCCCTCGTGTGGGTGAGATTCTGTTACATATCATCGTTTGGAGGTGGGGTTAGAATTAGTTGCAAATGATAGGTTAATGGTCTTATGCGAGCTTTTGTTACACAAAAATATAGTGCCAACGAGTAGCCATCACCTGTTGGTGCAAACTTAAGGTGTATATGGCTTCTAGGTAATCGTCTTTTTGCATATTTTTTTTCTTAATAATTCTTGTATCAAGTTGTAAGTATTTAAGGGGGATAATTGTATATAATGGTTGCTTTGTTTAGGAAACTGGTAGT
Source organism: Chrysanthemum seticuspe (assembly GCA_019973895.1). Classification (NCBI taxonomy): domain Eukaryota; kingdom Viridiplantae; phylum Streptophyta; class Magnoliopsida; order Asterales; family Asteraceae; genus Chrysanthemum; species Chrysanthemum seticuspe. Next base: position 26,738,301 of record BPTQ01000009.1, on the reverse strand, counting down.
ATGGTTTACATTTGAACAGTTAAACACACACTCATGGTCACCTAATTATTCTTGTTAATTTGATATGAAACAAACATGTTCAGTTATACAATACTTTGTATGCATCATACAGTCTTGGACTTGCAATTATTTTTGAAAGGTAATAGAATTTATCCTCTAACCATTAACAATTGCATAGTGTTAATGCATGCAAGATATGGGTAAGGATCCGGTGAGAAGAAAACTTAAAATGAGAAGAATGAGAAATAACTATAACCGCATATTTGAGATGCATCGACTCGAATTAGATGCATCTTTATTCATTTAGATGCATCACAATTAGTTTCAAAAGTGATTTTGAAGTGAAAACGATGCAAAGTAGTTTTAGCAACAAATTTGATCCGCAGAGGACAAAAAATACATAAGATTCGTCTAACTTGATGAAATGCATCTAAAATATGTATATGCATCTAACTTTTTGTTAGGAAATATATTATGATGCATCTAAAAGATTAAAGATGCATTTGATTCAAATTGATACATTTGTAATGTGTAGTTATAGTTATTTCTCATCCTTCTTATTTTAAGAATTCTTCTCATTTGATCCTTTGTCTGCAAGATATAATCTAAAGTTTTTCAATACAAAGTGATTAATCTGCAAATTTTCAACAGAAAGGTGATTAGGTCTGCAATTTTTCATAAGTATGATATATACATGGTAAATGAGGTTGTGGCTTTGGATATTGTTACTTGTCATTTGTGCCTACAACCTCTTTCTATTGATATTTTCTATATCGAACTTATTTTTTGTTTATATATATTTCTAATGTTGAAATATTATACGGCTAATAACCTATTAAAGCATCATACTTGTCACAAAAGTCAGTTCGACGTAGCGAACAAAAAAAATAGCTCTTCTAGACATTAAACTTAACATGTTTGTCTTCAATTGAGTATTATGACTATTTTACCCTTCCAAATTACATAAATGGTCCCTGTGGGTTTGCAAAAATTGCATCCATCGTCCCTAGGCTAAACAAAAATAGTCCCTGTCGTTTGAAAAAATTGCGTCCATCGTCCCGCTTCTCTTCCAATGACAAACCTCTTTTCTTCGACTATGTCATTAAAACCCATGTCCCAAATCCACTAAACATCAATCTCAATCTCATTAAAATCAACTGTTAAGCTCATTATCTACAGTAGGACAATACTCAATCTCATTAAAATCAACCGAAGTTTACAAAACACATAATTTTAATACTCAATAACTGTAATCATCAACAGCAAAACCGGCATTGTCATCATAATACTAACATCCACTAATGAAATCAACCATTTACAAACAAAAATAACATCGAACAAATCAAAGGAACTGTTGCAGCTCTATTCAACTTAGCCAATTTGCTTTGTCTAGTTATGAAATTAACACACCTTCACGATTGTCTAAGTGCTTTGCTGCTGCCAGTGTCGGACTCACCTAAATTAAGTCAAAGTCAAAAGTAACTAATCAGAAACCTGAACAATCATTTACACAAATCATGTTTGGGATTCGCATTTATCGAGTTTCTCTTTCAAACGTGAAACCTCTTTTTCAAATTCGATTCTGGTGGATGTCTCCAGAACTTTAATAACACCTTCAAGCTCTCCTGCCTTTTTGGACCACTCATCAGAATTCTCCTTATAAAGTTCAACAAGTTTGTTTACAGTGGACAGCTCAGAAGACAATCGCTCCTTTGTTGCAGCAGCCGCATCTTTAGAGGAACAGAATTCATTCTGTAAAGCTTCTAACTTTGACTCAAGCTCTTTGACTTTATCATCCTTCCACTTCAACGAGCTAGACGTATCATTGTACCTTCTCTCCAGGTCTGCAAGCTTTGAAGACATGTCAGCTTCCAGTTCATTATGTACCCTTCCTCAGCTCCAAAAGACTGTTGACTTTGGAAGTAAACTCATCATTAAGCCAAAGGTTGTGTCTCTCAACTAACTCCTTCTCTTGAGACAATCGAGCCAGAGAAGCGTGAACACGTAATGCTCAGCCTCAAATTCATTGATACGTGACTCTTTAGCAGAAGCGGTGTCGGTCAAAGCGACAATCTTGTCAAGATATGACTTGATGCTGGAATTCTTCTCATTAATCTCTAAATCCTTGTGCTCAATTAAATGAAACAATTGACTTCTGGATTTTTTGAGCTCTGAAGCTTCTAGTGACAGCCGTTCAATCTCCCCATCCTTGCCAATCTGGAAATATATATATATATATATATATATATATATATATATATATATATATATATATATATATATATATATATATATATATATATATATATATATATATATATATATATATATATATAAGTTCAATCAGATCACTTAAATATATAAACGCAAAAAGAAGATACCAGACAAATGTTATACTATTAAACCCAAATGATTTCTCGACTTCAAACGACATTCGCATGCCCAAAAAAGAAGATACCAGACAGGTGTTATCCTATTAACAAAGGCATGCCCAAAAATGCAGTCTACTACAAAAAATGAGCAAAAAATAACCTCATAGCATATATGTCGCTTCAAGATGGATTAAGAATCATACATACGATGTCAAAAGACTACAACTACTAGCCTTTCTAACACTACCAAAAATAGCCAAATCTAAGCCAAAAGTCCAAAACTATATTTCTTATGAGGTTGTCCACATTTTAATAGGTATACTACAAGGTTAAGCGTTCCTATTGAGCATTCACAATCACATAGCAGTACAAGCAGCTCCAAACAGAACTTATAAAAAGAAGCTATGAGAACAGCTAAAGAGTTTATCAAAATCAACCATCCAATCACCAATCAACTATGCGTTGATGGGTCCAACAATTGCCCCATTATTGGAAGCACTCAATCATCCTATAAAACCAAAATATCCAGTTCAAACACATGGTGTCACGTCATTCATATGACCTTATCTTACTAGACATTGTGAAAAAAAAAATAGAAGGGGTCATCAACTCGTCATATTAGCTAACATATCTCTACTTGATCACAAAGAAACCCAAAAAGCTAAGGTCTTTATCACCACTAATTCCACATACAAGGGGTGTTAGCTTTTTCTTTGAAAAAATAAAAGAGGTCATCAAATCATTTTAATTGACAAAAATAAAAGCACTCCAACCCAATCATCAATACAAGGGTTAGGATTGTGCAATGTTAAAGTCACCCATTTAGATGATTGACCCTAAACAGAGTTTTAGGATTAATAAACACACAAACTTTAGTAATGGCATATGTAGATACTGAAATCAGGATCTACTTTACATACAAGAAATATAACATGAATCTTAATCATACAATAAAGCCTTTGACTGCAAGCCAATCTTTATATAGCACAGTTATGATTCAATCAAGATTGGTCATTGTTATTACCTTTAAACCAAAAACCGAAGGAGACGCCAGTGGAGGATTATAGAGGGTGGCGGCGCCAGAATCATGGTGTCCGGTTAGATGGCGGCTACCAGAGAAGAAGAGAGGAGGAGGATGTAGGGTTACGGGGTTAGTTGTGTGTGTGTGTTATAGAATGAGTTAAAAAAATTAATTGGGTTATTTATACACTTGGACAAATAATGCAATTTTTATAAATTCAAGGGTAAAATGGTAATCACAATTTTGTATTTTATCTTTATTACTCAATTGAAGACAAACATGTCAAGTTTAATGTCTATAAGAGCTATTTTTTTTGTTCGCTACGTCGAACTGACATTTGTGACAAGTATGATTCTTTAATAGGTTATTATCCCAATATTATATTATGCAGGGTTTATGAAGACGACGTGATTCGAGGAGCTTTATGCATTTTAGTTAGTAATTTATATTGAGTTCTAGTTATGACCTTTTCATTCTAAAGACCATTACAAGGATGTTGGACGTATTGTTTTTTACTTTATTATATTCAAGTGACCATGTTTACTTGATTTTATTGATGATTAATAAAATTGAGTTCAATTTATATTTGGCTTCGATTTAATTATATTTGCGAAAAATTGAGACTGTTGGTTGCTATGATGACTAACTAATTAACGAATGCAAAACCGTGCAAAATGACTTCAATAACAAACACAAAAATGTGCCAAATGTTTTTTGGCAAGGCGGATAAAAATGTGCCAAATACGTTTGGTACAAAAACAGAAACCGTGCCAAATACGTTTGTCACGGTATATAAAAACGTCCCAGTTAATTTTGGCACGATAAACAAAAACCGTGCCAAATAAGCATTCTACACGGTAAATGAATTGGTATCAAATACGCATTTTGTCACGGTAAATACAAACTGTACCAAAAAAAGCATTTGGCACGGGAAATGAATTGGTACCAAATACACATATGGCACGGGATATAAAAGTGTGACGAATGCCCATTTGGAACGGAAGATTATCAACCATGCCAAATACCTCACTCACGGCACCGTAAAGTTAAACCGTCCTAAGAACTGTGCCAAATACTATTTAGCACAGTTTCAACCCGACTCAATTGTATTTGTCACCCTCATATTTAGGACGGAGCCAAAAGTGTGCCAAAGCAGTGCCAAATAGCATTTGGCACGGCTTTTTGAGTATTTGTCACAGTTTTCCACCGTCCCAAATACCAAATTTTCTTGTAGTGAATTAATACTCTTCCTCAATCACCCCTTTTACAAAAAAATACAACCATTTTACCACATAGTACAATATAATCAAGCTGCTACTAGGGGTGGCAATTCTCGACATGACACTAACCGCACACGAAGTTAAACAGGTTTGGGTTGAGGATAAACAGGTTTGGGTCAAAAACGGGTCAACCCGTCTAACCTGTTTAATAAACGGGTCGTGTTTGGGTTGAGTAAGTGTTAAACAGGTCAACCCGTGAACCCGTTTAAGTATATAAGATCTTAAAAATAAAATATATAACCTGGTTTTTATGTTGGATGTAGATTAAATGCATTTTGTTATTTACTTAGTATGAGTAAATTATAAATTTATACCTTAGATATCATGAAAATTGACGCTTATAATTCAGAATATTGTCGCGTAGTTATTTCTATGTTATTCTTATCATATTTTAGATCCTTATATCATTTTTTGCATTTAAACTAGTTAAATCGACAAACCACCAGCTTTGTTCACTGCTTGACCTATTTACTTAAATGGGTTAAACGGGTCACAAATGTGTTACACGTGTTATGCAGGTCTGGGTTAGGGTTGAGTTTCTTGACACGATTAATAAATGGGTCGTCTTTGGGTAAAGGCTATAATAACCCGCCAACACGCGAACCCGAATTGGTTAACACGAACATGACTCGATTGCCACCCCTAGCTGCTACTCATTTATTGTATAAATCCAATAACCCAAACACTTAAAACACCAGCATAAAAACAAAACTACGCAACTTAAAGGACCAACATGTACAACTTGAAAGACTTGGTTAAAGTTACCCAAATATAAAAGGGTAAAAGCCATAAAATAACAACGTACTTTTTAATTTTTGCCGACTTGAAAAACTTACTTTTTTATTACTTTACTTCACCAATGAACTTTCAAAATTTGTTCCGACTTCACCCATATGACCCCGTTTATATTAAAATAATAACTGAAATGACTATATTACCCTCGGCATATGGGTGAAGTCAGAACAAATTTTGAAAGTTCGTTGGTGAAGTCGGAACAAATTTTAAATAATACAAGGGTAATATAGTTATTTCAGTTATTATTTGAATATAAACGGATCATATGGGTGAAATCGGAACAAATTTTGAAAGTTCGTTTAAAATAATAAAAAAATAAGTGTTTCAAGTCCGAAAATTTTGAAAAGTACGTTGTTATTTTATGGCTTTTACCCGATATAAAATTCTCACCATCTATAAACCTGTTGTAACGGAAAATATAAAATTAAAAAATATTTATCGCCACAAATTTTATTACAGGGTACCCGCCGCCGCATCGCGCGGATACCCTGCTAGTTAACCTATAATGCACCTATAATGCAGGCCGCATACACAGAAAAAAAACACAAGGCCCGTTTATTTATACCCTAAGTAACCGACAATGTGAATGTATAAAAGGAGATGTGACTGTACGTTTTTATTCATTCAAATACCAAACCTAGATACGATTAGCATACAGATTTTTTTTTTTTTTTTTTTTTCGTTTTTGTTTATAGAATAGGATTCAATGACAGAGCCCAGCCTTGATATTCAGGAAGAGATACTTCTAAGATTGGAAGTGAATGATCTCATCCGATGCAAAAGTGTATGTAAGTCATGGAATTCCTTAATCTTAAGTGATCGTTTTATTAAATCTCAGCTTAACTACACTCTCAATAAGAGACGTACTAATGAAATTGGAGATACAAGAATCATCGTTTCCCCTACTAACTATAGTACAGTTGTTGGTTCTTCTAATGGTCTTGTATGCATCTCTCGTCATCACTTTATTGATTATTTAGTCGTTAATCCCTCTACTCGCGAGGTGAAAGAACTAAGAAAACTTCCTAGAGGTTATTATGAGTATTATGCATATGTGACAGGTTTTGGTTATGATTCATCTATAGATGATTTCAAGGTTGTAATAGGATACAAGTATCTACCTAATGAGGAAGGCTTTATGTTTAAATTGTTAGAATTGAAGACAAACATTTGGAGATCAGTTCGTCAATCTTGTGGTTATGATTATTTGGATGGGGATGGTATCGTATGCAATGGGGCGATTCACTGGTTGGATTGGGAAAAAAAGCCATCAGCAATTGTTTCTTTTGATTTATCCAAAGAGGTTTTCAAAAATATCCGCCTACCAAAATTGGATGATCAATATGACTCGTGGACTTTGGGGACTATGAAAAACCATCTATGCATCTTTCCTCGATCAGATAACAACTTAAGGAAAAATAAGGAAATGGAGATATGGGTAATGAGAAACTACAATGTACAAGAGTCTTGGGAACGAGAGTTACCGCCACCTGGTTATGACGCGAACAAAATAACGATGTATAATCCCCCCAAAAATTTCTTGTATGGAGGTGTTCACATATGGCTGTTAGAAGAAGGTTCACGTGCTCCAATATTGGTGCGAAGCATTGATCATCCCCACAGTGAACATCATGAGCATATCCGGTTATCCACATATTCGGAATGTAATTATAATTACGATGAGCATGTATTCGTGAAGAGCCTTGTATCTCCCCATGGCATGGGTGATGGTGACGGTGATGGTGATGGTGATGGTGACGGTGATGATTACGGTGATGATTACAGTGATGATTACAGTGATGATGACGGTGATGATGACGGTGATGGTGACGGTGATGATGACGGAAGTGATGGCAATATCAATGATGTTATTTCATTATCTACTCTTTTCATGTAACATAATATTTGGCATTCACTTATAACTTCCCATTGGATTGGCTTTCACTTATAGATTCCCTGGTCGAGTAACATCGTTTGATATTTGTGGATGACTGGCGCTATGAGAATTTTGCTTCTTCTTTGTTCCTTTCTATGTTTTACGACTTTCATATTAAAAATTCAATTCATGATTCTGCTAGGGTTAATTTCTTCCATTTGTTTACATATTATCTTGTGTTAAAGAAATGCTTTTTAGTTACTTTTGTATGATGCATTGGTTTCTTACATGCTTGTATCATATCATGTGTTAAGATCATATCATTTAGTTTTATCTTATATCTTCAACAATGATTCTGATCACCTTAGTAACAATGTAAAAACAAAAGGCAATACCATTGAGCCCCAAGTTGGTAAAAATCGATAGTCAAGGCAGAGGTGGGATAGCCCTTACATGGTCCTCGAGAGCTAAATCAACAATGCTTTTACTTCGATCAGCCTACATTGCCGAGGCTGCAACCAGAAAAATTACCAGAGTTGCATCTGTAGCATCTTTTGACGTGTGCTTCAACACAACAAATGTGCTAAGCGTACACGTGGAACCCCCGGTTCCGTCAATATTTAGTTTTGGTAAACGGCAACACTTCAGATGATCACAGGATCAAACTCGATAGTGCTAGCAAACAATAATGTTATGTCATGGAATCGAGTTTGATCCAGAAAAACACTTCATCGACTTTTTAAATAATTTTTTTTATGGCCTGCCAATTGGTGCATTCATATTGCATCAGTTTGTTCAGAATTGCTCATTTTTTGTTGACCTTAACTTGTAATGAAAAAGCCAAGTATGTTTCCCATGTAACACTTGATAAGTGGATTTCGATTTTATTCTATCTCTTAAAATGTCAAATAGGTAAAACAAAAAAAGAACAATTCCTCAAAGGAAAAAGGTGGAACGTTGCTCAATGTGTATTTTGTATGAATAAAACCTCAAATCTATTTATTTATTTATTTTTAAAAAAAAACTTGGATTATTGTTCAACTAACTGGCTGACCTGCTGTCCTCATATTTGATACGCCACATTTAACTAGACCAGATTTCATTGCGTATAAAAAGTTTTGTGCTGACCTGTAATTTAACCCATTTGTTATGCTGCATCTGTACTAATTTAAGATCTCATGTTTGTGTTTTTCTCTTGTATTAGGCTTGAGATGATGATTAAATTGTATCGTGAGGTTGGAATACCAGCGGCAAGTTTTGCTTTTCATTTGGTCAGGTCACTTTCTCGTCTTGTCGTTCTTGTGGCTGGTGCGAGCAGTTATGGAACTTTGTTTGTTAAAAAGGCTTTTTGCATTTGATATATAGGGGGCGTGTATGATACACTGTTTTGTGGATTGCAAGTATTTGCAAAGGTATATGTCATGTTTGTAGCTTTTGATTCATATAACCTAAAGTGTTCAGAGAGATTTAACGTTGCATTTTTATATATGCTTTTCTTAAGCTCGTACATCTTATATAGCTGCTGCGTATGTTTTTTTTTGCTCCTTCTGCACCCTTTTAGCAAGTAGTGATAATCGTGTTTGTCGTCTTATACATGTTTTACTCTTGTTTAAATCGAGCTTTTTGCCGTTTCTATGTATGTGTATAGAGATTATCTATCAATGCATATGTATAAACAATGTAGAAAGATTTGTGTTTGTGAACTGAGATTAACTGCATGAAACGGACCCGAGTTACATTTTCACCCATTGAAATGGAGATAATTTACACACTTTTGTTTTTTATTTGCGCACTCATTGTATAAGTTATTAAATCAGGATATAAATATAATAGAACTGGTATTTAAAATGTTCCAATCAAAAATTAAAGTCGCTAAATGATATTCCTAAAGTAGACAAAACAAAAACATGAAACACCCCTTGTATCACCTGGCTCACATTAGCAAAGACCCTTAAACGGTTAAATTACTAGAAAATCCCTTCAAACATCATTTCTCTCTCTCTCTCTCTCTCTCTCTCTCTCTCTCTCACACACACACACACACACATACACACATTTCTCTCTCTTCAAAAATTCATCATCTTCTTCATCCTTTCAAACCCTAAAAACACAAATTAGGTGTTTCTAATCCATTCAATTTCAATCAAATTAACCATCACCATCACAAAATTCACCTCCACCCCATAGAAAGAATTAATCCAAAACCCTAAAAACCCAAAGTGTCCAAAAATGAGACGTCAATTGGTTCGACGAAAAACTTGGAAAAAATACAACCCTCGACAGTTCGCCCCTGAAAACTTGGTGCATATTAATGAACATAAGTCAGAGATATAAGAATTGCATTTTTACCCTCGAACGATTAATGATCATCCTGCAACCGACTACAAACCATTTATAGATCAGTTTGTACAAAGATTGGAAGTTGATCGATACAATGGGTGGATCAGATTGTTCATAGATATAAGGGGTACTAAAACCGTTCTCTCTTTTGCTGAGATGCTTCAATGGATACATAAATGGGGAATCGATTTCATAAAGCTCCAACCCAGTGTGAAGCCCATTTATGTATCCATTGAAGCATCTCAGCAAAAGAGAGAACGGTTTTAGTACCCCTATATCTATGAACAATCTGATCCACCCATTGTATCGATCAACTTCCAATCTTTGTACAAGCTGATCAATAAATAGTTTGTAGTCGGTTGCAGGATGATCATTAATCGTTCGAGGGTAAAAATGCAATTCTTGTATCTTTGACTTATGTTCATTAATATGCACTAAGTTTTCAGGGGCGAACTGTCGAGGGTTGTATTTTTTCCAAGTTTTTTGTCGAATCAATTGACGTCTCATTTTTGGACACTTTGGGTTTTCAGGGTTTTGGATTAATTCTTTCTATGGGGTGGAGGTGAATTTTGTGATGGTGAAGGTTAATTTGATTGAAATTGAATGGATTAGAAACGCCTAATTTGTGTTTTTAAGGTTTGAAAGGATGAAGAAGATGATGAATTTTTGAAGAGAGAGTAATGTGTGTGTGTGTGTGAGATATATATATATATATATATATATGATGTTTGAAGGGGTTATCTGGTGATTTAACCGTTTGAGGGTCTCTGCTAATGTGAGCCAGGTGATACAAGGGGGTGTTTCATGTTTTTGTTTTGTCTACTTTAGGAATATCATTTAGCGACTTTAATTTTTGATTGGAACATTTTAAATACCATTTCTATTATATTTATATCCTAATTTAACAACTTGTACAATGAGTGCGCAAATAAAAAACACAAGCGTGTAAAACCTTCAATATGATGTCAATGTAAAGCACGACAATGGTTCTTGATATATAGGGCACACAATTTTGTGTAAATCATCGAAACTGTAAAAACGATTCATCGACTTTTTAAAAAAATTTGTTTTTCTCAAAAAAATATTAAATTATGGACTGCCAATTGAGGCATTCATCTTGCATCAGTTTTCTCAACTTAAACTTAACTGTTGACCTGTTGGAATCATATTTGATACGCCACATTTACGTCAAAATAAATACTTTGGTGATTCAACTTGACCAGATTTCATTTGCATATACAAAGTTTCGTGCTAACCTGTTATTTAACCCATTTGTTTTGCTGCATCTGTTCTAATTTAAGATCTCGTGTTTGTGTTTTGATCTTCTATCAGGCATGAGGTGATGATTAAATTGTATCATGAGGTTGGAATACCAACGGCAAGTTTTGCTTTTCATTTGGTCAGGTCATTTGCTTTGCAATGTTTTGTGGATTGCAAGTATTTGCAAAGGTATATGTCATGTTTGTAGCTTTTGATGCATATAACCTAAAGTGTTCAGAGAAATTTATAGTTGCATTTTTATATATGCTTTTCTTAAGCTAGTACATCTTATGTAGCTGTTGCGTATGTTTTTTTGCTTCTTCTGCACCCTTTTAGAAAGTAGTGATAATCATGTTTGCCGTCTTATACATGTTTTACTATTGTTTAAATCGAGCTTTTTGCCATCAGAGGTCTCTGATGAGGTTGTGGTTCAACAACCTGAACCAATGCTTAGAAAGAGCAAAAGGGTCAGGATTCCAAAGTCATTTGGACCTGAGTTTCAACTATACTTAGTTGAAGGAACAAGGGATGAGGTCTCTGACCAATACTCGTATTGCTTCATGGTTGAGGATGATCCCAAGACATTTGAAGAAGCAATGAAGTCCCAGGATATTGCTTTCTGGAAAGAAGCAATCAATGATGAGATTGATTCCATCATGGGCAACAACACTTGGGTATTGGTTGATCTACCACCAGGTTGCAAACCTTTGGGTTGCAAATGGATTTTCAAAAGGAAAATGAAGGTAGATGAAACTATTGAAAAGTTTAAGGCTAGACTAGTCATTCAGGGCTTTAAACAAAAGTCAGGAATAGACTATTTTCATATTTTGATACTTATGCTCCTGTGGCTCGTATCAGTACCATAAGACTGCTGATTGCTTTGGCATCAATTCACAATCTGATTATTCATCAGATGGATGTGAAGACAGCTTTCTTGAATGGTGAATTGGATGAGGAGGTTTATATGAACCAACCTCAGGGCTTCATCTTTCCTGGAAATGAAAACAAGGTGTGTAAACTGATTAAGTCTCTTTATGGACTAAAGCAGGCACCTAAGCAATGGCATCAAAAATTTGATGAAGTGGTTTTGTCTAGTGGTTATGTTCTTAACCACGCTGACACATGTGTATATAGCAAATTTGATGAATCTGGTAAAGGAGTCATCATTTGTCTATATGTTGATGACATGTTGATCTTTGGCACTGACCAAAATCATGTTGACATGACAAAGAATTTTTTGTCATCAAGGTTCTCCATGAAGGACATGGGGGAGGCTGATGTTATCCTTGGTATAAGGATTCAACATGAAAGTAAAAGAATTTCTATCTCTCAGTCGCATTATATTAAGAAGGTGTTGAGGAAATTCAATTACTTTGATTGTACTCTAGTGAGTACACCTATGGATACTTGTGAGAAGCTGATGCCTAATAATGGTAAGGCTGTATCTCAGCTTGAGTATTCTAGGGTAATTGGCTGCCTGATGTATGCCATGACTTGCACAAGGCCTGATATTGCATTTGCAGTGGGTAAATTGAGCAGGTATACTAGTAATCCTAGTGCTCATCACTGGCAAGCAATTCAGAGGGTACTGAAGTATCTGAAGGGAACTATGGACTATAGTCTTTCATATACTGGTTATCCTTCAGTGTTGGAAGGATACACTGATGCAAGTTGGATCAGTAACACTGAAGACAATTCGTCTACCAGTGGCTGGGTATTCCTACTTGGTGGAGGTGCAATTTCTTGGGCATCCAAGAAGCAAACTTGCATCACCAGTTCAACAATGGAATCTGAATTTGTGGCTTTAGCAGCTACTGGTAAAGAAGCTGAATGGTTGAAAAACTTGCTTCTTGAGATTCCATTGTGGCCTAAACCTATAACACCCATTTCTATCCGTTGTGATAGTGGAGCTACATTGGCTAAGGCTTATAGCCAGATGTACAATGGTAAGTCTAGACACTTAGGTGTCAGACATAGCATGATTCGTGAGCTTATCATGAATGGGGTGGTATCTGTAGAGTTTGTTAGATCTCAACAAAATTTAGCTGATCACTTGACGAAGGGTTTGGCTAGAGACTTGGTTATAAAGTCTGCTAAAGGGATGAGTTTAAGTCCAACTTAGTCACTGAATGCTAGGACACCCAACTCCCTCCTGAGGAAACTTGGGAGCTGAGTTCAATGTACATTCAGTGGACTGGAGCACATGTTTTATTTTACATCCCAAGGTTGTACTCAGAACCTGCTGAAAGGAGGATGAAGTCTTTACTTCTTAATGGTTAATTTTCTTTAAAAAAGTGCTTGGCAGGAGCATGAATAAAGAGGAACCACCTATGTAAATGTTGAAGTTTTGCCGCTTCAGGGAGCTTTTGGACTTTTAGCTTTTACAACATTTATGAATTTGGATATGGACACATGACTTGTATAGTGTCAGGAGCTGTTAAGTGTTTGAAAACTTGTGTGTATTTTATCTTCAGGTGTTCAAATGGGTTGAAGGGTTTAATTCTTAGAATACCCTGATTCTCGAATATTTGAACCTGTAATGTACTAAGATGGAAATTCAATCCTCAGGATATTTTCGTTTATGCACATGTTTTGTTTGATGTTTGTTTTTCTTGGAAAGGAAGTGAACTAAATTTGGGGAGGATTGTTGGAAAATTTAGTGCACTTGTGGGATTAGTTCACACTTGGTTTTGGGTTAGGAGGTACGAAGTGTACACCCATGAGGTCCCTGAACACCCTGACTCGACTCAATAGTGGTTAGTACTGGTAGTGTATTAGTTACTACTGATAATGTAGTAACTGATGGTTCCTACTGGTAGTGTTATGGTTCCTGCTGCTAGTGTAATGGTTCCTGCTGGTAGTGTATGGTTCCTGCTGCTAGTGTAATGGTTCCTACTGGTAGTGTTGCAGTAATTATTTTGTAACAGCTTTGACTCATTCAATTGGCTGTTATGACTGCTTTATGACCACGTTTAATTGGTCATGTAACCACTATTTCTATGATTATGGAGGTTTATTATGGGTGATTAATTGGCCGTTAATCACACATAATGCTCATTGATTAGTGTTGAGTGTTCTCTACTATAAATAGAGATTGTCATCTTCAGCTTGAAGACACACTGAAACATACAATACCAGGAAAACAAACTGAAAGCATAAACACTTGAAAGCAAAGGGTTATTGATTTGTGCCTGATTCAATAATTTACATTTGGTCTTATCCCAAGTAGATATTCATGATACCCAGGCATTAGGGTCGAAAAGTTTACTTTGGAAAGTGATTACACGATTTCAAGTGATATCCGGTAACCACCTAGTGGTATTTGCAGTTGCTACTGATTGTCTTTACCCTGTTCTGGGCTTTACAACCAACACAAACCGACTACCGACCCGATTACAGTCGGATCGGTATCGGGAAGGGAGTCGGGTGTCGGGATCGGAACGGGAGTCAGGAGTCGGGTGTCGGTCGGGATTGCTCACCCTAAGCTAATCCATCGAAACTATACACAATGGTTCTTGATAGTCATATATTTCAAATTTGCTATATTCAAAGTTTGAGTATAGCAAATAACAATACAACATCAGTATGATGTGTATCTTCTCTGCAACTAGTATGAACAATAATACATATGAAACCTGACTTTTTATATTAGACAAGTCACTAAATGTTGTTAGTGACTAATGGTGTTATTTAATTGAATGTACAAAATTTTGACAATGATAAGGGTCGTAAAGAATATGGTTTCAATTACGTCTCATGGTCAAAGTGATGGTCGTCACTTGTACTATGTGTAAACATTGAATCTATACTTTACATATTTATGTATTTTAACCATTTTCGTAGTGATTGTTAAGTAAAAAGTTTGAATATAATAAATAACTAAACAACAAACATCAATATGATGTCCACTTTCTAAGCAACTAGTATGAACAATAATACAATATGAAACCTGACTTTTTATGTTAGACAGGTCATTAAGGGCTGCTAGTGACTAATGGCCTTATTTAATTGAATGTAGAAATATTTGCCAATGATAAGGGTTTCACCAATTCCATCTTGTTGATACAAAAGATGGACGTTCCTTGTTTGGGCTCCGGCTCTTGTACCAATTGATGATTGTTGCTTGAGACCTGCGCACTAAGAAATAGAAAACACCGTTAGGCTTATCGTGGGATTGTCTCCCACGATTCTCCTCCGGTGTGAGAGTAAGTAATCGGTTTAGGTTTAAGGAGAATTAGGGTTTGTAAATCGTACCTTTACCGAGGGATGTGATTCCCTTTATATACGCACGGAATCCTTGTTGGTTCCGTGTTCCTCAACCTTCGGCGTATCCCGCCTAAGTCGGTTGGGGAATGATTATCTCCATAATTAGGAGATATCCGATATCGTGTTCCGTAATTAACATTGGGCTTGGGCCTTCGTGGGCCCAAACACTTATCGGCGTAGCCCAGTTCGTGCTGGGCTTATTAGTATTGGGCTTTGGTCGGGCTCATGACCCGAATATAGGCTATACGTCATCATGTCCCCCCAGTCTAGTATGCGCAGTGATGGACTGCGGATGCTAGACTAATTACTGCAGTCATTAAAAAATTACGAAGCGTAGCCAAGAATCCGAAATTATATATCTGTCGATACATTGTATCTAGACATAGTATTTTAAAATGGACGCCTCGGTATTCGGGGGAAAGTAACTGCAGCAGCGTCACATCAAGTGATCTGGTCCACATGTTGGTGATAGTGGGATCCACGTGTCACTCATCGCGTGGATGAGGACACTTATATAACCGGCGACCTCATTTTACTGTATTTCCCACAGTGAAAAACCAAATCCGCCATTGTT
The DNA here is from genome assembly GCA_019973895.1 of Chrysanthemum seticuspe. Lineage (NCBI taxonomy): Eukaryota > Viridiplantae > Streptophyta > Magnoliopsida > Asterales > Asteraceae > Chrysanthemum > Chrysanthemum seticuspe. The sequence goes on along the minus strand of BPTQ01000009.1, from coordinate 26,722,517 downwards.
AAGAAACCCTGCATTCGCAAAACAGAAAATCACCTATTTCGAAGGTAACCACGCGTACGCCTTTTTTAAAAATAACACCATGGTCAAGCAGTTATCTGATTTCACCTCCGATATAACTGAGGGTGAACTTCTAGAGTTTACCTCGGAGTATTTTATACCACTTGACGTGCATCTATTGCAGACTTCCCCGAAGGGAAAGTAGGGGTATACACACATTTTTTCGAGTTTGCGAATCAACGTGTACCCATATCCCTATTTCTGCACGACGTATTGAATTATTATCAGCTGCACCTATCCCAGCTTCACTGCATCGGTGCAGCGAAGATCACCAACTTCGAGTTGAATTGCCGATTACTGGCGGTTAACCCCACTATCCACCTATTCTGTGCGTTCTACCACACAACGTGGTCACACGGGTGGGTATCCTTTGCTAAACGCGCTGGGCGCCTCCAGTGTTATACAGAAAAACTGGACGCACTCAGGAACTGGAGATATACTTTTTTCTGGGTAGACGACGTGTGCTTCCCACCGCGTTTTGAATTTTATACCCATGGGACATTGCCGAGGGATGAGCGCCCCCTGCCTGGATCATATGTCGTGGAGGATGCGGAACTGATAAACGCCAACCGCATCCCCATTAGTTCCTATCCTGAGGAATTTCTGGTGCATATGGGCATTAGCCGTAATTACTTGTGTATGCCAGATGAGGTGCCAACCTTCTTAGGCGCTAATGGCCAGGGTGGGTGCTCGTTCCTTCGCATCCCCTTTCTTAATTAATGTAAGAGCGTTCTTTTCCTTTATGCACATTATATAACCTATGTACTTGTTGTCTTCTGTTGCGCAGAGATGGATTTATTCACCGTGGTGCAACTAGCGAAACCGATTCAAGTCAACGTAGGGACGCGGACACTGAAGGAAGGAGAAGAGCCCATACTAGAGGCTACTGCAGGGCGTACCCTGGAGATGAACATGGGGGAAACAGGGACCAGTTCCTCGGTCGCAGTGGAGGCGACGCCGCTGCAAAGCGTGCCAAGCCCCAGAGTGCCTTCCCCAGTAGCGCAACCACCACCCGTAGTAGTGGCACAGCCTATGGAAGAAGAAGAAGAAGAAGAGCAAGAATCCGGGCTAAAACGCAAAAGAGCGCTCGGAGAAGATGGTGCGAGCTCTTCAAGGAAAAAACGCCCCGTGATCTTCACTGTGGAATCCTCCGCCAGTGATGTTGCGTCATTTTTGCCTTCGGCTAAGGCTTCGGGCCCACAGTAAGTGATGTCGTCAGTGCTTTATGCGCACCCCCTTGGTTATGTCGGAAATTAATAATTCTTTTTCCGTGTATGCAGGTTTGAACAGGCTGCGGAGTCGCCCTCAAGGGCGAGTCCTGTGCATTCCGCGCGGTCCGAGCCGCATAGCCAAAAAGATGAGGATGTGTCTGCTGGGGGTGCTCCAATGGAACAACTGGTTGAAGAGTTGGTGCAGGTGTCTGCGCATCAAGCTTCGCTGGTTGAAAAGCTAAAGGCTCAAATTTCTGGTGAAAGCAGCCAAGGCGCTCAAAAGGATCAGACCATTGCTTTGCTGGAGGCGCAGTTGGCTAGTGCCAAGGCTGAGGCAGAGAGTCTGAGTGTGTACGCCCAGAAACAGGCTGAGGAAAAGATGGCGCTGATGGGCCAACTAAGCCAAGAGCGTGCAGAGGTCTCAGGATACAAGTCTGCGCGGCGCTGGGCACTGAAGTATTTGGAGAAAGGCAAAGAGGAGTTGACTTCGCAGCTTGAAAACTTCGGTGCAACTGTGAAGAGTGCCCTAGAAGTGCAAGAGATGAAAATACGCAAGCTCAGCTTGGAATACGATGACGAGTTATATCCCCAGCTCTTATCTACCATTGCTGAGCGCAGATGGCTCATAGGCCATGGGCTTCGTCTCGCTGCTCTTAGTACCTTGGAGTCACAAGAGGTGGTGAATGCTTTTGGTGGGGTAGTTCAGTGCGCCGTAGAGTGCGGTAAAGCAGAAGCTGTGGAAAAGCTTCATGAGGCAGGTCTGTTGAAGGTACCTGCTGAAAAAGTACCTGGCTATAATGTGCAGTCTTATGATGAGCTAGTGTCTGCCATGGAGAAGATGAAGTCTTTGGAGCTTCCAATGATTGCTGAAATGGAACGCGACCAAGATTATCCCATAGCTGTTATTATGGAAGGGTTGACATTAGCGCGCCATCGTATTGATGATGCAGAAGCGCAGCCAGACTATTTTTTGAAGCCCGATGTCTCGCAACTTCAAGTGCCTGTTTTTGCTCGTCCCAAAGATATCCTGAACCCTTTCGCTTTGGAGAAGGAAGTTCCATTGAAACAGGTCTTGGAAGCTCATGCTACTAGGCTTGCCAAGAAGGAAGGCATTAAGGGTAAGGCCATTTTGTGTGGCGTTGGCGCAACTCACCTCCCCCGTTCTGACGGGGTGCCTGTTAGTGTTGCTACCATAGCTCGTAAAGATGCTGATTTGTTGAAGAGTTTAATCGAGGTTAAAGATGCAGCAAACCGCGTAAGTAGCTCATCTCTTGAGCGTTGTAATAGTTGGTAGGTTGTACTTCGTAAAGTGAACATCCTTTTTGTAATAACTTGTAGTTATTAATGAAAATCTCGTTTTGCGTAGTGCGTGTTGATATTAATGCAACTTGTAATGTGTGTACTTATCTGTTTATCTTTGCGTATAAGACATGTTCTAAAGGTCAAAGCGCGAATAGAACAAGAAATCCATAGTCATGTATGAAGGTCATAGTATACTTAAGAGATAATTTCTAGCATAATCGTGTATGTTGTGATATGCAGCGTACTGTAAATATCATATCAAGGAATCAAATGTCTTTGGTTCCTAAGTTGTTAAACGTGCACCATATGCATTGTTGCGCACTTGTCGTGAGATGCGCACAAACTTATTCCAACGTCTTGAGAACAAGGTGTTTAACAAGGATACGTGATCCAATGTTGATGGGTTTGCAACCCTCTTACTCAACGAGTTGTTTGGTAGGTGAACTCATCCTTTTACCATCGTGGGTTTATTTAGTGCATGCACGACATGTAGGCAAGAAATAAAACTTGTTAAAACATACAGTATATGGAAATAACAAATTAAAATGTGTCGCGGAGTTAGCTAGAAACCACGACGTTTTATTGATACTTGCAAGTTTTTATGAGAAATAAATAAGACATTATACTAAGTAAAACAAAAAAGTAAATACATAGATGTTGATTGGGCACTTCAATAAAGTGTAGGAGCGTCTGTGCGTTGGGCTATAGCCATTCCTATAGGTAGCACCTTTTAAGGTTGCAGATGTTCCATGTGCGTGGCAGTTCACGCCCATCCAAGCCTCGTAGCTTGTACTAGCTTGTTCCTAATGCCTCAGTAACCTCGTAGGGTCCTTCCCACTTTGGTCCAAGCTTGCCTGTGTCTTCTGCGTGGCTCGCATCGTTGGCACGGTAAACGAAGTCACCTGGTCTGAATGAGACACTTCGTACTTTAGCGTCATAGTATCCTTTCATCCTTGACTTGGATTTCGCTTCACGTATAGCTGCGCGTTCGCGCCTTTCTTCTAGCAGGTCTAAGTCGACACGTCGCTCGTCGTCGTTGGTTGCCACATTGATTTCAGCAGTGCGGATAGTTGGCATTCCGATTTCGGCTGGTATGACCGCTTCTGTCCCATAGACTAGAGAGAAGGGGGTGTCCCCTGTACTGGTTTTGATTGAAGTGCGGTGCGCCCACAGAACATGCGATAGTTCTTCCACCCACCTTCCTTTGTACTTGTCCAGGCGTGCCTTAATTCCTTCACCCAGGCTTCGATTCGCACGTTCTACTAAGCCATTGGTTTGTGGGTGTTTAACTGACGCGAAGTGCTGTGTGATTTTCAGCTTCTCGCACCAATCCTTGAAAGGGTTGTCGCAGAATTGTTTCCCGTTTTCCGAGATGATTTCCCCAGGCAGCCCGAAGCGGCATACAATATTTTCCCAGACAAAGCGTTTTACCTGGTTGCCAGTGATGGTCACTATTGCCTTTGCTTCGATCCACTTGGTGAAGTAGTCTATAGCGACTATGAGGAACTTTAACCCTCCCACTGCAACAGGGAAAGGGCCTGCAATGTCGATACCCCACTTGTAGAATGGCCATGGTGCCGTAATTGGTTTTAGATCGTGTTGTGGTTGGCGCGGAACGGGTCTATGAACTTGGCAATCGTTACACTTCCTTATTAAGTCCCGCGCATCGCGGTGCATGGTTGGCCAGTAGTATCCTGACCTCAAAGCGCGTGCCACCACAGACCGTGGTCCTGAGTGCATGCTGCATGAACCTTCGTGGATTTCTCGCAGTACGTAATTTGCTTGTAGGGGGCCAACGCAGCGTAGCCGTGGTTGCAGGAAGGAGCATCGGTACAGTATGTTGTCTCGAATTTCGAACCTCTGTGCTGTACGCCGTATCCTGCGAGCTTCCTTCTGCTCTTGGGGTAACGTTCCTTTGTTTAGGAATTCCGTTATCGGTGTCATCCACGTAGGGCCGTCTTCCTCTATTACCGTGGATACCTCCATCTCTGAGATGGATTTGCTTTTCAGCGTTTCCACCAACACCTGTTTAGATAGGTGTGCAAAGCTTGTGGATGCAATTTTGCTTAGTGCATCCGCCTTACGGTTTTCCCCTCTAGGAACCTGTTTGATGGTAAACCTGTCAAAGCCTTGGATTAGCGCCTTGTTTTTGTCGAGGTACTGAATCATGTTGTCCTCCTTGGCCACGTATTCGCCCAACACGTGGTTGGCTACTAGCCTGGAATCTACATTTGCTTCCAGGTTACGTACACCCATTTGAGCTGCAATGCGTAGTCCTGCTATTAGGGCTTCATACTCTGCCTCATTATTTGTTGCTGTGAATTCGAAACGCAGTGCGTAAGTGAATTCCATTCCTTCTGGGTTTGTGAGAATGAGGCATGCTCCTGACCCGTCTACGCATGAAGATCCATCTGTGAACAAGATCCATGGATCTGGCAGTTCCTTCTTGCTTGGTGAGGGTGCATCATCAGTGTCTGGTTTTTCGATGATGAAATCTGCTAGTACATGTCCTTTTACCGCAGTACGTGGTCTGTAGGAGATGTTGTGCTCACCTAGCAAAACGCTCCATTTTTGCAGTCGTCCTGATGTGTCAGGCTTGGAGATGATTTGCTTGATCGGTTGGTCTGTAATCACTGCTATCGGGTGCGCTTGGAAGTACCTGCGCAGCCGTTTGGTGGCGAAGACTAATGCTAGGACCAATTTTTCCATTGCGCTATAGTTCATCTCTGTTTTCTTGAGCGCTTTGCTTACAAAATACACTGGAGTTTGTAACTGAGTCCCTATCCGTTAGTAACACTGCACTGACTGCTCCATGAGTTGCAGATAAGTACATGATCAACTCTTCCCCTGGTCGGGGTGCTACAAGTGTAGGGAATGTCGCCAGGTGTTGTTTGAGCTGTGCGGAGGCTTCTTCTGCCTCTGTAGTCCAACGAAAATCTCCCTTTTTTATACGCTTCTTGAGTGTTTTGAAAAGAGGTAGCGATTTGTCTGCTGACTTGGATAGGAATCTATTTAGACCGGCCAGCTTTCCATTGAGAGATTGGACTTCCTTCAACGTGCGCGGTGAAGGAAGGTCAATGACAGCCTTAGTCTTTTCTGGACACGGTTTTATACCATCAGGTTCTATCAGGTATCCAAGGAACATGCCTTCCGTAGCGCCGAAGGTGCATTTTTTAGGATTGAGCTTCATGTTGATCTCCTTGAGTGTCTTAAATGTTTCCTCAATATCGCGCACCAACTCCTCCTCCGTATGGCTTTTTATGACCAGGTCATCGACATAAACCTCTAGGTTGTGTCCCACCTGTTTTCCGAATGCATTATCGACCAACCGCTGATAGGTAGCGCCTGCATTCTTCAAGCCAAAGGGCATTTTTGTGTAGCAGTAGACGCCTTGGCTTGTGTGAAAGGCCGTTTTTTCCTCGTCCTCCTTAGCCATCTGGATTTGATGGTATCCTTTGTATGCATAGAGGAAGCACTTTAGTGGATATCCACACAAAGATTCCACCTTCCAGTCTATCTCTGGTAGGGGGTAGCAGTCTTGTGGACATGCTCTGTTAAGATCAGTAAAGTCCACGCACATTCGCCAGCTACCATCACTCTTCTTTACCATAACTGGGTTAGAAAGCCAGTCATGGTAGTAGACTTCCCGCATGATTCCTGCCTCTACCAACTTGTGTACCTCTGCCAGGATTGCTTGCGCGCGCTCCGGAGCCTGACCGCGCTTCTTCTGGCGTATTGGTGAGTATCCTTGTCGGATTCTCAGCTTATGTTCTGTGATTGAACGCGGTACCCCAGTCATGTGTTTTGGCTCCCATGCAAAGATGTCCAGGTTCTTTTGCAAGAGTGCGCACACAGCTGCTTTGCCGTTGTCCGACAATGATCCTCCTATCGATATTTCCTGTTCGGGGTAATCAGGATGGATTGCTACCTTTAGATTTGGAGTTTTGGTTGCGCACTGTGCTGTAATGGGTGCCGTTTCGCATGTGACCGCGTTACATTCTTGAGGTGGTACGGCACCATTGTAGAGGGTAACGACACCTCCTTTCACTGGAAATTTGAGCATCCCGTGTGCTGTAGACGGGACTGCGCGTTTGGCTGATATCCCCGGTCTTCCGATAATGCCATTGTATGGCGAGGGGGATTTGATTACCATAAAATCCAGCCATGCTGTTGTGGAGTGGTCATTATTACCTACCCTAACCAATAGTCGTAATTGCCTCATAGGCCATATCTTTTCTCCTGTGAAGCCAGTCAGCGCTGTCGTGACTGGGCTCAACTGACTGCGTATCTCCGGGCGCAGTTGTTTGAAGCAGTGTTCGTACATTATGTCTGCAGATGCTCCACCATCAACATACATGGGGTGGATGTCGTGATTGCACTTCCATGATGAGCGGCTCTACCACTGCGTCGTTCGTAGTTAATGTAGGGAAAGTGATTGCACTTCCATGGGAAAACTTCTGGCTGACCTTCTGCCTAGTTACTCTTTGCCATGATTGTATCATGTAAATAGTATCAGCCTTATCCTTGGGCCCCTCCTTCTTATTCCCAGTCTTTTGTCTATCTTTCCCTTCTTTGATATTCTTGACTAAATGGTCCAGTCGACCTTCCTTGACTAGTTTGTCGATGAGTTGGCGTAGCTGGACACATTCATTAGTAGTGTGGCCCTTCTGTCCGTGATAGTCGCAGTACCCACCTCCTACGCACCGATCCTCCGGGGTGCGCATTGGTGGAGGTCTTGGGAAGTTTGCTCCTTCTGTTGCAAGTATCTCCTTCGGAGTCTTTGTCAGTGGGATATACTTGTCATTGTCGCGCCCACTCCCCTGGTTGCGATAATTCCTGTTACGGTTACTACTCCGGTCAGTGGATTGTTTCCCAGGTTTTTCCTGTGACCGGTAGTTCAGGTAGCTTTTCTTGCTATCCGCCGCAGCAGCCGCTCCTTGGACGAAAGACCGTGTGCGTTTCATGACCTCATCAAAGGATTGGGGAATCTTGTCGTCCAACCTTTTGATAAGTTCTGGGTTGCTGATCACATTCATGAACCCTGAGATTTTGAGCACCTCGGGACATGCTTTAACTTGCATGCATTCATCTTTGAAGCGCTCCATAAAAGCGCTTGTGGATTCCCCTTGGCGCTGTTTGACCCTGGCGAGTTCAATGGGGTTTTTTGCACATTTTTTCCGTTGAGTAAAGTTTAGGCGGAACGCCTTTCTCAATTTTTCAAAACCATTGATGCTTCTGCGTGGAAGCTTGTTGAACCAGTTCCGCGCACTTCCTACTAGCGTGGAGTTGAACATGTGGCACCATACAGGCTGTGGCCAGTTTTCAATTGTAGCGGCTGATTCAAAAATTTTTAGGTGATCATCAGGATCACCCGTTCCGTCATAGGTTTTCTCTGAGAAATCACTGATGCGTCGAGTGAACGCATCCACCTTTTGACGACGCCACGGGAGAGATATATCTTCCTCCTCTTGGTCGTTATATCTGTTTCTGGACTTCCAATGTCCTGTATCGCTATCCTCGTTGTCCGAGGAATTATCAGAAGATGAATTTTCCTTTCTTCGGCGCTTGCGCCGACTGTCCTCAGAATCTGGACTTGAAAGGCTATTACTTGGGGAGTATCGTCGCCCAAGTCTGTCCTGAATTCTCCGGCTACCAAGTCTGGCATGGATACCGGTACGCCGTTCATCCTCCTCACTTCCTTCCAGATGCTGTGAGTTGGATGTCTCATCATCCTCAATTCTCCTCCCAATTCTGTTAAACACTGGGGGCCGGCGGCTATCCCTCCCGCGCTTCTCCTTCTGACGGCGCGATGAGGATGTTTCAAACTCTGGGCCGAAATCGAGTCGGGCATGCAGACTCCGACCTGACCTCTTCTTTGCTTCCTTTTCCATAAGAGCAGCCAAGGTTTCGTAGTTTTGTGATACGAACTCATCTGGCGCTAGTTCTGACACAACCCCTTCTAGAGTAGGAGTATCAGTTTCCACCACTATACCCTTATTTTTATCAGGCGCATCAAGTGCTTTTGTGAAATTTGTTTCCACCACCGTTTGGAATGGAGTGGCAAAAGGAGTGCGTAGTGGATCTCCTGCGCTAGCGGTGGTTACCGTGGCCTGGGTTGTCCCCGGGCGTGGTTCCACCAGAGGGAAGACCAAATCTTGGCCTGATCCCTGGTTTTTAGCAATACTGGTTGTCCCAGAAGTTTGCTTGGAAGCTGAACCGACATGCGGCTTCTTTCCCGTAAGGTGTGTTTGCGATCGCTGATTTCCATGTTTCGTCATCCTAGTTCTTAGTTCTTAGTGAATGGTCCCACGGATGGCGCCACTTGTTGATACAAAAGATGAACGTTCCTTGTTTGGGCTTCGGCTCTTGTACCAATTGATGATTATTGCTTGAGACATGCGCACTAAGAAACAGAAAACACCGTTAGGCTTATCGTGGGATTGTCTCCCACGATTCTCCTCCGGCGTGAGAGTAAGTAATCGGTTTAGGGTTAAAGGAGAATTAGGGTTTGTAAATCATACCTTTACCGAGGGATGTGATTCCCTTTATATACGCACGGAATCCTTGTTGGTTCCGTGTTCCTCAACCTTCGGCGTATCCCGCTTAAGTCGGTTGGGGAATGATTATCTCCATAATTAGGAGATATCCGATATCGTGTTCCGTAATTAACATTGGGCTTGGGCCTTCGTAGCCCAGTTCGTGCTGGGCTTATTAGTATTGGGCTTTGGTCGGGCTCATGACCCGAATATAGGCTATACGTCATCACATCTCATGGTCGAAGTGGTGGTCGTCACTTGTACTATGCCTAAACATATGTATAAATATGTTGAAAGTTTCATTTTCGCTTAGTTCGCGAGATCTTCATTAAAAGAAAAGAAAAGAAAGGAAAGAAGAGAAGAGAAGAAAAGTAATCCCACTTTCCTTCCTCCCTCTTCTTCTCAAATCTGGGCGGAACCAAAATAGCTTATATCTTCTTCCCTCTTCTCTTCTCTTCTCCGGTTAACAATCTTGAGAACACCATCTTCTTCCCTCTTCTTTTCTTTTCTTCATTAAACCAAACTCGCGAACTTAGTGTTTGAGAATCCGATTATTGCGAACTAAAATTAACTACGGAGTACATGAAATGGACTTGAATTGCAGTGTTTATCCAATGAACGACGTATCAATGATAAATTACTGCATTAAAATTATTGATAAAACCTTTCAAAATATCTCTCCGTGAGTTTGTCTCGACTTTTAGGCAGAGGCAAGTGTTGGATACCACATGGGTACAACTATTTAATGATATGTTAAAAACGTTGTATACATAGTCCTAATAAGTACATAAATGGCCTTTGTGGTTTTTCAGATTTGGGTAAAAGCTATAAAATAACAACGTACTTTCTAAAATGTACCGACTTGAAACACTTACTTTTTTATTAACATATACACCCACATACTTTCAAATTTTGTTCCGACTTCACCCATATGACCGATTTATATTAATATAATATCATATTAAATAATATTATTTTATTACAATATGGGTAAAGTCGGAACAAAATTTGAAAGTACGTGGGTGTATATGTTAATAAAAAAGTAAGTGTTTCAAGTCGGTAAATTTTAGAAAGTACGTTGTTATTTTATAGCTTTTACGCTTCAGATTTCACAAATTTAGTCCCTAGACCTTTTTTTTGTGGATCCTTTCCGTATGGTTTTGACCCATTACAGGTTTGGTCCTTTGACCATTTTTTTGTTAGTTTGGCCGTCAAGTGAATGTTTAGATGGTTGAAATGACATAAGTACCTCTTATGTTTAAGTATGGTCCCTGTGGTTTGTTTGGGTATTACGAATTTAACCGCTGATTTTTTTCTATTATTTATTTAACTATTTAATTAATATTAGTATTAATTTTTTATTTAAAAAATATTCAAAAAATAATTTGAATTAAGAAAACTTGCAAAAAAAAATTTGTCGAAAATAAATCAAAAATACAATTTATTTTGTATTTTTGTATATTGTTGTGAAATTTCAAGATAAAAACTCGAAAATATTTTTGAAATAATTTTTTTACAAAACGTCGTTTTTGTTTTTTTCTGAATATTTTTCAGCAAAATTTTTCGTTAATATTTTAAGTCTAATGTACTTTTGATGAATTAAATATTGGGGTGAAAAGAATGTTCAATTCAGAAAAATACTCGCAACTCGCAAGTTATTTGTATCATTAATATACTTAAGAGAGAATTAACCGACAATATCAAAGTATAAAAGGAGATGTCCACTGTACGTTTTTATTCATTCAAATACCAAACCTAGATACGATTAGCATACAGATTTATTTATTTTTTTCGTTTTGGTTTAGAGCAAAGGATTCAATGACAGAGCCTGGCCTTAATATTCATAAAGAGATACTTCTAAGATTGGAAGTAGACGATCTCATCCGATGCAAAAGTGTATGTAAGTCTTGGAATTCCTTAATCTCAAGTGATCGTTTTATTAAATCTCAGCTTAGCTACACTCTCAATAAGAATACTAATGAAATTCGAGATGCAAAAATCATTGTTTCCAGTGGTGGTACTAGTATGTGTGAGTGTCAACTTGTTGGTTCTTCTAATGGTCTTGTATGCATCTCTCGTTACTATACTGATTTTTTAGTCGTTAATCCCTTTACTCGCGAGGTGAAAGAACTAAAAAACATTAGTCGAGAGTATTGCGTGTCAGGTTTTGGCTATGATTCATCCATAGATGATTTCAAGGTTGTAATAGGGTTCAAGACTAAACATAATGACATTGACAAGTATGTTTTTAAAGTGTTAAATTTAAAATCAAATTTTTGGAGAACAGTTGTTGTAGATTATTTGGGTTATTTTTATACGAATCGGAATGGTATCCTATTCAATGGGGCGATTCATTGGATTTCGTTGGATCGAGAGAACAAGCAACTAGTAATTGTTTCTTTTGATTTATCGAAAGAGGTTTTAAAAGAAATCCCCCTACCAAAATTGGATGATCAATATCCTATTCAATGGGTCGATTCATTGAGATACGGGTAATGAGAAACGACAATGTACAAGTGTCTTGGGAAAGGGAGTTACCACCACCTGGTTATGATGCAAACAAAACAACGATGGATTACTTTCCTGACATACGCTTCTTGTCTGGTCATGTTCACATATGGCTGTTAGAAGAAGGTTCAAGTGCTCTTGTATTGGTGCGAAGCATTGATCATCCCCACAGTGAAGATATCTGTCCTCATGAGCATATCCGGTTATCCACATATTCGGAATGTAATTATAATTATGATGAGCATGTATTTGTGAAGAGCCTTGTATCTCCTCATGGCACTGGCACTGGTGATGGTGATGGTGACGGAGGTGATGACAATATCAATGATGTTATTTCATTATCTTCTCTTTTCTTGTAACATAATATTTGGCATTCACTTATAACTTCCCATTGGATTGGCTTTCACTTATAGATTCCCTGGTCGAGTAACATCGTTTGATATTTGTGGATGGCTGGCGCTATGAGAATTTTGCTTCTTCTTTGTTCTTTTCTATGTTTTACGACTTTCATATTAAAAATCCAATCCATGATTTTGTTAGGGTTTCTTCCATTTGTTTACATATTATCTCGTGTTAAAGAAATGCTTTTTAGTAACTTCTGTATGATGCATGGTTTCTTACATGCTTGTAGCATATCATGTGTTAAGATCATATTAATTATTGGCTCTTTAGTTTTATCTTATATCTTCAACAATGATTTTGATCACCTTAGTAAATGTAATTAAAAAAAAAAAAAAAAAAAAAAAAAAAAAGCCATACCATTGAGCCCCAAGTTGGTAAAAATCGATAGTCAAGGCAGAGGTGGGATAGCCCTTACATGGTCCTCGAGAGCTAAATCAACAATGCTTTTACTTCGATCAGCCTACATTGCCGAGGCTGCAACCAGAAAAATTACCAGAGTTGCATCTGTAGCATCTTTTGACGTGTGCTTCAACACAACAAATGTGCTAAGCATACACGTGGAACCCCCATTTCCGTCAATTGAGTTAGTTTTGGTAAACGGGAACACTTCAGATGATCACAGGATCAAACTCGATAGTGCAAGTAAACAATAATGTTATGTCTTGGAATCGAGTTTGATCAAGAAAAACAATTCATCGACTTTTTAAATAATATTTTTTATGGACTGCCAATTAGTGCATTCATATTGCATCAGTTTGTTCAGGATTGCTTATTTTTTGTTGACCTTAACTTGTAATGAAAAAGCCAAGTATGTTTCCCATATAACACTTGATAAGTGGATTTCAATTTTATTCTATCTCTTAACATGTCAAATAGGTAAAGCAGAAAATAACAAATCCTCAAAAGGAAAAAGGTAGAAGTTGCTCAAAGTGTATTTTGTATGAATTAAACCTCAAATCTGTTTATTTTTAAAAACATGGATTATAGTTCAACTAACTTAACTGTTGACCTGTTTTAATCATATTTGATACGCCACATTTACCGTCAAAATAAATACTTTGGTGGTTCGACTTGACCAGATTTCATTTGCATATACAAAGTTTTGTGCTAACCTGTTATTTAACCCATTTGTTTTGCTGCATCTGTTCTATATTAAGATCTCGTGTTTGTGTTTTGATCTTCTATCAGGCATGAGGTGATGATTAATGTAAAACCCGAAAATCTAAAACGCGTAAAAAGACTATTTTGCCCTCTAATTTAAAACTTATAAAATGCGGAAAATATGTCTATGCTTATTAAATGTGAATCTAATCTAACTTAAGAGTAATTTTAAAACCTAATGTATAAGATTATCAAAAAAATCAATGCACCTTTCGTCTAAAACTTGCATGAACCGAAAATGAATAAGATACATATACATTCTAACTTAATTTATGGCCCAACTAAACTTGGCTTAGGCCCATGTCTTCCCCTTGGCACGTCAAAACCGAACCCATGTATCCCCCCCCCCCCTTTTTTTTTTATCATACGCTCCACAAAATTTGAAACACACCAAAACCCTAATTCTCCTCAACCTAAAGTGACGGCAAATCTACTGGTTCTTCTTCTCCACTCGACCAAGCAAAGCAGAAAGGTTTCGAAGGTGGTGCTGGTCGTGGGTTAGTAGCTGTTATCGTGGGGTTTTTCCACCTTGGTTCCTTGTTTTCTTCCCACTCGAGCGCCTAGGGTAACACGTCTCTACCCTTTGATCTTTCTCCTTTTGTTTTCCTTAACCTGCTGTCGTGAGACCTCCTTGAGTATGCATGCATATTCGCCTAAAACACCACATAAAATAATAAGTTTGTCTCATGAATTAACAAGTGAAGACCATGTATAAATCGACCCATTATAATCTGTTTTGGAATCCATTCGACCTATTTATCGACCTTAAAAATAGATGTTAACCCGAGAAATAAAGTCTGGTCACGCATGTTAAAGGACGAGTACGGGTGGCGTTCGTATCTGATTGTGTGCTTGCATGAGTTTTATATACGTCCTGAATGTATGTCGCATGTATGGATATCAAAAGGGTTACAAATTTATATACATGAATCGGATCTAATTAAGGCTGTAAATATGAATATGTGTATGTCGTATTTGATTGCATGCATGGTCGAATGAAACTAGTGTTGAGAATTCGTGGGTGGGTCATGGTATGGTCATAATCTATTCAACTCATATAGTGTATGCATGAGTCTATTGTACGAATTAAAAAGAATATATATGTAGGGTCTTTTATGTCACGTTAAATAATGAGTAGTGTCGAGGGTATGTCTCGTTTACGTTGTGCACAAATGTTTTGTTTAAAGGTTCGAATAGGTGTAAATGTGTATGGGTAATTTGGTGTGTATATGGTGTGTGTACTGTGGTCGAAATGTATGTTTGCTGGGTGAGTTGGAGTGAGTCTAAAACTTGGATTTAACATATACATGAATCAGATATGATGATGTTTAAGTGTCGAGTCGTATTGGTTTTGTTAGGATGTTTTGTATCACCTAAGGTGTATCGATATATAGTGTCATATCAAGAGTATGTTGGCTAATTTTCTTATGTTTCGATATAATTAGTGTCACCGTGAAGGGTACAATTGTTGGTCTCGTTATAATAAATGGTCATACCAAGATCGTGGCTATTTGAAACCCGAATACGTTGCCTTGTCTTCCAGTTTGTTAAACGTTATAAATTGCATGTGTCTTTCCTTGTTAAATTGGTAACATGAGTCTAAAATCTAAATTACACTTTAAGCCTTAACTTTGATAATATACGCATTTCACCCTAAACTGTTCACTGGGCTTTTTTAGCTTAGCCGCATTTATTTTCCTGCGGCAGGTTTTAGTTACCTTATTATTTTTGGACCTAATTTGAATAGCTGTTGTTTTGAGATTTCATTTCATTTTGGACATATTGGATTTTGTATTTTTCTTTGTAAGTCATTCGTTAATATGACTTGGTAATTTATTTTATAAGGCTTCCGTTTGCAAAATTTTATTTGTATGTTCTGATATGACACCAGAATGTGACACTTCTACCCTTGTCGGGTGGGGTGTTACAATTAAATTGTATCGTGAGGTTGGAATACCAGCGGCAAGTTTTGCTTTTCATTTGGTCAGGTCATTTTATCGTCTTCTTGTTCTTATGGCTGGTGCGAGCAGTTATGGAACTTTGTTAAAAAGGCTTTTTGTTTGATATATAGGGTGCGTGTATGATACAATGTTTTGTGGATTGCAAGTATTTGCAAAGGTATATGTCATGTTTGTAGCTTTTGATTCATATAACCTAAAGTTTTCAGAGAGATTAAACGTTGCATTTTTATATATGCTTTTCTTAAGCTAGTACATCTTATATAGCTGCTGCGTATGTTTTTTTGCTTTTTCTGCACCCTTTTAGCAAGTAGTGATAATCGTGTTTGTCGTCTTATACATGTTTTACTATTGTTTAAATCGAGCTTTTTGCCGTTTCTGTGTATGTGTATAGAGATTATCTATCAATGCATATGTATAAACAATGTTCAATGTTGAAAGAATTGTATTGTGAACTGAGATTGATTGCATGAAACAGGCCGGAGTTACATTTTCACCCATTGAAATGGATCGAAATGGTTTTTAGTGACAAATGGTCTTATTTAATTGAATGTACAAAAATTTGACAATGATAAGGGTCGTAAAGAATATGGTTTCAATCGCGTCTCATGGTCGAAGTGATGGTCGTCACTTGTACTATGTGTAAACATTGAATCTATACTCTACATATTTATGCATTTTAACCATTTTCGTAGCGACTGTTAAAATAAAAAGTTTGAATATAATAAATAACTAAACAACAAACATCAATATGATGTGCACATCCTCAGCAACTAGTCAACTACTATGAACAATGATACAATATGAAACATGACTTTTTATGTTAGACAGGTCATTAAGGGCTGCTAGTGACTAATGGCCTTATTTAATTGAATGTACAAAAATTTGCCAATGATAAGGGTTTCACCAATTGCATCTCATGGTCGAAGTGGTGGTCGTCACTTGTACTATGCGTAAACATATGTATAAATATGTTGAAAGGTTCATTTTGAGATCCGATTATTGCGAACTAAAATTAACTACTACATGAAATGCACTTGAATTACAGTGTTTATCCAATGAACGACGGATAAATGATAAATTACTTAGTTGTAAAATCATTTGTTGTAAAATATTTTTTTATTTAAAAAATATTCAAAAAATCATTTGTTGTAAAATTTCAAAAATACAATTTATTTTGGTTTTTTTGTATATTGTTGTAAAACTTCAAGATAAAAACTCAAAAATATTTTTGAAATAAATTTTTTACAAAAAAACGTTTTTGGTTTTTTTTGAATATTTTTCAACAGAATTTTTCGTTAATATTTTAAGTCAAATGTACTTTTGATGAATTAAATATTGGGGTGAAAAGAATGTTCAATTCAGAAAAATACTCGCAAGTTATCAAGTATAAAAGGAGATGTTGACTGTTTTTATTCATTCAAATACCAAACCTAGATACGATTAGCATACATATTTATTTATTTTTTTCGTTTTTGTTTATAGAATAGGATTCAATGACAGAGCCCAGCCTTGATATTCAGGAAGAGATACTTCTAAGATTGGAAGTAAACGATCTCATCCGATGCAAAAGTGTATGTAAGTCATGGAATTCCTTAATATCAAGTCGTGATTTTGTTGAATCTCAGCTTAACTACATTCGACATACTAATGAAATTGGAGATACAAGAATCGCTACTTTTTTTACCAGCAAAGATAAGTGTCATCTTGTTGGTTCATCTAATGGTCTTGTATGCATCTCTCGTGATTACTCTACTGAATTTTTAGTTGTTAATCCTTCTACTCGCGAGGTGAAAGAACTAAAAAATCTTTCTCAAGACTATAAACAAAGTGTACATGTGTCAGGTTTTGGCTATGATTCATCTATAGATGATTTCAAGGTTGTAATAGCATGCAAGTATCTTCCTAATAACGGCATTATGTTTGACGTGTTAGAATTGAAGACAAACATTTGGAGATCAGTTAGTCAATCTTGTGATTATGATTGGTTGGCTGGGGATTGGTTGGCTGGGAATGGCATCCTATGCAATGGCGCGATTCACTGGTGGTTGGTTCGAAATTACAAGCCATCAAGAATTGTTTCTTTTGATTTATCCAAAGAGGTTTTCAAAGAAATCCCCCTACCAAAATTGGATGATATAAACAACTCGTGGACTTTGGGGACTATGAAAACCCGTCTATGCATCTTTCCTCGACCGAATATAAACAACTTAAGGAAAAATAAAGAAATGGAGATATGGGTAAGGAGAAACTACAATGCACAAGAGTCTTGGGAACGAAAGTTACTGCCACCTGGTTATGACGCGAACAAAGTAACGATGGGTTACATTCCCCACCGAGATTTCTTGTCTGGTCATGTTCACATATGGCTGTTAGAAGAAGGTTCGGGTGCTCCAGTATTGGTGGGAAGCATTGATCATCCCCACAGTGAAGATATCCGTCCTCATGAGCATATCCCGTTATCCACATATTCCGAAAGTAACTATAATTATGATGGCCATGTATTTGTCAGAAGCCTTGTATCTCCACATGGCAATGGTAATTGTAATGAGGGGAGAGTGAAGAGAAAACGGAAAAACGTGATATCTCCCGATGGTGATGGGAGTAGCGTGAAGAGTAGAAGGGAGAGCCTTGTGTCTCACAGTTCCGATGGAGGGAGAGCTAAGAGTAGAAGTCAAATCCATGTATCTTCTGATTCCGATGGCGATGAAAGGAGAGTGGAGAGGAAAAGGAGGGAGAGGGAGAGCCTTGCTTATCATAGTTCCGATGGAGGGAGAGCTAAGAGTGAAAGGAAAAGCCTTGTATCTTCTAATTCCAACGACGATGGAAGGAGAGTGGAGAAGGATTCAATGACAGAGCCCAGCCTTGATATTCAGGAAGAGATACTTCTAAGATTGGAAGTTAAAGATCTCTTCCGATGCAAAAGTGTATGTAAGTCATGGAATTCCTTAATCTCAAGTGGTCGTTTTATTAAATCTCATCTTGACCACATTCTCAGTAAGATACATACTAATGAAATTGGAGATACAAGAATCTTTGTTTCCGATGGCGCTAGTAGTATGTGTATTGATGATTGTTTTTGTTCGAGTATAGGTGATTGTGAACTTGTTGGTTCTTCTAATGGTCTTGTATGCATCTCTCGTAGCTCTCATTGCATAACTGATTTTTTAGTAGTTAATCCCTCTACTCGCGAGGTGAAAGAACTAAGAAAAATTCCTCCAAGTGGTTGGGAGCATAGTGTATGCGTGGCAGGTTTTGGTTATGATTCATCTATAGATGATTTCAAGGTTCTAATAGGACACCGCGAGACACCTAATGACTACTTAGAGTTTCATGTGTTAGAATTGAAGAAAAACATTTGGAGGAGATTATCAGTTGTAGAAGTGGATCAATTATATAATTTCTTTGGGGATGGTATCCTATGCAATGGGGCGTTTCACTGGCCGTTGTATCCAGATAGGAGTAACTGGCAATTGACCAAAATTGTTTCTTTTGATTTATCCAGAGAGGTCTTTAAAGAAATCCCCCTGCCAAAATTGGTGGATGGTCAATGGAAATTGGGGACTATGAAAGACCGTCTATGCGTCTTTGGTTTTCCAAATATAAACATAGAGGAAAATTATGAGGAAATTGTGATATGGGTAATGAGAAACGACAATGTACAAGTGCCTTGGGAACGGAAGTTACTGCCACCTGGTTATGACGCAAACAAAATAACCATGGATTACATTCCCCACAAAGATTTCTTATCTGGTCTTGTTCACATATGGCTGTTAGAAGAAGGTTCAGGTGCTCCGGTATTGGTGCGAAGCATTGATCATCCCCACAGTGAACATCATGAGCATATCCGATTATCCACAGATTCGGAATGTAACTATAATTATGATAAGCATGTATTTGTCAGGAGCCTTGTATCTCCACATGGCAATGGTAATTGTAATGAGGGGAGAGTGAAGAGAAAAAGGAAAAACGTGATATCTCCCGATGGTGATGGGAGGAGCGTGAAGAGTAGAAGGGAGAGCCTTGTGTCTCACGGTTCCGATGGAGGGAGAGCTAAGAGTAGAAGTCAAATCCATGTATCTTCTGATTCCGATGGCGATGAAAGGAGAGTGGAGAGGAAAAGGAGGGAGAGGGAGAGCCTTGTTTATCATAGTTCCGATGGATGGAGAGCTAAGAGTAAAAGGAAAAGCCTTGTATCTTCTAATTCCGACGACGATGGAAGGAGAGTGGAGAGGAAAAGGAGAGAGAGGGAGAGGGAGAACTTTGTGTTTCACAGTTCTAATGGAGGGAGAACTAAGAGTAAAAGGCAAAGCCTTGTATCTTCAGATTCCGACGATGATGGAAGGAGAGTGGAGAGGAAAAGGAGTGAGAGGAATAGGGAGAGCCGTGTGTTTCATAGTTCCGATGGAGGGAGAGCTAAAAGTAGAAGGCAAAGCCTTGTATCTTTTGATTCCGACGACGATGGAAGGAGAGTGGAGAGGAAAAGGAGTGAGAGGGAGAGCCGTGTGTTTCATAGTTCCGATGGAGGGAGAGCTAAGAGTAGAAGGCAAAGCCTTGTATCTTCTGATTCCGACGACGATGGAAGGAGAGTGGAGAGGCAAAGGAGTGAGAGGAATAGGGAGAGCCGTGTGTTTCATAGTTCTGATGGAGGGAGAGCTAAGAGTAAAAGGCAAAGCCATGTATCTTCTGATTCCGATGACAATGAAAGGGAGAGGGACAGGAGTCAGAGCGAGAGGGAGATGCCAACGACAATGAGGGGAGACACGAGAGAAAAAGGAAGGAAATGATAGAATAACATCGAGACTTCTAAAGTCCATCGGTTTTATTCTGATTTGTTTTTCGCTCTTTTTATATTGCACATGATTTGATTAACAAAATTGCAACCAAAAATGGAGGGAAATGCAGACGCCAAAAACGGATCTCCAAAAAGAAATGCAGAAACCCAATGTTATTTCATTATTTGCTTTCTACTTGTAACATAAATTCTGGGCATTAAAATATAACTTCCTATTTGATTTATCAGTTAAGTGAAGGCCGGGAGAACCATGGGTTTGTCGTATCGAGTTTGAGATGTTTGTGATTTCATCGCACATTGCATTAAATTATAACATATTTCGTTTTTTTACATCGTATGTAGCAATACTTGCATCTAGTTGCAACTGCAGGTAAAATAATTGCACCAAAATGCAAGATACTTCAATTTTTACCAACTGGTGTGTGACATACTTACAGTTACAACAGTATATAAACATTTACATACATCGAAACAGAACAAAACAAAGTTTCTTGTATACAATGACAACGTGGAAAACATGTTACATTTTTTGTGCAATTAACCTTAAAAAGAAGTCATCTGATAATCAGTGTTGTTGCAACTAAAACCTGTTTGATTACTGACTACTAGTAAATCAGACAGGCTATACAAAGACTACAAACTGAAGATTACGACTTGAAATTGCAAGAAACAAATAAAGTTTCAAACTCACATCCCAACACCCCCTTATTTTTGGAGAGATAAAATAAAAACAGTATATCATAACTCGCGTAATGCTTATGCACAAGCACCAAAAGATCAATCGTATGATCGTATCTAATAGGCATGAAACTCGTACACTATGTTATGTTTTGTATCTCAATAGAAAATGATGAATAATAGCCTATAAGCATAGAAGTCGTAAACTATTGTAGGTTTCATATCTAAATATTGATAAGGATTGACTTAAATCTAATTCTATAGATCAAAAGGTTAAAAACTTACCTCACAGTCTTCAAACTCCTCATCTACATATTCTGGTTCGTCAAAACAATCATCCTGAAAAAGAAGAGGTGCAACTTCTCTCATTCTTTGAGGCTCTCTGTCATTGCGGTCTATAACTGAAATAAACCTTTGTTTAAGGCTATCTTCAATCGATTTTGCATCATGGGAATGTAGGCCAAGAAGCGACGCACAATCTCCTCTGAATTTTAGTTCGTTGGAAGTCGAGATCAGGCCTGCAATTGTTTTCGCAAGGTCTGGTGCGTAA
This sequence comes from Chrysanthemum seticuspe, assembly GCA_019973895.1. Classification (NCBI taxonomy): domain Eukaryota; kingdom Viridiplantae; phylum Streptophyta; class Magnoliopsida; order Asterales; family Asteraceae; genus Chrysanthemum; species Chrysanthemum seticuspe. Next base: position 26,701,359 of record BPTQ01000009.1, on the reverse strand, counting down.
CTGCGAATCTAAAGGGACCAACAGACTGTTAGGAATATGCTCATCTGGTTAAAACAACCAGATAGGATCCAACCGAAGCCAAAAGCGAGTAACGCTACATACATATACATATATAAAGACATTTTAAATTTGAAAAATAGTTTACATTTTAAAAACTCTAACAGACTGACTGGGAACCAAACCGAAAACGGGATTCTGAAAAATTCATGGGACAGACTCACAGGTGCACTAGCGTTATAAAGTAGAAAAGAGAAAGAAAACGGCAATGTTGATTTTTGTCCAACAGATAACACAAGCAGAGAGAATATCAGATATATACGCTAAACTTTAAAACAAAGTTATGAATGGCCATTTGGCAGAACAAGATAAAAGTAGATACATATAGCTTAATTTCGATGAAATAGGCATGTAGGAGCATCCGGGTGTACCTTAATTGCATTCGCGCTGAGAAAAAATCCGTCATTTTTCTCTTTTATGTCAGTCAATGCAAGCTTCACAGCTTTCTTAACAAGATTCCGATCAACAGTGCTTGCCTTCGCTGAACCCAGATTAAGCTTAGTGTGTGTTAAAGATACGCAGAAAAATAACATACAAAAAGGTACAATATTCACCTAATGTGCCAGATATGGTTACAAGTATGATACTATTTCAGAACAAGCATATAAATGGGTTGAAATTGCCAACTCTAGTTAGATATTACAGCGAAGGATATTTTTTGCGGTGACAGTGGATGGCAATGTCAATATGTGAACCTGGTGGCAAATCCTCTCATTCAATAAATGCACAGCCATCTTCGTCCGAGATGCGTTTTATGCTTATCCCATAGCATTTCCAATCGATGCTTTTCAATGCATCTAGCAATGATTGAGAAATCGGGCTAAGTAAGAAGTCACTAAAGTAGAGTACCTGAAAAGCATGTAGTCATTAAGTTATAAGAAAATCGAAAATAAATACAAGTCAAAGGAGAATCTTGTCTTTAACCTTTGTGTGTGTGTGTGTGCGGACTGACCTCTGTTTTACTACCACACACCCTGATACATGATGGATTCATCAGCTCTGATAATTCACTGATGATAACCACAACTTCTATCGCTGTTTCAGCATTCTTTGTACTTTTGCAAACCATCCCACTTCCAGTTTTCAAGTGTTCCCTAACAAAATCAAGAATGGAACGGGTCAAAAAACTCAACCCTACACACATCATATAATGTACTTACTATTGATTACTTGTATACTTTTGGAATAAAATGTCATTAGGACTTTTTGTACAGGGGGTTGGGGTCAAAACAGGTCACTTTTGTATTGTGTGAAAGAAGCCGGGTTCAGTTGAAGAAAACACTTTTATGTTACATATCTACTTATATAACTGATGCATTAACTATGATTACGAAAACCACAGTATTACAATTATTTTGAACAAAAATGATTTAGAATGTTGTATGCATTAAAGATATACTTTAGGCGACTTTAAACATGTATGACCCATTTGACCCGTTTAATCTGACCTTTGGAAGATAAACTCCAATACTAGCTTTTCAATATTAGATTTTAGTCTGTTTAGAACTTACCCGATTGGAAAGCAAGAGTGACATGTACTATCACGTTGATTCCCATGCTTGAGAACATAATCCATAATGCCTGACTTAAGACATTCAGCATTTTCTTCTGACGGTAAATCAATGCATTCACCACGATAACATTTACAGATGGTTGCTCAGAAAGTTCTCCCTTGTCAACAATGAGCTCAATTCCAACCTTCTGATAAGACAAAAGTAATAACACTCGTGTAGTTATGATGAGAAAGATTAGCTATAACTACCACTTTGAGATGTAAAAGGACAAAATGAGGCCAGCTATTAATTAAGTCATAGCAATACACATGAATGCAGTATCAATTTGCTGAACTGCTATGACTTAATATGTAGTTTCTAATAATAACCTTAAGAAAAATCCACCTCACACAAATATTATGTCAAATCATTTTTAGTCGCTGTAAATGAAGGACGAGCAATAGCTATGCAAAGGTCTGCAATAAATTATTCAGAAGTTTGAGGTAATACTTACCGGAACCTTCATAATAAGGATCTGCAGAACCAATCATACAAACAAAACATGAACAAAGACTCTTAGAGACAACCCAAAAAAACAATAAAAGGTTTGTGGTTCATCACTCGTCAGTTTGTTGACATGGACAACTAACCTTTCGGAAAAAGAAAGTAATATCTGCCAGTAACTCATCGACACTATGAAATGTTGAAAATGATACTTCAGTCCCACTGAAAGAAAGCAATTAAGGAATGAATGTCCAGAAAATTTAAAAATTAACTTAACTAACTTCTGGCTAATAACATGCCTGAATGTTGCACCATTTTTGGAGCTTAGTGGTAATTTAGCTACCCTTTTCATGCGATCCTTTTGTTTAAGATCTATATTGTAGTGAAATATTTCAATGTCACACTTGCCTGCAAGATCGAATATTGTAGTGTATCATTGCTAATTGTGACTTTATTCAAGACATTGACATACTATGCAATATTGCAATTTCCTTGCAGATTGTTCCATCTTATTTGATACAAAGTGAAGCCATTTTCCGATTCTACCTCAGTTCCAAGTATGACCTTTGCTCAACTGATTAATGCCATAAGTGTTTTTAAGCAGTAAAATGCTTTTTAACTACTTAATTTGGGGTGAATTGTCTATTTGCTATAAATATATTCATCTAAAGAGGGAATTGCATATCAGAAACATCGTTACATTATGATGTCACCTTGCAGTCATGTACTCTCTGTCTATATTTGTGAATCATATGCTGATGTTAATTGAAAAATAAGTCTGCAATAGCTCAGAAGGTGCAAGTATTATAATGTGAATCAAACAAGAATAATACTTACGGCAATTGATATAACTCCATCTGCATACGATAGAAAAGCTACATATCAGTTAATACCCATAAACATCATAACCAAAATAAGGTCAAAATCAATAGTTCTTACACTCTGGTTAAACGTATTAAGTCACTAATTAGTCCTCCATTTGGTTCATATAGGCATGGCAAGCCTTGTGAACCAATAATCTTTATCTTATTGCTTCTTATGTTATTATTATTAGACGAAGGACCAAACACCTCAACTAAGAACATTATAACCGAAAAACGGTTAGAGGTTGGCGGTTATAGGCGGTTACAAACTAACCATCACAATGGTTAGGACATACCAGTTAGAAAACATATATATGTATTGTGTACCGAATCATTTACAAGTTAATAGACAATTTTACTTATTCATTCACTTTACATTTTGCAATCTACATAACATTGATCTAGAGTTGGGACAACAATCGGCATCAAGAGCATAGGTTTAACACTTCGTTTTTTATTACAAGATACAATACGAAGCAAAGAACCCAAGGGGAACACGCGCAGAAAACAAATCGTTTTCATACGCTGGAAAACGAAATTGTTCATACGAAAGTTTTGTTTTTCGACAAAGATTTTTTGTTTCTCTTTTACTTCCAAGAGAAACAAACGTGAATAAGGATACGTAGAAGATAGTGCACGATAATTTACGTAGGGGATTGCAAACGTTTTACACCAAACGGATTGGTGGGGAAACCTTGTTGGCAACAACATAGGGAAGGAAGTAAGTTCATACACTTCGTTTTGGTAAAAGAAACGAGTGGGATAAAACTTTGTGAAACCGGGTTAAACAAGACACAAAGGGAGGAACACGCGGGTAATAAGCGGGGAAACGTTGTTGTGGAAAAGATACGTACGTGATAGAAGGAGGAGCGCTCAAGATTGTGTGGAGTAGTGTCAAACGACACAAGGAAAACAACAACGAAAAAAAGGAGATCAGAAACACTTTTGTTTCGGAGATTTTTTGATACCATATCGGTACCAAAATTGTGCGTGGGAAGTTTGAATCAGTTTTCAAATAACGTACAAAAAAGAAAAGATACATCTCGACTGAAGTTTCATTCGAAACTTGGAAACTCAAAAGTTTCAAAGAAGAGAAATCCGAAACTTTAGAGGCAAACAGGAAATTCAAAACAATACGTGAAGTGTTCTTGTACTAGTCGGACAAAAAAGAATTCGACAAGGAGTTTTGGTGTTTGTGTTCGAAGGCAAAAAAAAAACACAACGAAGCAAAAAAAAACATCAAGGGTACGAGGCAAAATTCGAAAGGAACCGAACCGGGAAATAACTTCAAACGTTGGTAGACGATAATTATTAACGAATCAAAGAGAATACTCTAAGTATTTATCGCATATACGAGGTCACAAGTTAAACTCTTTCTGGATTTCATTACTTTTACATAGTATAGAATAGTATGAATATTTTTATTTCATACTATTAGGAAATCCCGAAAACTATTTATTGATCCCGTATTACTAGGATTCCCGGAAGATTAGAAATTTCCATACTTTATAGAAAAACCACACTAGGAAGGATAAATCCCATTGAATTTGAAAAGTGAAGATACTAAGCACTTTAAAGATGACAACCGACGATATAGCAAGCACATCAACTGTAACAAAACCCCTAACACCCATTGCACAATATCAATGCCCTAAGTTGAAAACCACAAACTACACAGTTTGGGCTATACAAATTAAGGTTATACTAGAGGCACATGGTTTATGGGAAGCAATAGAACCAAAGTTAGATACACCAGTTGATGATAAGAAGGATAAGGCAACAACTGCCTTCCTATATCAAGCGTTGACGGAAGATGTGATCTTACAAGTAGCGGGTTGTAAGACGGCAAAGGATTTATGGGATTCGCTAAAGAAAAGACACGTTGGAGAAGATAGAGTGCAGAAAGCACGGTTACAATCATTAATGATTGGGTTTAACTCACTTCAGATGAAAGAAGATGAGACGGTGGATGCATTTGCGGCTAAACTAAACGGCTATGCCACGAAGGCAAAAGAATTAGGGAAAACTTTGGATGAATCACTTTTAGTTCAAAAACTATTAGACTCCACACCAGATAGGTTCATTCAGATAGTAGCATCCATAGAACAAACAACTGATCTCGACGAAATCACTCTAGATGAGATCATTGGAAGACTCAAGGCATTTGAGGAAAGGATAAAACTCCGGAAGGGAGGACAAGTAGAAAGCCAGGAAAACCTATTATTCGCACATGGCGAACACTCAGGAAATAGGAAACGTTTTTACAAACGTGGAGGAAAATCAAATTTCCCACGAGGGAACTGGCAGAATAAGAATAGAAACAACCCACAAGGAGGGAACTCTAGTTATAAAGAGAGTTCGGATAAGAATAAAGATGAGTGGGATGTGAGCAAGATAAAATGCTACAGGTGTCATAAAATAGGACATCTTAAAAGAAATTGTAGGGGAAAACCAGCAACTCAGGAACAATCAAACCTTATCTTAGAAGACGATGAACCATCACTATTAATGACTATGCACGAAACTGAACACAAGGAAGTGTTGTTGAATGAGGAACAAATTCAACCAAAGAAATATGCTACGGCGGATACAAGCATATGGTATTTAGATAATGGTGCAAGTAACCATATGACTGGGATAAAGAGTCATTTTAGGGATATTGATGAAAGCGTAACAGGACGAATACGTTTTGGAGATGGATCGTATGTACAGATAATGGGTAGAGGATCTATACTGTTAGGTTGTAAGAACCAGGAACAGAAGGTAGTATCGGAAGTATACTACATACCAAACCTCAAGAGCAACATACTTAGTCTAGGACAACTTACGGAAATAGGTTGTAAAGTCATTATGGACGGAAACAAGTTGACTTTGTATGATAAGAACAAGAAGTTGTTGATGAAAGTAGAAAGATCTAAGAATCGACTCTACAAGATACAGTTACAGATAGAAGCACCTATATGTCTCTTAGCAAATATAGATAACCAAGCATGGTTATGGCATGCTAGATTAGGTCATCTGAACTTTGACGATATAAACAAGATGACTAGGAAAGGTCTAGTAGAAGGAATTCCAAGGATAAATCATGCAGGGCTGATTTGTGACGCATGTTTATTAGGAAAACACGATAGAACACCATTTCCAAACCAAACTAAATTCAGATCAAAGAACCCGTTGGACTTAGTTTATGGAGACCTCTGCGGTCCTATAATTACAGCAACACACTCAGGCAAGAAACTCATTTTCTTGTTAGTGGACGATTGTACATGTTTTATGTGGGCCTACTTTCTTACATCGAAAGATGAGGCGTTTAGTACATTCAAGGAATTTAGACAGAAGATAGAAATGGAGATGAAATTGAAGATAAGGATGCTAAGAACGGATGGAGGTGGTGAATTCACATCAAATGAATTCACAAGGTACTGTAAGGAAAACGGAATAGCACGACAGTTGACACCACCGTACTCCCCACAACAGAATGGAGTAGTGGAGAGAAGGAATAGGACAGTGTTATCAACTACAAGGAGTATGATGAAAGCGATGAAGTTACCTTTAACTTTTTGGGCGGAAGCAGTTAAACATGCTATTTACATGATAAAACTCCATATGAGGCACTCTACAACAGAAAACCAAACTTGGAAAACCTAAGAATATTCGGATGCACAGCTTATGCAAAGATAACGATACCTCACTTAAAGAAGCTGGACGACAGAAGCATACCATTGGTTTACTTAGGAGTAGAGGAAGGATCAAAAGCATGTAGGTTATATGACCCTATAACCAAGAAGAAACATGTTAGTAGGGACGTAAAGTTTATGTAAACAAAGCCGTGGGATTGGAACAAAGATGAAGAGGATACGAACACACAAGACACATTTTGGGCTAGTTTTGTGGTAGACGGAGTTGACAATGAAAACCTTACACCAGTCAACACAGAAAATGATGACAACACGTATCATGAACAAGATCAGATTCCTGATCCAGTTTCACCAATCACAGCACCGACATACAATTACGACCCACACTCAGAAGAGGAAGAAGAAGCTACTACTAGTTCTATAGAGAACTTAAGAGATAGATTTGATGATACACCCGTACGTGAATACAGAAACATGTCGGAAATATACAGGCATGCACGTAGAGTTGAACCACAAAGTTTGTTATTTACGGAAGAAGAACCCCGTAATTACAAGGAAGCATCAACATATGAAAATGGATTGAGGCCATGGAGATTGAATTGGATTCAATCAACAAGAATAATACATGGACTCTTACTACATTGCCAGAAAATCAAAAGGCGATAGGACTCAAATGGGTTTACAAGACCAAGAGGGATGCAAAAGGAAACATCATCAAATACAAAGCACGGTTAGTGGCAAAAGGTTATGTACAAGAACAAGGGATAGACTTCGATGAAGTATTTGCACCAGTTGCTCGGATAGGGACAGTTTGGTTAATATTAGCATTAGCGGCATATCACGGATGGCAAGTACATCATTTAGATGTAAAATCGGCATTTTTACATGGAGATTTAAAGGAAGAAGTCTACGTTACACAACCTGAATGATTGATTCAACAAGGAAATACAAGAAAAGTCTATAAGCTTACTAAAGCGTTATATGGCTTAAGACAAGCACCTAGAGCTTGGAATGTGAAGCTTGATCAAACGTTAAAGTCTCTAGACTTTAAGAAATGTAATCTCGAACAAGCAGTTTATACAAAGCGGAACAAGAATTCTACACTTATAGTTGGAGTCTACGTAGATGATTTGATAATCACAGGCACTCCAAGGAAAGAAATCGAAGAATTCAAATCCCAGATGAAGGATATATTTGAAATGAGCGACTTAGGATTACTAGCTTATTATCTTGGGATAGAAGTCACGCAGACAGGAGGAGAGATTACAATCAAGCAAACAGGTTATATTAACAAGATCTTGAAGGAAACAAGTATGGTAGACAGCAATGATACGAAGATACCTATGGATACCGGTACTAAGTTGGTCAAGGCGGAAGAAGGAAACTCAGTTGACGCAACTTACTACAGGAGCTTAATCGGAAGTCTCAGGTACTTACTGCATACAAGACCAGATCTTAGTTACTCAGTCGGACTACTCAGTAGATTCATGCAAGACCCGAAGGATCATCACTTGAAGGCGGTAAAGCAAGTAATCCGATATATCAAAGGAACAAAGGAGCATGGCATAATATACAAGCAAGAAGGCGGCTGCAAGATTACAGGTTACAGCGACAGTAGTTATGGAATCAACACTGATCAAGGAAAAGGAACTACTGGGATCGTATTTTATTTCGGAGAGTCACCTATTACCTGGTGTACTCAGAACAACCAACAGTGGCGCTATCATCATGTGAATCAGAATTCATGGCGGCTACTGCAGCAACGTGTCAAGCCTTATGGTTGAAGCGATTTCTTAGTGAACTAACTGGATGGGAAGAGAAAAGGATAACGCTGAAGGTTGATAACATTTCAGCAATAGCACTTGTCAAGAACACAGTTTTTCATGGAAGAAGCAAGCACATCGATATTCGCTACCATTTCATTCGTGAAAGCGTAGAGAATGGGCACATCAATGTGGAACACGTCAGCGGAGAACTACAAAGAGCAGATATTCTAACGAAGGCTCTACCAAGATTGAAGTTCGTGACTATGCGACAAATGCTCGGAGTTCAAGACATAGGACGAAGCAACGATTAAGATTAAGGAGGAGAATGTGAACCAATAATCTTTATCTTATTGCTTCTTATGTTATTATCATTAGACGAAGGACCAAACACGTCAACTAAGAACATTATAACCGAAAAACGGTTAGAGGTTGGCGGTTATAGGCGGTTACAAACTAACCATCACAATGGTTAGGACATACCGGTTAGAAAACATATATATGTATTGTGTACCGAATCATTTACATGTTAATAGACAATTTTACTTATTCATTCACTTTACAATTTTGCAATCTACATAACATTGATCTAGAGTTGGGACAACAAGCCTTAGTCCCAATTAACCATATTCTTTGAGATCTAAAAAACATAAGTCGTGCCGAATCAAGTTCTTACCCTTTATCATATTTAACAATGAGTCACTTATATACTTCATATCCTGAAACTCCTCGGCGTAGCTTCCGATTCCCGTGTCAGAAACTAGTCATATCATGAAGCCAAACACACTCTTAGGAATACATCAGATCCCGATTAAAAACATAGAAGCAGAAACAAAACAATTACAAAAATAGCTATTTTGACCTCCTTTCCTTCCACATAATCCCAAAACCAAATGATGCACAAAATGAAATGCAGCTTTAGATGATTTCATTTGGTTACACAACGGGTATCACTTATGTACAATATGACAGATGCTTTTAGCTATATTTGAATGTCAACAGACTGAAGTGATTACTGCTTCAAACAAATGTTAAACTCATAAACAGAGGAACACTACTGAGAAACGAACTATAGATGATCGATATTCATCTATACTACTATATAAAGCATTTAAGCTATGACCTCCACAAAAAATTAAGATAAGGAGTTTCAATCATCGAATGACATGTGTCACTTCTTTAATTTAAAAACAAACTAAAATAAAGAGCTCTAATGAGGTGACACATGTCACTTCTTAACTAATTAATCACTTTTATTTTTAAATTTAAATATCTTTTAATTCGTTTAATTTTTTTATGATCTAATTTCATCATATTTTTTAAAATTTTGTGCTTTTTAATTCAACATCCATTTTGATATATTTTTATGAGTTTTTAGTTTTTACATTTTTAGTAGGTTTATTTTATTTTGATTCAAATTGTTATAACTTTAACCTTTATTTCAATCAATACAAACTTTATTTATCAAAATCATTTACTTTTGGGAAAGTGTTTGACGGGAAAGAGATTGTCAAGGTCTTTTTATATGCGGGAATAATGATGTTACGGGAAAGATACGGAAAACCCAAACAAACACATACAACTAACACATATATATTTGGAGTGTTGTGAAATGAATTCACTAAGCGGGTAAGGAATTGCGAGGAGAGTTAGGTTAGCAATTCATTTACTATATTTATTATATAATTATATTTATCGTCGCCGTTGTGCGCGGGTATCCAACTAGTACATGATAACAAATTTAACAAATGAAAGTTCGATAACCTTATGTGCACTAAACTTCTTAAATTCAAACTAATATATATACACATAGAGCTGAATAAATTGATATCGAGAAACACAAACTCCTACCCATGATCAACATTCATACACAATCATTAACAGGTAACTTATGCACTTAACCTAAAATCAAACTAACTAATATACACATATACTATAAATTCGTAACGTACTAGAAATATGAACTAACATATAGATCGCAACAAATTGATATCTGGAAACAGAAACTAACAGAAAGCAAATTATGTGTAACTAATACAAATTCGATGACGATACGTTTATTAAGCTAAATTTATGCAAATAAACTTGTAAATCGTAACAGAAAGCATAAATAATGCGAATTCGATAAGTATATGTTTATTAAGCTAAATTCTAACAAATAAACATGACGAAAAGCACGTAACGTACTTGAGATACGGACTAACAAATCTGAATAATTACATATAACTTGTATATATATGATAAACTAAAGATAATATATAATGTAACTAATGCAAATTCGCTAACTATACGTTTATTAAGCAAATAAACGTAACGAAAAGTGCGTAACGTACTTGAGATACGGACTAACGGAGGATCGGTTAACGGAAATGATTTGAAGTTGACGGATAATCGGCAAAGGTCACCGGAGATGCGGCATCGTTTAATCGCCGATGTGATTAACTGAAATTTATAACAAAAAAATAAAAATGTGATTAGGTTTTTATATAATTTTTTTTTTATAAAAATTGTGATTGAGCTTACATGTTGACAGAGGTTACGAACTGATGATGCGCTGTTCATTGATTGAATTTGAGTTTTTTTTATTTGATTTGGGGATTTGGATGGATTCAGGTGTTTTTTCCCGCGCAAAATGAATTCAGTGTTGTGATTTTGGGAGGGGAATTGAATTATACTCGGTGTTAAATTATGGGGGCGTAAAAGCTACTCCCTCCGTCTCAAAATTGTAAGAATCACACAATTTTATAAAAGTGGTACCACTTTATTTTTTAACCATTCAAAAGGAATCTTCTCTCACAAAGTTCCCTAGTTTTTACTATAAATGGAAAATGGACAATTAATTTGATACATCCAAAAAAAGAAATGTGGACTATTATTTTGAGACGGAGGGAGTATAAAATAGCAACTTATTTTTAAATTTGTGTTCACTTGAAACACGTACTATTTTATTTAATAACTTTAACAACGTATTTTCAAAAAAAAATCGATTGTTGTTACACGTGTAAAAATAAACGAAAACATGCAAAAAAAACAACGAAAGCGTGTAAAAATAGACGAAAACGTGTAAAAACGGACGAAAACATGTAAAAATGAATGAAAACGTGTAAAAACTGACGAAAACATGTAAAAACTGACGAAAGCTTGCAAAAACAAACGAAAACGTGTAAAAACTTATGAAAACATACAAAAACGAATGAAAACGTGCATAAACGGACGAAAACGTGCAAAAATTAATGGGTCGTTAGTGACTAGTGGTCTTACTTAATTGAATGTAAAAAAATTTGACAATAATAAGGGTTGTGGAGAATATGATTCCAATTGTATCTCATGGTCGAATTGGTGGTCACTTGTACTATGCTAGTGACTAGTGGTCTTATTTGAGAGAGAACGATTTTTTCGATGTTTGCCTAAGAGTTATATGTCTATGTTAATCCAAGCTACCAATTTGCATAAAGATTTATGATGTGTTTTGTTTCTGATTCAAATATAGGTTAACAGTACAAAGTCACAAGTTAGTTATCTTTTCAGTAGGGGTGGAAACGAGCCGAGCCGCTCGTGAAAAGCTGGGGATCGGATCGGTAAAAAGCTCGAACGAGCCGAGCCTAAACGAGCTCGAGCCCGAGCTCGAGCCTAAGTTTGGGCTCATTTAATAATCGAGCTCGAGCCCGAGCTCTATACAAAATATATACGTATATATATTTTCTATACGTATAACCGTGTTAACGAGCTCGAGCCTTGTGTTAACGAGCTCGAGCCTTGTGTTAACAAGTCGAGCTTTGTGTTAACGAGCCGAGTTCGAGCCGAGCTCGAGCTTGTGAAAAATTTCACGAGCCGAGCTCGAGCTCAAAATGTGAGGCTCGAAACGAGCTCGAGCTCGAGCTTTTTATATATAAACGAGCCGAGCTTGAGCCTAAACGAGCTCGAGCTCGGCTCGGCTCGTTTTCACCCCTACTTTTCAGTTTATTAAGACTATGTTTATTGGCAAGGTTGTCAACCCAACCCACTCAAAATACATAAAAAAATATTATTTTTTCAATTTTTGTATACAATCTTGCTTCCAATCTTTGTCACTTGGCAATCTAGATCCCCAACCCACAATCTCACAAAACATTGTTTTATTGGCTAGTTTTTTCTTTGTTTTCTTTTTTTTTTTAATTTTTAATATTTTAGGTTGGGTTGTTGATAAATGGTAAAAAAATTGAGACTGGTTGTATGTATAGATTGTATATGTGGATGAGTGAGAAAATAATATTTTAATAAAAGATTTGGCTGGATGAGGTTGTGAATAAAGATAGTCTAAGTGATTTTTAACAGACAACCCAACCCCCCCCCCCCCCCCCCCCGCACCCCACTTCTCCCGCCCGTCTCACAAAAAGTGTGCGTCTTACTATTTCTTATTGTCCAAAAAAGTTCAGTTTTTTTATATGGATAGTAATAATGATTAGATAAAATTACCAAAAGAGGCCGATTTTTCAAGTGTGGTCCATTTTTAAGACTTTTTTCTCGTCTCTTTCCCAAAAGAGCCACGCTCAACTGCTCAACTGCTCGACTCCATACATATTACGACACGTGGCATGGCCTTGTACTTTTCCAATTGTACACTAAGTGTCACATCAAATCTCCAAGCAATCTCTTATTTTGTTTTCTTATAGAAAGTCAACGCTCAACCGGCGGTGCTCAACTGGGGGCCAACTTTTCACTTAGGAAATTGAAAAAGCAAACCAAAAGATTTCCCAAATCCAAGTGATCTGACAGTTTTTTATTTCTTTTTTTTTTCTTTTGCCACTTTAACGATTGAATATCATCAAAAAAACACACACACAACACACACTAACAGTGCATGGATTAGAAAAAAAAATCACGAACTTTGATCACACAACACCCGTTTTGTTGTTTAGATCATTTCCAGACCAGATCCGTTGTTGTGCAAGACGATTATATGATAATGGCTTCTAGACAAGTACACATACATCTGTTTTATACCCTTTGATTATTAATCGATTTTTTTCGATTTGTACAGTAACTTTGATTATAAAACTTTTTTAGGGTTTTTAAATTTTTTTAGGGTTATTTGATGTTAATTGTGGTTATTGTTACTATTATTGTTGTTAGAAAACCGACTATGTTAGTATACATGTTAGGGTATGCTTATTCTATTTTTGAGAAAACCAACTATGTTAGGGTTTGCTTTTTCTGCACAATAACCCACGTTTGTGTGCTTAACATATCTGAAATGTATTGATTATCTGAAAAATTGGACACCTGCATACGTGAGATGTTTGACTTATTAAGCTTATTAAGATATTGGTCATTAGTATATTTTTATTGCTCATAAGTTTATAACATATGCTAATATGGGTATGCATCTTTTGTTCTTTGTTTTTGTGTATAGGTGTATTCTGCGAAGCTCGGTGCTAGATCAAAGTTGCACTATATCAAAACTATAAGTCAAAAGTTGAGTTTCAATCCTGATCGTCTTGAACTTTTTAAAAGATCGGTTTTCTGGAAATGGTTAGACATAAAAACATACGAGCTTGATAACCATTTGCTTCATTATTTGCTCCAACATCAACGCTTTGTTGAAAACCCTAATATAAATACTCCATTGTATTTTGATATCTGGGGACACAATTAGAGTTTGGTCGTGAAGATGTGTGTCTAGTATTAGGTCTTCGCTTTGGTGATGTTTGTTTAGAGCAATTTAAAAAATGGGAATCTGGATTTGGTAAACGTATGCTAAGTTTTCTTAGACAGAGGCGTAACTAGAGAATCATCAATATAAAAGCTGAACAACTAGTTAGGGTTCTTAGTGATCAAGTTGAGTTTAATGAACTTTCAAATGATGATGTTGTTCGCCTTTGTCTGGTTCTGATGTTAGAGAACGTTTTTATCGGCAAACAGGAAAGAAATTTGGTGTCCCCTGAGATATTGATTTTAGTAGATGACATTTATGCATGGAATGCATTTCCATTGGGCGAGTACATTTGGGTTGAGTTTCACAAGAAGATTTGTAATGCTATCTCAAAGGTTAGAGATAGACATTTGACTGAAAAGGCTACGAAGGGCGATGGTTACATTGAATGAATTTGTGTTCGCTTTGAAGGTGCGTAACTATTGTTTAAATACTAAGAATTTAAATCAGTATTGTAGCATGAACCTTAGTGTAGTAATTTTTATGCTAATAGTAATAATAATTCCTTCAGATTTGGCTTTTGGAAACCTGCCGCAATTCAACAAATTGGTGGGTTAAAGAAGAGAATGTGATCCCTCGGGGTGTTGCTTGGGAGGATGCACACAGGTTTGAGAAGACCGATTATGATCTTCTTTTTCGTAATGCAGAAATGGTTCGCCTTGTGCCGACAGGTTATACTCTACTCTTTTTGAAAAATTGTTTATGATTTTTAATGGTATTTGCGTTAGTGTATAACAATTTTTTTTATATGCAGTGACTGAGATGAAAGAACTATGGTGGACATCTAGTTTAAACTTTTTCAAGAAGTATAACGCAGCAAGGTTTCCCATTCATGATACACCAGCAGTCAATAGATCCCGTCGACCGGAGAAGTTGAGACCACGGAGACGATGTTCAGTCTCAAATGCAGATACATCACCAGTCATTAGGAAGGCGGAGCAAGGCATGCCGTATATGGGGGATTTCATGCCATCTACAGCAACAATTGTTGCTCAAATGGCTAAAATGAAACAACAAATTAATCAATTACATAAAATGTCAAGCATTTGAGGCCTGATGGGGATAGCCTGATTCCGGGTATGGATGGAGAATTGCCACCTAGTGCAACAGTTTTAGATCAGATGGCTAATATGCAACGGCAAATTGATGAACTTCAGAAATATAACCATACGAATTTGAAGCTTGATGGGGTTAGTGAGAAGAATGGGGGTGAATATGATACTGCACGCGTGTCTGCTGAAAAGGTTATATTTCTTGCAATCCGTTTAATCTGTTTCTATATTTTGTTTTGCTTATATGCGGACTCATTTGATGTATTACTTATTCATATGTGTTTTATGTGGTATGATATAGTTTTGGATATGCATTTTAAAAACTTCACGTAAACTACTATAGTTTATTTGGTTAAAATCTATAGCTTTTAAGTAATAAAAAGTAAATTGTAAATTATAAATTTTTAGTTTTTGTAAAAGTTAATAACAACTTCACTTAAACTAGTATAGTTCATTTATGACACTAGTGTTTTGTATTTAATAACTTCACCTACACTATTAGTTCATTAACTTCACATAAACTACTTACTCTATAAATAAGGCTTCTACACTTCTACACATTCATAGTCTTCTACACATTCACAGTCTTTATTTTCCACTGTTTCTAAAAAATGTCCGACAACATTCCCTTCGAAATTCAAATGGAAATCATTTCTAAACTTCATGTACATGCTTTACTTCAGTTTAGAACTGTTTCAAAGACATGGAAGTCGTTCATCGACAGCTCCAAATTCCTTATTGGTTTCGGTGTTCGCACGTCTGTGCCTTGTAGTTTCCTTATTCACTATCAGCAAGGATTTGTTGAGTCACAGTTTTTATTTTTTGTTGATGATAATGTCAATTTGTTCCAGCAACGTCTCTTTTTTCCAAGTTTTCCTAAAGTCATCTGTAATACAAGTCTCATGTTTTTTAATCTTTTGCCAATTGGCACCTCTCATGGTTTGTGGTGTTTTTCTGATTCTTTTAAGATGGCTGTTCTTTGGAACCCGTCAATAAGAAAATCAGTTGTTATAGTTCTCCCTGGTTGGTTAAGTCAATCTGAATCTGATAAAGTAGTTATCGGTTTTGGTGTTAATCCAGTCACTTTTGACCCTACCATTTTAAGGATTTCATATCCGCTTGATGGACACGGAACATGGAATGTTTCAGTGTTTACATTGAGCTCCCAGCGCTGGAAGAAGTTAGAAAGTCAACATATGCATTGTCAGTCATTCTGACTTAAACGGTCAAGTCAAGCTGTATTAGGTAGTTTTATTTACTGGGTGGCTTCTCAACGGACTTTAGGCTCTTCTCAAAAATCTTATATGATTGTCTCTTTTGATTTGGTTAACCACAACTTTTCGGTATTAGATATACCTTACAGCTTACTTAATCGGATTCCAAGACCTTTCTACATTTCAAAACTAAGAGAGTCTCTTGTCATTTTTGGCAACATGATTGGAGATCAGTGGCACACGGCCTGTTTATGGGAGATAATGTTGGATGGTAACAAAATAAAATCCTTTAAAACACTATTTAATATTTTCACTCCTCATTTACTAAAATTAATTGGATTTACGAAGATCGGGGATCCAGTTTTTGAATCTGATCAGCCTTACCAAATGGATCACACTCTTGAAGTCTTCCAAGTTCTGTCACAAGAATTTATTAATCTTCGTGTTGAAGGAGACGCAGGGTCCTTCTTCATGAGCCCTTTCAACGAATCGCTACTTCTGCTTACGCATCCAGATTGTTCAGTTTATTAAGTTGTTTGTATGTTAGAGTTTGTATGTTTTTATCTAGTTGTTTGTATGTTTGAGTTTGTATGGTTTTCTAACTGTTATGTATAATAAAACCATATTTTTTATGTAGACAGTAATAAATCTCCGATCCTAATTAACAAATGTAATTTAACTTTTAATTTTTTCAGACCGGTACTCAAAATGATGGTAGTATGGATGTAGATGATGATTCAAAGGTTTGTTATAACAATGGTTTTTCTGTATTCGGTACACATCAATTAGTTGACCAAGTACTTAACATAACTATATACACATATACTATAAATTCGTAACGTACTAGAAATATGAACTAACATATAGATCGCAACAAATTGATATCTGGAAACAGAAACTAACAGCAAGCAAATTATGTGTAACTAATACAAATTCGATGACGATACGTTTATTAAGGTAAATTTATGCAAATAAACTTGTAAATCGTAACAGAAAGCGTAAATAATGCGAATTCGATAAGTATATGTTTATTAAGCTAAATTCTAACAAATAAACATGACGAAAAGCACGTAACGTACTTGAGATACGGACTAACAAATCTGAATAATTACATATAACTTGTATATATATGATAGACTAAAGATAATATATAATGTAACTAATACAAATTCGATAACATTATGTTCACTAAGCTAAACCTAAATTCGAACAAATGAACGCGTAAATCGTAACAGAATACCTGATCTAACAAATAGATACAGTAATATATAATGTAACTAATGCAAATTCGATAACTATACGTTTATTAAGCTAAATTGCAACAAATAAACATAACAAAAAGTGCGTAATGTACTGGAGACACGAAGTAACGGAGGATCGGATTTGAAGCTGACGGAAAATCGGCAAAGGACACTGGAGATACGGCATCGTTTAATCACCGATGTGATTAACTGAAATTTATAAAAAAAAAATGTGATTAGTTTTATATAAAATTTTTTATAAAAATTGAGATGAGAAAGAGCTTACGTGTTGACAGAGGTTAGGAACTGATGTATTTGATGCGTTGTTCATTGGGTAAATGACTAAATAAATGTGTTTAATTAAAATTTTGAAATTATGAATTTGTGTTTATGAAGCTGGTGTGAACTGGTATTTGGGGTTTTCCCGTGCAATTGATGGTGGGTTTTTGGGGTGTTTGGTAAAAGTTTGGATTTTATGCCTTATTTTTTGTAGCGGAAATTAAACGAATACTAACTTACTTAAAAAAAAATTGTTTGGCAGACAGAACTTATAAGAATATTAAAAAAATAATTTTTAATAATATCTGAAAATAAAAAGTTACTTCATGTAGTTTATAAAAATAATCTCTTTTTATATATTCTTTTTTCACCAATAGCACTAGCAATAGCACTAGCACCAGCACCAGCACAATCTATTTTTGCCAAACATACCATTAAATGTTCATTATGACTTTTTAAAGTATTTTTTGAGTAATAAGTAAACATTTTCAGAAACAGTTTTTTTTTCAAGAATACAACTTTAAGTATGAGAATATGGTATGTGTGGCATGCATCTGTGTTATTTGAATCGATGGCTTTTATACTTTAAAAGTACCCTGTCATAATGGAGGGTTTGTTTTGTGTAAATAGTATTGGAAATCCTTTTAGAGTTGCACTTTTTTTCTATCTTTAAGATTTTTCCAATGGTTTTACTTGAAAAGGTTTTTTTAATAAGGCACTATTATTGGTCAGCATTCAGTATGATGGTTTGGTATGATTGATCAAAGACAGATGCATGATGTCCAGAAAATTAGTTAGAAGATTTGATTCTTAGCTTTTAGTATGCAGTTCTAGAGGTTGTTGGAGATATGTCCATTACACTTTTTTGAAGTAATAATATATTTCACTTTTTTCGTAAAAAAAATATATATAAAAATAACAAATCATTAAGTAAAAACTTTTAGCCAAATTTGAGAGTAACTTTTTTTACTGGAACACAATTTTTTTTTTCTTCTCTTCTTTTTAAAATGATACTCGAGAACACAATTAGATCAATATATATATTTTTGCTCAAAGATTGCACGTCAATAAAGAAAAATACTAAAATTAAATACTGTAATATTTACTTAAATTATTTTACCTAAAGTCTACATACTAAACAAAAACGTTAACCTTTCTAACAATTTTGTAGTCCTTGTTGATAAATAATAATGATAATGATTATTTTAATGCTTCATTTTTGTTAATAGTGAATTAATTTTTGTATAGGCCTTCAAAAACTCAGAATCGGAAACACAGCTATGCGAGACACCTCCTGTTGGAATTACTCCTAAACCTCAATTCAAGTGTTAGTTTCTCATATGTAATAGGTAGCTTATTATGGCCTTTATGTTTGTTTTAGGTCTAGCTTATGTAGAAGGCCCATAAGCTTAGGCCCATGTCCAATAAGGAAAAGGGAAGGAGTGGGAGTGTTGCCCTAGCTCCTTGCCTATAAATAGTCTTGTATAACCCTCACTTGATGGTTGGTTGTTCAATTTATTCCTTTCACTCACTCTCTACGCATAACAGGTTCTATTACTTTGTGTGTGTGTGTTTGGTTTATTGTTCAATCGCCTTTATCTCTTTCTATTAAGCTTGTGTTGTAAAACTAGTGACCTAACAGTGGTATCAATCGCCTAACTAGTTGGGTGAATCGTTATTTCTTGAAGTGGGTTTTTGGTCCTACGCGTAGAATAACGTGATACTTTGGTTTGCTTAAAAACTCGTTTTTTACACTTTTTAATCCAAGATTCTTGTACTTTCAACGTTTTAAGGTGTTAAAATACTTGTTTTTGGCAAAAAGTTTCAACCTTTACGCGTGGATCTACGTTTTTAAGCTTGTTTTTGAACGAGGGTGTAAACCTACGCGTAACCGTTTTGAGAGCTTTGGATCATCAAGTTTCACACTTTTGTGTCATTTTGGTGTTATTGAAGCTATTTCATCACACAAAAACTGGTTTAGAAACATCTTTGGACATAATCAATTTTACGAGTAATCCTACGCGTAGCAAAACCCTAAAACTACGCGTAAGTTATTCCTTGGTTTGATCTTCGTTTTCGTGGTTTACTCCGTGTTTTCTTGCTTGGATAAGCCTGAAAATACGTCGACTTTGGATATCTTTTGCACTGTGATAGTGTAAAAGATCATTTGGGATAAAACCCTAAACTTACGCATAAGCATAAAGCTTACGCGTAGAAATCCTACGCATAAGATTCATCTTACGCCTAAGCCAAGTCTTACGCATAAGGTAATCCTACGCCTAACTTTCTACGCCTAACTTTGTGTCTACGCATAACTTTAGTGCATTTACCCTACTTACGCGTAAGCTAAAACTACTCGTAACTCTCTTTGTTACGCGTAACTTTGGTGTTTTTACGCATAAGTCCTACTTGGTTTCTTGTGATTTCTACGCCTAAGGACACTTCTTCAACAAAGGTTCATTCGACTACAAAGATCCATTTTTACCAACACAAGTTTTCAACATGTCACAACCACCATACTCTAACTATTTCCCTTATACTTATTCTCAACGTCAACAACAACTAACTCCACAACATCAACAATGGAATCAACAACAAGCAATTTATCAACAACAATTTAATCAACAACATACTCCACAACTTGGTGCAATTCCACCACCTCAAATGGTTAAACCACCACCAAGTCTTCAAGTTCAACCCTACACAAATGACTTCAATCAACATCCATCAAGGAACACTATGAAGGAACCCACTTGGTTTGCAAAGATGTGCGAAGCTTTAAGTAGCCAACAATCAATTCATGAGGCTGGATCACTTGATAGACCTCCAATGCTCACTCCAGGAAACTACGATCAATGGGTGATATGGTTCTTTGGGTTTTGTGATCTGAAGAAGCCACATGGAAAGTTCTTAAAGAAGGTTATCTTGGAAGGTCCATTTCAGATGCCTAATGTCATTGTACCCGGAGATCCAAATGCTAATCCACCAAGAGATGAACAAACGAACATTGCTACTGTTGCAGACTTGAATCCTCAAGAACTTCTACACTATGAAGCAGATGAGCTTGCAATGCAATATATCCTTTTAGGATTACCTAACCCAATTCTTCGAAGTGTTGATGCTCAAAATACTGCAAAGAAAATGTGGGAACATATTCATCTTCTTATGGAAGGATCTGTACTCAACCAGGAGGATTTGGAATCCAAAATTTACTTGGCTTATGAACACTTCATGATTGAACCTGGAGAGACACTAGAGTCTTATCATCATCGATTTTCAGACATCATCAATGATTTGGATAAACACAACATCATCATGCCAAGAATTGCAGTGAATACTAAGTTCCTGAGTAGTCTTAGTCCTGAATGAGAGAAGTATGTCATTTTTCTCCGTCAAGCGAAGAATATGCATCATTCTACATATGGATTGTTGTACGATTACTTGAAGCCTCATGAAAAGGAAGTTGATCGGGAAAGTATTCTCCGTGCTCAGATTGCTCCACCTACACATCCGGAAAATCAACAACTTGCCTTATATGCTCAACAAAATTATCCTCCTCAACCAGCAACTCAACCAACTGCTTCAATCTCACCACATGATCCTTCACAGCAACAATCTCAACAAAATCAACTGGTTCCATACAACAACAACAATGCTCAAGCAATTGTCAGTGAAGCTAATGAGGACATCGATCCGTTCGAAGCATTGCAACAAGGATTTGTTATGATTGCTAATGCTTTTGGCCGTTATACCAACAAATCCAACAATCGCATTCGTTCCTCATCAAACACAAGGAATCAAGCTGTTGTGAACAATGGACGAGTTGAAGTTCAGAATCGTGGTTATGGTCATCAAATGAGCGGTGGTCAAGGGTTTAATGCTGTGGGTCGGAATAACAACAGAGCTCAAGTGGTGGAACAGGGAAATGCTCAGAATGGGTTGAATGGTCTTCGATGCTACAACTGCAATGAGAAGGGACACCTGGCTAATGCATGCCTAAAGCCGAGGACTAAGGGCAGTGCTTATTTCAAAGAGGCTCTTCTTTTGGCTCTTAAGGATGAAGCTGGTGGAACTCTCACAAACAAAGAACAGAGTTTTATGGCAGATGCAGACTCAGATGATGATATGGAGGACTTGCATGCCAATGCAGCTGTTATGTTGATGGCTAATATGCATGAGTTACACATGAGTGACACAGGCCCAGTGTATGACACTGATGGCTTGTCTCAGGTACCCGAACAAACCATATTTATCTCTGATCTAATATCTCCGCCAACATCTGAATCCGGCAAGGCTCAGAATGTTCAAAATGAGTCATCCACATCTCATTCCGACGATTTTCAATTAAACCCCGTAGTTACATTTGACGATCAAGATGACCTTATGGTTTCCATTGATAATCAAATTGACTCCGTGGTTATACTTTAGGATCTAAGTAATGATCATGTTGTGACTCACGTTGAACACGCCGAACTTTTGCCTCATCCAGATCTTGCTCTTTTACTTAAAGACCAGCAATCCCAAATTGAAGAATGTTGTACATTAAATCAGGTCTTAAAAAGTAAAAATGCACTGTTAACCAAGGATTTTGAATGTTTACAAAAGCAACTCAACTTTTTCAAAACTCAAAAAAAACGTGAAAAAGGTTTTGAAGCAGCCTTCACTAAATCTCATCAAAACGAAAAATATTTAGAGAGACAGATGCGTGATCTAGCCGCTTCGAAGAATGCTTTGTTATTTGAGATAGAACAACTGAAACATGAACATAAAAAACAAATTAACGCTCTCACCTTGGAAAATCAAAAAGCTAAGTCTGAGTTGTTAACTTGTCAAAAACAGTTCTCTGCATACAAAAAGAATTCAACGAAACGAATAGATGATCATCTTGAAGAAATCATCGGCTTGCAAAACAAACTTAAAGAGTTTAAAACTGTTGTTTATAAACATGGTGAGTCGGTCACAGCTATTGAAAAGTTTACTTTAAAACCCAATCCAAATGGATATGGACCAAATCTTGCTGATTACAAACCTAAGCTTTCAACCAAAGCATTCAAACCAAATCCTGAAGTTTCCAGTGCAGAATATAAAATTGATAATTCTGTTATGAGTGTTGTTGAATATCATCGTCAAGAGGAATTAGATGCAGAAGACGAGAGTCAATCAAAATTAAAAACTGTTGTTTACAACAAACCTTTTAATTATTCAAAACCGGTCACTTTTGTCACACCAACGGATTCTTCTAACACACCAAGGGTTATCATAAAAACGTCTGAGTCTTCTAATGTTAATTCTCAACCAGATTATGCACAAATTTATGGTCCTTTACCTTCTATTAGTGAAGTAAACTCAAAACCTGAAAATAGAAAAATTCTTAGATATTTTGACATTTTCATGGCTGACCTCAAAACTTTACAACATGAGATAGAATATCATTCTGAAATCAAAGTTCAACATTTTCAATCGCCTCTGGCGCGAGAACAAAGAGACATTTTTCAGAAAAATCTTTTACCAAATGTTAAAAATTTGAAAAATTGTGCATTGTCTTGGGAACGGGACTTTCATAAGGAACTTGGAGTGATGAAGGTCATTTTCGAGAAAATAGAAACATCTATTACCAATACTAAACGTAAAAAGAAAATGTTGCGAAAAGATGTTGATCGACTCTTGAATGATGTTATCTGTGCTGATATCCATAATGTTGTGTTATTGAATTCTGTCTCATATCCATCTGATTACATCTTTGCTGATACTGTTGAGAAAGTTGTAACTGTTGAGAATACTGATAATGTGCTTCAGATCGAGTCTTTAAAAGTTGAAAACGAACGTCTCTTACACGAGCTTTCAAATGCAAAATGTCGTCTTCAATGGTGTCAAAAAGATTGTCAAACTCGTGAACTTGCTTTGCAACACAAAATCCACCAGTTGCAATTAAATACAAAATTTGAACAACTGGATGATCAAAACGTGTCTTTGAAAAGTCAAATCTCAAAATATGAACAAGAACTTGTAAAAGTTAAACAGTAATATGGTGTCATATTTGATTTACTCAATAAGACTCGTCATGAAGCATCAAACGAACTTGATCATTATCTTGCACACACTAGAGAAGTAATGAATTTTGCTGGTAACATTCGTTCTGAAAATCAAGATTTGATTCACACTATCTTTAAGTTAAGAGAAATGTTAGGAAAGTATGAACAACTTCTGCCTACCGTGATTAAGAGAATAGCACCAGTAACACTTAGTAATCGTGAACCTAGAATCCCTACTGCCAAATCAC
Organism: Chrysanthemum seticuspe; assembly: GCA_019973895.1. Lineage (NCBI taxonomy): Eukaryota > Viridiplantae > Streptophyta > Magnoliopsida > Asterales > Asteraceae > Chrysanthemum > Chrysanthemum seticuspe. The sequence goes on along the minus strand of BPTQ01000009.1, from coordinate 26,677,283 downwards.
AAGTTGCTAACGTGCTTCCTTCTACTGAAACAGGAATAGTTGCGTCTTTTCCAAACGTCCGCACTTCACAGCCTAGGAGCACTCAATCGAAGAATAGGAAGTTGCGACCTAAGAAAAGATCAATAAAGAATGCTAAAGTAGAAGAACACCCTAGGACTATGAATAAGACTCACGGTGCTTCCACTATAGATATTGCGTCTGGCAAATGTAATAGAAATAGTGATGTAACGAATGCTAAACCTTTAAGTACTTTTGATATTCAGTCTGATGCACCTTGTGTTATTTGTCGTAAAAGTATGAATTCTGATTGTCATGACAAATGTGTTGCTAAAGCTATCATCTCTCGTTTACGGAATCCTAAGAATCGGAATACCTCTAGGCCCACTAATCTTTCTAAGTCTGTGCTTGGTAAACCGCCCTCTTTAGATTCTAAGAAACGCATTGTTGTCCCCGTAGCTCCAGTTTCACCTCCTAAAAATGTAGTACCACCTAGTGCATTCACTAAGACTAAAGCAAATACTAGTTGGAGATGGCAGAAATGGATATATAACACATTAGGATTTAAATGGATGCCTAAAGTTATTAATGTGTGTATGTCTACAATAACTGCTTCGGAACCCTCTAACATTTCGGGTTCCACATCTACTTCTATTCCATCTGTGTCATCTGTGTGTAATGCAGGTGATACATATCATTCTCTGGATTGTTGATAGCGGATGTTCCCGACACATGACAGGCAACCTTAAACTGTTATCAAACTTTATTGCAAAGTTCATTGGCACTGTCAGATTCGGGAATGATCACTTCGCAGCTATCATGGGCCACGGAGACTATATCAATGGGAACATCGAAATTAGCAGGGTTTACTATGTGGAAGGCCTCGGTCACAATCTGTTTTCAGTAGGTCAGTTTTGTGATGGAGATTTGGAGGTTGCTTTCAGGAAGAAAACTTGTTTCATTCGTGATCTACAAGGAAATGACCTTATGTCTGGCTCGCGTAATTCTAGTCTATACACTATCTCTATGCAAGACATGGTTGCTTCATCTCCCATCTGCTTACTTTCATAGGCAACATCTACAAAATCCTGGCTATGGCACCGTCGTCTCTTACATCTAAACTTTCAAACCATCACCAACCTTGCTCGACACAAACTAGTTGAAAGTCTCCCACGATTCCGGTATTCAAAAGATCACCTTTGCTCAGCTTGTGAACAAGGGAAAAGCACTCGTGCTCATTTTCCTTCAAAGGTGGAACACAACTCTCAGCATGTGCTTCATCTTCTTCACATGGATTTGTGTGGCCCGATGCGCGTGCAAACAATAAATGGCAAACGATACATCTTAGTAATTGTTGATGACTATTCACGATGGACTTGGGTCTACTTTCTTCGAAGCAAAGACCAAGCTCCACAAATGATCATCACCTTTCTCACGAAAATTCAAGTTCAGCTCCGGAACACCATCCGCCAAATAAGAACAGACAAAGGAACTGAATTTGTTAACCAAACCCTTCGTGCATTTTATGAGAAAGTGGGAATTCAGCATCAGACATCTATTGCACGTACACCAGAACAAAACGGAGTTGTTGAAAGACGAAACCGAACGTTAGTGGAAGCTGCAAGAACAATGTTAATCAATGCTAAACTTCCAGATTACTTATGGGCAGAAGCTGTATCTACTGCATGCTATACTCAAAACCGTTCTATGATTACTAAACGCCACAACAAAACACCGTTTGAGCTTCTCCACAACCATAAACCGAATCTCAAACACTTTCATGTATTCGGATCCCTTTGCTATCCGAATAATGATCGTGATGATTTCGGAAAGCTCAAAGCCAAAGCTGAAATTGGAGTCTTCATTGGATATTATGAGAATTCTAAAGGTTACCGGATCTGGAATCGTCGTACAAAATAGGTTATGGAGACGATTCATGCTCATTTTGATGAACTTACGGAGATGGCTTCTGAGTATAACAGCTTAGAACCCGGTCACAACCGTTTAAACTTCCCTCAAACCCCATCATCAGCTGAACAAAGCCCCCAGCTCACTCGTCAACAAATGGAAAGGTTATTTGCTCCGCTGTTCAGTGACGATATTGATGAACGTGCTCCTGGTGTATCCGCTGTTTCCGCTGCTCAACCTGATACTACTCTTATACCTGATACACCTGCTACAACAACTACTGTTGAAGAAGCACCACCAGTTGACTCCACCACAACAGTTGAACAAACCGCTTCCAACAATGATGAACCGGCTGATGATGTTCTTAATGAAGTACCCCCACCTGCAGATTTTGATCTAAATGCGTTCTTTAACCCGTTTGCTAATGACACTGCTGCACCTGATGTCGCGAAATCATCAACAAACCGCACATTGTATACCAACATCAACCCTGTACACATCGATGGACAAAAGACCATCCTCTGGCAAACATTATTGGCAACCCTAATCAACCTGTCGTTACGAGACAACGTCTTCACACAGATGGTGAACATTGCATTTATGCACTCACTGTCTGCCAATCTGAGCCTAAAAAACACTAAAGATGCAATGACAAAAGACAACTGGATTGAATCCATGCAAGAAGGACTCAACAAATTCAAACGTCTTGAAGTATGGGAACTGGTTGAAAGACCAACAGGGGTCTACGTCATTGGTCTCAAATGGATTTGGAAAAACAAATTGGATGCTGAAGGGAACGTAATCCAAAACAAGTCACGTCTAGTTGCTAAGGGTTATCGTCAGGAAGAGGGAATAGACTTTGAAGAATCTTTTGCTCCGGTTGCTCGTCTTGAGGCTGTTCGGATATTTCTCGCGTTCGAGGCTCATATGAATATGACGGTCTATCAGATGGATGTCAAAACTGCGTTTTTGAATGGACAACTTAATGAAACGGTTTATGTCAGCCAACCAGATGGATTCGTTGATCCTGAGTTCCCGAACCATGTCTACAAACTGAACAAAGCTCTGTATGGTCTCAAACAAGCTCCTCGGGCATGGTACGATAAGCTATCATCTTTCCTCATTGCTAATAATTTCACCAAACGTTCGGTCGACCCTACTCTTTTTATACAATATCACGGGGCACATATCTTAATTGTTCAAATTTACGTGGATGACATCATTTTTGGGTCTACACATAAAAAGTTTTCAATCGCTTTTGCAAAACTAATGAAGAAAAATTTTGAAATGTCCATGATGGGTGAACTTACGTTCTTTCTAGGATTGCAAGTTCATCAATCACCCTGTGGTATTTTCTTGAGTCAGTCCAAATATGCCCTTGAATTGTTAAACAAATTTGGAATGAAAACCTGTGACACTTATGCCACACCAATGACTCATACCAAGAAGCTAGGCGCTGATTTACATGGGAAAATAGTAGACCCTACCAAATACCGAAGTATTATTGGGTCTCTCATGTATCTAACAGCTAGCAGACCTGATATTGTCTTTGCCGTTTATCTATGTTCCCGTTATCAGTCGAGACCAACTGAAACCCACCTCTCTGAGGCTAAAAGAATCCTCCGATACATCAAGGGAACCATTAACTTGGGGATCTGGTATCCGAAGGATTCTGGTTTTCAATTAATCGCTTTTTCAGACACTGACCATGCAGGATGCTTAGACTCAAGGAAAAGTACTTCAAGAGCACTACAATTTCTTGGTGATAAACTGGTGTCCTGGCAATCAAAGAAGCAGGATTGTACATCGCTGTCATCAACCGAAGCAGAATATGTAGCCATGTCCGCGTGTTGTGCTCAAGTCATCTGGATGAGAACACAACTCAAAGACTATGGTTACGTATTTGACAGAATCCCGATGTACTGCGACAATCGGAGTGCCATTGCGATCTCGTGCAACACAGTTCAACACTCGAAATCAAAGCACATCGATCTTCGCTATCATTTCATCAAGGATCACGTGGAACAGGGTACAGTTGAATTATACTTCGTGGGTACAGAATACCAATTGGCAGATCTACTCACCAAAGCCTTGCCACCCGCTAGGTTTAATGAGTTGGTCCACTGGATTGGTATGAGGTGTTTGACTCAAGAGGAATTGGATGACCTCCTAAAACAGTCTTAAAAACCTGTCAAACACCAAAATCTCTTTTGTAAATATTTTTCAAAAACAAAATACAAAAATATAAAACCTGATAAAACAACAAAAATATTCTTCTATCTATTTTTCTTTCAACATGTCAAGTACCTTTCTTCCGTCAACACTCTAATCTTTCAAAATTCAGTAGTTTTCCGATCAAGTGTTGAGGGGGAGAAAATCAAGTCTTAACTGTTTCAAAATATTCGTGTACTTGCATGTTACTCTATTCTGGTTGTTTCTTTTATCAATGGTGGTAAACTTTTCTGGTTAAACTTACACTCCTCGGTCTAAAATTATAACCTTTCATCATTTATTAATTCGAGGGGGAGTGTCGTCAAAGTTATTTCCTAAAATCTTTTGTTTGGTAACCAAAATGGAAGGTAAAAGGCTTTAAATGAAAATGAAAAAGGTGGAGGGACCAAAACTGCCAAAAGGTTAAAGTCATTTTAATAAAAACACCTTCCACCTAACTTTTTCATCACATTTATTACTCCTAACCAACATAATCTACGCATATAATTCGTTCAACAAATCCGAAGTTTTGATCATCAATCTGTAAGTGTTTTTGCGTTGATAACACGTTTTTTAAACATTGGTTTTGATTTTCAAACGAATCCAATGGTTAAATTTACGTATATGGTTGATTTTGTGTTATACGCCTACGCGTAAGAACACATGATCATACCTATGTGTTTGAGGTTAAGATAAATGGGTCAAAACGTTTCTTTAACATCAAGGATACTATGCTTATCCTCAAATTCCACCCAGAAACACGAATTGATGGTTTTTCAAAATTAGGGTTCTTGAGTCGATTTAGGTGTTTTCAAATGTGAAGGTTTTTGGTCAAAAAGATTGTTGTGTGATGATGCTCTTATGATGAATAGATCATATCTATGCCTTAAAACTACCCAGAAACACTAATTGATTATAAATTAGTAACTAGGGTTTAATGTTCTTAGGTTTGGGTATTTTTGATTCACTGCGTTTTGGATGTTAAAACTTGGTTATTAGACTCTCACAACACCTAAGACCTACCAGAAAACGTTTGGTGCAATTCTTATGGCTAGAAATCATATGCGTAATTCTTAAACTCTAGGGTTTTGACTTACGCGTATGACTTTCTACGCGTAAACTGTGAAATGAGTTTCATGCCATGATCTGTTTTTTAAAAATGACTATACATGTTAAGATTGATGATATGATGATTTTATTTCAGGCTTGCTACGCATAAAACTCAGAATCAAGGTCTTTGTTACTCTACGCATAAGGATCACCTTACGCGTAGAAAGTTATGCGTAAGAGAAATCTTACGCGTAACTATTACGCGTAAGGTTCTTCAAAGGGACTACGCGTATCCTGTGAAGGATATGCGTAAACAGTGACTCTACGCATAAGGTCTACTCTTACGAGTAAGCCTTACGCGTAAGGTCTTATATACGCCTACGCGTAAGCTCTACGCATAAGGTTACTCTGTTCCTACGCGTAACATTTCTTACGCGTAAGACAGATTCCTACGCGTAAGCTTGTGCCTTCGCATATAACCCCTGTTTACGCATAAGCTACTATTCCAACGCATAAGCCTTGATCAAACCTTCGTTATGAATTGTTACGCGTGCAAACTTGTAAATAAATGTATCATAACGTCACGAATCCAATACCGTCACCAATAAACTTAAAAGTATAATGTGTTGTGAAAAATATGTGATAAAATAAACTTTAAAACTTAAAGTTAACTAACTCACGAAACGTTTCATGACGTCATTGTACTATTAGACAAACAAGTGACTTAGGACTCGTAACAATCATTAACACTGTACATTCAATAATTAGACAATAAAAACCTTCTGTTGACTAACATTATGTCTTTCGATATGTTGGTTCTTTTGGCTAATGTTATTTCAGATCACGACATGGCTGCTCAAATGAATGTGGATGCACCAGAAGTTCTCACAATTGCTGACATCTTCCCTAATGGCTATCCTAGAAAGATTGGAAAGAACAACCTTAGGGTTGACTTTGATACCCTCACATGCTCTGAATCTTCTTGCCTGATTGATGTGGATATTCTTAAGAATCATCCGTACCAGAACATGCTCTCACACTCTGCTACTGTTCCGGAGATCTACATTCAACAATTCTGGAATTCTATGCAAAGGATCAAGGGTCAAAGTGCGGTGACTGTGACGCTTAATCACAAACAAATCACCATCACACAAGCAGATCTACGGGCTGTTCTTCTAATTCCTGAGATCGAGCCAACCGACTTCTATGCCACACCTATTGAAGAGACAGTTCTGAAATTCTTGATTGATCTTGGCTATGATGAAGCTTCAGGATTGATCTTGCCCACTCTAAACCATCTCCTGATGCGGTTAATCGACCCGATAAGGGAGCTGGTGCCACCACTCTTCTGCAACAACAACAACTTTTGGAGGATTCTATTGATTATGAGTTTGAGGAACCAGCAAAAGAAATGACTGAGGAAATACTTTCTGAGGAAACAAAGACTGATGACAAGGTTATGTCTAAGGAGGAAACTTTTGAACCGCCTAAGGACCCCGAATCTCCTCATGTCTCCTCCTCATCAGACTCATCATCTCATTCTTCGCCACCACCATCAACGAAATCAACCAAATCAGTGAAGAAACCAACTCCATCTTGGATCTCTCAATCAAAGAATCGAATCGTTAAAGCTGTAAAACGAGTCAGAAAGAAAGATATTCTCTACAGAAAGTTGAATTTTCTTGCTGACCAAATAAAGTATCTTCATGATGAGCAAGACGAGATGAAAGTCGAAAGGGAGTATGTACAGAAGCTTATGAAAGATGATCTTCAAGGGAGCATGGACGAAATGATCAAAGGATACTCTCACAAGTTCCTTATGGAGGTCATTCTGAAACTGACAAAGGATATGTATACCAGACAACTGTATCCAAATCTCTTGCATCTAGCCAAACAAGCCATGAAATCAACTCCGATGAATTTAAGCATCAATCCAGTTGAATCCACAATCTTCTCAGATGATGAATTGGTGAACCGACTAGTAGCGAAAATGTCGAAACGCTCTGCAACATTTGCCTCACACGAAGCTAAACTGTTTGAAGCTCTACTGGAATACCAACTCAGGTCCGCATTCCGAGAAGAAGCTGTAAGGCCCAAACATTCAAGAGATGATGAAGACAAAGATCAGGATAAGGATAAAGAGCCCAAACGCACAAAGAAGTCTGATGAATCATCCTCCATTCAGTACTCGATGCAACCTCCACCACAACGGACTCCTGCTTAACAAAGATCTCCCCCTCCCTCTTCTGTAGATAAACCTCATGATTCTGAGACACCACCCCAGATTCAGAAAACCGGTGACCACTTTGAGTATATGGGTGGTGACGATGAAGAATACCATGAGCCCCAACAACAACCCGCCTCACCCGACAAAGTACAGAAACCAGAACCCTCATCTAAGCCTAAGAAACAGAAGAAGAAGGCGCCCAAGGCTGACGTCGTATCATGGCTAGATGAAGATACAACAGAGGAATTTGAATGGTTTTCTACACTTGTCAATTCCACTCCCTACCCTGAAGAAGGTCAAGATCTGGTAGACGGTAATACTTTGGAGCATGCTAAAATTCTGCAAGAAAAGTTCAAAGTAAAGAAGATGACGAAATCCGAGTTGAGGCGAATCAAGAATGAAGCTTTTCAACTGTGGAAAGATAGCTCCGAAAGTGCCATCGAGGTCGAATATCACCTTGAAAACATTGCTCGAGCTATGTCTAATAACATGGATTGGCTCAACCCAGAATCAAACATCGACTTTACCAAGCGGGACAACCCTCCATATTACACCGACTGGTCTAAACCACTACCAACGATCGGCCAACCAGATCAGCCTAGGATCCCATTCAGATATTTCTTCAACAAAGACTTGGAATTTCTTCTTCACGGTGGCGATGGTTCAAGGAAATACGCTACATCCTTGACACTTCCATTCCCAGCAGCCGAATACTCAAACTGCATAGCTATCGAGGAAAGAGCTAATCACTTGTTCTCCAACAAAGTGGAAGCATACGACCGAGATGCAATGTATGGGATTCATCATTGGTCGGAACGCCGAAGAATCTACTACAGAAGCTACCAGGTTTAGAAGTCTCAACATGCAGTGTTCAGTACTAAAAACATCGTTGCCATCAAACACGTTGATCTTTCGTCCAAATGGGACTACACGTATCTCAAGAAGATTGTGGTCAAAAGACAAGACGAAAGGGATTATGCATTCTCTGAAGCTGACTTTGAGAATTTTTCTATTAACGACATCGAAGACATGTACCTTGCCAAAGTACAGGGTCGTATGAGACAATTCTCCACTGAAGTACAACGTGAATTCATCAAGTCAGTGCTCATCTTCATCAGACGCATAGTTATCAAAGAACGTGTAGAAGATCTCCAGCTGGCAGTTGAATCTTATCAGACCCGTGTCAAATTCACTCCACCGCAACTTGATCTTCCCGACATCAACCAGCTCTCACAATTTACACTCATCAGCAAACCATTCGGCGTCGTTTACCGCAGTGAACTTCAAAGAAATTGCTTGATGGCGTGCAGAGATCTTCAAAAGTTTCGAGATCACACTTTGAATATGGTTAGGGACGGATTGGCTTATCGGTTGAAGGATATACACCAAAAGATCGGGTCTCCTAAGCGATGGAATTCTCAAGATCGAAGGGATGTGAAGAGGATCATCACGATGATTGATGAACGGTTGTATAGAAGGGATCAGTTCAGAAGATTGGAAAGCTATGTTGGTGGTCGACCCAGGATTAACATCACCGGCTTTCAACGCCCAATTCACACTCCTGGCGACATCTCTGGACTACCTGGTACCCCTTAAACTGCTTCTTTCATTATAAATTTGGATGTATGATTTATTATGTCAATGGCTTGTGCACACATAACAGTGTACAACCCGTTCTTGTAAGGAAAGGACCATGTGGTACGCTTCAGTGCCACAATCCTTATAAAAGGAGCGAAAGCTTCTTACTTTTGAGTAAAACCTATCAAACCTTTCATTTTTCAAGGTTTTGCTCAAAAGAACAAGTACTTCCCCGTATGTTTTTCAAAACCTCAACCGTTTATATCACTTGTTAAGGGGGAGTATTTGAATTAAAACTTTGTTCATAAATTGTTCATAGTGGTCATCTTCCCGCAACACTCGAAATGGTCATATTTATTCTCAACTTTTCAAAAAATAACATTTTATATGCCATTTTTGAGGGGGAGAAAATTATGTGATAAGAAATATGTTGTGTAAATGCAAATGAATCTTTGTGCTATAGACTTAACCAACGAATTGACGGTACTAAACTGTTAGTAACTCGAAAAGACTTGTCCGGGACGGGTAATAATTTCAAGCTAGTTCGCTAGTAATGTAAACGTGTCTCGCAAAGGACTTGTTCGAGTAGAAGTACCATTCGAGAAACTCTTGGTAGACATGAACTCTGATGGGTATGACAACCTTTCGAGGCTTGTCTACACCTTCAAGGTAGTTATTAGAGCTAGTTGTCACCTAAAAGCTGACAATGTAACTCTTTAACTATGCAACGTAACCGTGTCTCGCAGGGGAATGTCTATCTTGAGTCGATCAATTCAAAAGTGCGCGCTCTTCCCACACAGTGCAGATTTCCGTCAAAACTCTAAAGCACATGTGGTTGGGGAGTATTTCTAAAAGATAAAACTCTCACAGTGGTTCAAACATGTTTTTCATTTACAAACCCTTTGAGAGATTTTCTTGAAAATGGTTTTATGGCAATGGAGTTATAAGGTGATTAAGGTTAGGAATAACCGTCCTATGATCCGCCAGAGCCGGAGGGATCTACCCAAGGACATCACAAATAGTTAGTACTTAGAAGTCCTTAGGTACGATTATAAAAAGGAGAAAATGAGAATCGGAGAAAGAAGGAGTTGAAGAATTAAAAATAAATGCAAAGAAAAAGGTGAAAAGAAATATCCCTCCAGATTATTCAACTTAGGGCAGACACCGGGTTCAATTCATATGCTACTGGTTGTCACTTAGTGACGCCGGTATTGAAGATTAAAAGTCGTCATGGAGCCAGTGACGCATGCACTAAACCTTCTTAGCCACTCAAGTTTCTCTCAACTGAAGCTTGTTTCATTCTCACAGGGAACCCTACGTAAACTATTGGCTTTCTCCTAGAGATCGCTGGTATTGAAAAAGGAGACCCTCTCCCTAGTCTCCGCTCAGGAAAACCAAAACGCACTATTGAGTCTAGAGCCACGAGATTCATCAAAAGATCTCTTAGGTACACTTGACATTTCATCACTCGATGTTCAACAATAAGAACATCAGTGGTACGTTATCGAGTCCTTCACAGATCTCAGCAATCTATCGAGAACATTTATGAGAGGTTCACAACTGTGATCCTCAATGATTGAATGGAAACTCCTGCCAGGGTCAACATCAAACAGCCCTGACAACAGGTCACTTCGGTAACTCCCCGTGGATTACGCTTAGTGTGTCTCAAACGGTCTACAGTCGTGAGGTGATGCTTCGGTGTACCTCAGCGACTCATCTGAACTGTAGATGTACTTCGGTACATCGCGTTATCTCACTTGTGGGACTCCAGTTCAGGAACGGCCTTTGTGAGAATTAGAGTTGTGTTTTCACACTATGCTGTTAAAACTCTCGAAGTTCAAACTTGTAAGTGCCGGAATCCGCTTATTATTAACCGTTTTCATGTTTTCTTCTTATGGAAGCTCTGGAGCGGAATGATCGTGCAGATTCTTCACATGCTCATGCCAACATCATCACTAATGGAAGTTCTATCTTAAAGCAACACAAAAGTCAGAATGATTCTTCGCCAAATCAAAGAATCTACAAAGTTAAAGACTTAAAGAACTTCATCAGTACTGAAATCCAACGTCAAAGAGCGTGTGAGCATGTTGAAGAATGACGTGGAGACACTGTAGCAGCGAAGCAGACCTGAGGCAGACTTGATGCAGACAACAACATACTATCACTTTCATCACAAAGAACAATGATCAAAGAACAAAGTTAAAGATGACGTCATAGCATAACTGTTCAAAGAAAACTATCTCTCTACACTGGAGAGATTGTTCGAATCAAGGCATTTCTTCTCACAAGAAAGAAGAATGTCAGAAGACGTCAAAGCTACTATTACATCAACGTCTTCAGCGTTTTTCATCACCAACACTTGAGGGGGAGATTGTTGGAATCACTCCTAAACCTCAATTCAAGTGTTAGTTTCTCATATGTAATAGGTAGCTTATTATGGCCTTTATGTTTGTTTTAGGTCTAGCTTATGTAGAAGGCCCATAAGCTTAGGCCCATGTCCAATAAGGAAAAGGGAAGGAGTGGGAGTGTTGCCCTAGCTCCTTGCCTATAAATAGTCTTGTATAACCCTCACTTGAGGGTTGGTTGTTCAATTTATTCCTTTCACTCACTCTCTACGCATAACCGGTTCTATTACTTTGTGCGTGTGTGTTTGGTTTATTGTTCAATCGCCTTTATCTCTTTCTATTAAGCTTGTGTTGTAAAACTAGTGACCTAACACCTCCTTAATATATTATTCTCTCCGTCTAAAAAAGAATGTCCACAAATTATGATATGTGTAATTAATGTTTGTTTTAATTGATAAAAAATCATTTTTACCCTCATAATTAATTTAAAAATTATGAAAGAGTAATTAATTCATGTTTTCATTATAAGGCTAAAGTAGGAAAACCAGTTATAATTACTATCTAAAGATAAAATGTGGACACTTTTTTTGGGACAAACATAAATAATAAGATGGACATTCTTTTGAGACGGAGTGAGTACTCGGTTTAATTGGTCGGCTCAAACTGATCCAGTCATTTCATTGAATTCAGTAGATTTTATGTTTAACAAAGTCGAAGGCTATTTGCTAACTTGCCCTTTTACTCATTGCGTGGGCCGATGGCCCAACTAAATCCATCATCTAGCCATTCATTTTATTTGATTAGGCCGCCATCTAAAGGTCTCTTTAATAGTTAAATGACACGTCATCTAATTTCGGTTTCAAGTTTGCATCCAACGTCACACAAACTCAAACTACATATCTCACTAGCGCACAATTGATTACAGTAAGATTTAAAAAGCTTATATTTGACTTTGATCAACAATCTATAAAGTAACTTTTGGTTAAAAAAAATCAACATCAACAACGGAGTAGAAACATATGTGCTAATCCTACTAATAGCCAAACTCATAAATAGAATAAACAAGTCAAACCAAATATAAATCACATGCATGCGCATCAAGATTTATCAATATCGTTACTCTAGTAATTATCCTCAACTTTCTACGGGTTTCGTTAATGTTGTATGGAAAATGAATGTATTAGAGCAACACTCATAAAGTTATTCATGTTGAGAATTATCCTATCATATGTACGGCGTAAGTTCTATAACAATCTTAATTTTTGACGCACCATAATGTTAAAAACATGCATAAGCTCCACACCAGTGACGGACCCAGAAAAATACGATGTGGGGGGCAAAAAATTTTTTTTTCACAATAGCCAAAAAATGCCGAAGAAAAAACTAGGATCGTAATGATAAATCGAGTATTTTTACTTAGAGATGAAGGATTTACAAGGCTTTAGAGTGTTGAATGTTGGATTTTAGTATTTATGTGGGGGGCAATTTGAGTTTATGGTGGGGGGCACTTTCGAAAAAAGGTCAAAATTTAAAAAAATTTACACTAAAATCTTAACTTTTTCGGCTAGCCATGGGGGGCGCCGGCCCCCCACACTATCTACATAATTCCGTCCCTGCTCCACACGTATATGCAGAGGCGTAACTTGAATGTTTTTGTTGAAGAAGCCAACTTGTAAAGTATTTATTTCAAAGGGGGCCAACATATATAATGCTGAAATTTTTGTAAAAATGAATAAGAGTATAAATAAAAGAGTATAAAATATACGATAATAGTTAAAGTCTATGTATTATGATTTAACATACAAATATATATGCATACAATACACATATAACAAAGTGTATACACATTGCATGTTCGCAAGACCTTCAATAGAATACATGCATAGATCATGCTAACATTGTTGTTTAATTTTATCTATATTTATTGTTTATCAGTCTATGAGTCATTTCACCACTGCCATACGTATGTTTCGTTATATTTTTAAGAAATAAAAAATCAATAACAACATGAACTCGTAATCAAAGATTGCAAGCATGTATCATATAATTAATGTTAAACTCATATTTTAATAAGATTCAAACGCTAACTAATATTATTGGGATATCCATGTGATTATCCATAACAAATGGACATTTTCTGTATGGTTTTAGTCTCCATTTTTTGGGGAGCAGAGCAGTCAAATAACGAAACAGATCAAATGAATGGCTATTTCTCACAATTGCTCCTTGTGATGCAGCGGAACCACGGCAATTAGGATCTCAAGACGCAGCAACACCTATGATGCAAGGAATAATAGACTTACCGAACAACCATAATCCAACCAAATACGAAGTGGGAGTTTATGCATCACAAGGGGTGTTCATGGTTTGGGTAATACCCAAATAAACCGAAAATCAAAATCGAACCGAACATAAATTAATCGAATCAAAATTGTAACCGAATCGAATTTGTCAAAACCGAATCGAACCGAATTAAATAGCCGGTTTTCTGTTCGGTTATGGTTCTAGCAATCTAACCTAAAACCAAACTGAAAACCGAATTCAAATATATAACTAATATTTTTTATATATTTATATATAAAAAAAAGATATTAAAACTTTTTCATATTATAAATATAACATTTTTTAAGCTTGATTTTTTTTTAAATCTATATAAATAAATGAATAAATAATTAAAAATATGTAATTTGAGTTATTCGGTTCGGTTTTTGGTTATGGAAGTTCGGTTTTCGGTTCGATTTATTCAATTTTAATTGGTTTGGTTTAGTTCTTGGTTATATTAAAAAAAAAATTAATCGAACAACCCGATAACTGAACTGATGAAAAACCCTGATCACAAAAAAGAAAAGAAAAAAATAAAAAAAGAAACACAAGGCCCATTACAATTGGTTAAGAAAAGATACGATTGTTATATCTTTACTATACTTAAGAGAGAATTAACCGACAATATCAAGTATAAAAGGAGATGTCGACTTTTCATTTTTATTCACTCAATTCCAAACCTAATTACGATTAGTATATTTATTTATTTTTATTTGGTTTTAGGGTTTCAATGACAGAGCCTGGCCTTGATATTCATGAAGAGATGCTCCTAAGATTGCAAGTTAAAGATCTCATGCGATGCAAAAGTGTATGTAAGTCATGGAATTCCTTAATCTCAAGTGATCGTTTTATTAAATCTCAGCTTAACTACAATCTTAATAAGAATACTAATGAAATTGGAGATACAAGAATAATTGTTTGGAGTGGTGGTACTAGTATGTGTAGTTTTGATTGTTATTTTCCGAGAAAAGGTGAGTTTCAACTTGTTGGTTCTTCTAATGGTCTTGTATGCATCACTCGTTACTATACTGATTTTTTAGTCGTTAATCCCTCTACTCGCGAGGTGAAAGAACTAAAAAACCCTACTCGAGAGTATAATGTGTCAGGTTTTGGCTATGATTCATCTATAGATGATTTCAAGGTTGTAACAGGGTTCCAAATCAAGACTAAACATAATGACATTGACAAGTGTGTTTTTAAAGTGTTAAATTTAAAATCAAATTTTTGGAGAACAGTTGTTGTAGATTATTTGGGTTATTTTTATCCGGATCGGAATGGTATCCTATTCAATGGGGCGATTCATTGGATTTCGCGTGGAGAGAACAGGCAACCAGTAATTACTTCTTTTGATTTATCGAAAGAGGTTTTTAAGGAAATCCCCCTACCAAAATTGGATGATACTTTAAAGTGTTATTTGGGGACTATGAAAGACCGTCTATGTGTCTTTTATTTTCCAAATAGAAACAAAATTGAGATACAGGTAATGAGAAACAACAATGCTCAAGTGTCTTGGGAACGGGAGTTATCACCGCCTGGTTATGATATAAACAAAACAACCATGGATTACTATCCTAAAAGACGCTTCTTGTCTGGTAATGTTCACATATGGCTGTTAGAAGAAGGTTCAGGTTTTCCTGTATTGGTGGGAAGCATCGACCATCCCGATGAATACCGTCATGAGCATATCCGGTTATCCACATATTCGGAATGTAATTATAATTATGATGAGCATGTATTTGTGAAGAGCCTTGTATCTCCCCATGGCACTGGTGATGGTGATGGTGACGGAGGTGATGACAATATCAATGATGTTATTTCATTATCTACTCTTTTCATGTAACATAAAATTTGGCATTCACTTATAACTTCCCATTGGATTGGCTTTCACTTATAGATTCCCTGGTCGAGTAACATCGTTTGATATTTGTGGATGACTGGCGCTATGAGAATTTTGCTTCTTCTTTGTTCTTTTCTATGTTTTACGACTTTCATATTAAAAATCCAATTCATGATTCTGCTAGGGTTTCTTCCATTTGTTTACATATTATCTTGTGTTGAAGAAATGCTTTTTAGTAACTTCTGAATGATGCATGGTTTCTTACATGCTTGTAGCATATCATGTGTTAAGATCATATTAATTATTGGCTCTTTAGTTTTATCTTATATCTTCAACAATGATTTTGATCACCTTAGTAACAATGTAATAGAAAAAAGGCCATACCATCGAGCCCAACGTTGGTAAAAATCGATATTCAAGGCAGAGGTGGGATAGCCTTTACACGGTCCTCCAGAGCTAAATCAACAATGCTTTTACTTCGATCAGCCTACATTGCCGAGGCTGCAACCAGAAAAATTACCAGAGTTGCATCTGTAGCATCTTTTGACGTGTGCTTCAACACAACAAATGTGCTAAGCATACACGTGGAACCCCTGGTTCCGTCAATTGAGTTAGTTTTGGTAAACGGCAACACTTTAGATGATCACAGGATCAAACTCGATAGTGCAAGTAAACAATAATGTTATGTATTGGAATCGAGTTTGATCCAGAAAAACAATTCATCGACTTTCTAAATAATTTTATTTATGGACTGCCAATTGGTGCATTCATATTGTATCACTTTGTTCAGAATTGCTCATTTTTTGTTGACCTTAACTTGTAATGATCCCAATCACTACTCCAGTATTCATGATCTCCACGGTATCTATAACCACCGGAAAATTTCCACTTGTATGATATTCTAACCAAAGAATACTAAAACGATTTCAGTTTTTCTAATCACAACAACTAACTAATATGACATAACTCATTCTTAATAAATGTACACACCAACACCACAATATCTTAAGTTCATTCCTTATACGTCAAGTATAAAAGTTTTCAACTTTTATTTACCACTTTACGTTATTTCATAAAAGTACGATTATTAAACATTCAAACTAAACGTTTTCTATCTATTGGAGTTTTCATGAAACCATAATTTATTATAACTATGATTTCACGTAACTAACCCATCAACACTAAAGTACAACACTTTGAAGCTAATGTACAAGTTCTTAAAGCATGAAAACCTAACTTTACGATATTTCCCGGTACAAGCCCTAATTTACAAAACTATGATTGTATGTTAACGAAATCACAAACCCTAATTAATTTATACGTGATTTTTATAACATGCAAATGTACAAGTCTTTCAAGCTTATGTACAAGTCTTTAATGAATAAAAGTTTTATACTTATGTAAATTACATTATAACCTCAATGTACCTATTTTTAAGCACAAGGTACAACCCTATAATGCACAATCCTTTAAATTTGATTTTCTTATAATTTACAAGTCTAAAGTACAACTCTCCAATGCTTGCGGTACAAGCATTTTATGCATATATGTTAAACATGACATTTACTTAAATTAGACTAACCTTAACTAAACTACTTTTAACTAGATACTTGGTAAATTTTAAGCCATAAGGTTAATTCTTAGCTCTAAATCACCCCACATCACCATGTTCCTATAAGTTTCAACCAAGGTCAAAACTTGTAGACAAAAACCTATGGTTCTCTTTTTACCACATCACGCCACCCTCACCTTCATCACTTATCACCTCTCAAACATTTATGAACACCTCACCTTGTCTCACATTCCCTAAACATGATGACTAGAAGGTTTAAGTAACCATAACTCTTTTACTCTATATATATCGACCACATACCCTTCATTTTCTTCACACCTCATTCGAAAACCACCAACCCATCACACACTCATTCACTCACTGATCTTGAAGTCTTAGTGTTGGAAAATTTAGTGCACTTGTGGGATTAGTTCACACCTGGTTTTGGGTTAGGAGGCACGGAGTGTACACCCATGAGGTCCCTGAACACCCTGACTCGACTCAATAGTGGTTTGTACTGCTAGTGTATTAGTTACTACTGATAGTGTAGTAACTGATGGTTCCTACTGGTAGTGTTATGGTTCTTGCTGCTATTGTAATGGTTCCTGCTGATGGTTCCTGCTGCTAGTGTATGGTTCCTGCTGCTAGTGTAATGGTTCCTACTGGTAGTGTTGCAGTAATTATTTTGTAACAACTTTGACTCATTCAATTGGCTGTTATAACTGTTTTATGACCACGTTTAATTGGTCATATAACCACTATTTCTATGATTATGAAGGTTTATTATGGGTGATTAAATGGCCGTTAATGACACATAATGTCCATTGATTAGTGTTGAGTGCTCTCTACTATAAATAGAGAGTGACATCTTCAGCTTGAAGATATACTGAAAATCATACTGATATCAGGAGAAACAAACAGATAACATAAACACTTATAAGCGCAAGGGTTATTGAATTGTGCCTAATTCTATAACTAACATTTGGTCTTATCCCAAGTAGATATTCGTGTAACCCAGGAATTAGGGTCGAATAGTTTACTTTGGAAAGTGATTACACGATTCCAAGTGATATCTGGTAACCACCTAGTGGTATTTGCAGTTTCTACTGATTGTCTTACCCTGTTTTGGTCGAATAAACACCAACACTTAGTAGCAACCAAGGAAGGATAGTTTAAAGCCTAGGAGGAAGGAAAGAGCTTGGTTCCACTTTAGAAGCCCTATGGTCGAAATCCCTTTCTAGTAGATTCCAAGAGTTGTAAGTGTATTAAACTCATTAAATTTCGTTATCTTTTTTAATATAAAGTGCCTACTGTTAAAAAGGATTTTATAAGGAAAACGTACCAATTTGAATCACCTAAAACGGTCATACGAGTCAAAAGATATGGTTTAACAAAGTTTACAAAAACCTGTCCAAAACTTTCTGTGGACAGACAGATCGGGCACACAATTCGAGACCTTTCTGGTCCGTTTCATCAAAAAGTTAAAACACGAAAGTTGTCCGGAACGACGTTTTCTTCGAAAACTCTGGGACACGGCATCCTGAAAACGCAAAACGAACGCTATTTTTAATCAAAATCTTAACAGCTGTTATATAGATTTTATAAAATCAAGCCAAGCACCTCTCCTAAGCCCAACTTTTAAGCTAGAAGCCGCAACCCTAAGCCCAGCCATTAAGCCCTTTCAACAAGCTCCTAGGATAATACAAAACGCCCCCATAACCTGGTTAAGAAGCCCTTATATCTCGCTTTAATTATGCTCTTCTTTTTGGTCGCATGTAGCAAAACCAAACACACCCTTATATAATTGATTTTGAGAATTTCGTTATTTTTAGTAAATTTGACGCCGAGCTACTCTAGAAACATTAAAAATAAGTTAAACGTCATGTCACAAGGTTTCATGCAAGAGTTATAAAGTTTTAGAGTTTAAAAACGAGATTTTCAATTTATCGAAAATAGCCTAAGTAGCCCTTTTCAATAATTAATTTCTCGCTAATTAAAGGATTATAAAATATGAGAGTTACACCGTTTTAAAGAGCTCGCTGCAAGGATTTTAAAACCCCAAGAACGTCGTTAAAAACCCTTATGGTCTCTTTTATAATGAATCAAAAAGAATGTGACTCGTAAAAATTCTCACAAATAACCCTTGCGTTCATTTTTCAAAATTTGAGTCTTATGAGCTATAGGATGTTAGAGAATGACTTAAAATGAGTTAATTAACATATTACGATGTCCCTATGTTACACCATACAAGTTAATGGGTCAAAAATGAATTTTCCTTAAACCGCGACGTGACCAAGTGACCATGTTCACGGGCTTGTTTCTCCCTAACCAAAGATAACTAAAATATGAGACCTATCCCATGTTGAAGAGATTACAGCAAAGTGTTTAAAGGATCAATTTTTTCGTAAAAATATTGGCTTTCCTCGCGTAAAATTTGTCCTCATTTGGGCTTGTTGTCGCCAAAACCAACATTCTTTAAATAAGGCACCTAACCCCCTACTTTAGGAAATTATTGCGACCAAACCGTAAAAGTTAAGACTTCTAGTTTGAACCATTAGAAAGACCACCCGGAAAACTCTTGAAGGGATTAAGAACGTAGTAAAAACCTTTCAAGGCCTCGCTTATATTTACCTTTACTTTTGTCGACTTAGGCCTAAAACAAGTAAATTTTTCTTAGAAAACTACAAGCGTAGAGATTGTAATTTTTGAAAGATAAAGTTTTCTTGGGCTAAAAATGTAAATTCTTCAAAGTTAATAATACAAGGGCTGATTTTGTCAATAACCCATAGTTGAGGGTATAAAGTGTTATTTTTGAAAGTGCAAGGGTAAAAACCGTAAATATTCAAAATTGTAAAATATAACATTTTTGGAAACATATCATATTTAACAATTCGGATTTCAATAAAACTTATAAACAATCAACCAAGACATAAAGATAAGTATGAAAAGTATTACTAAATTTTGAAGAGACTTCATGTTCACCCAACCATCGATAAAGCATTGTCATCACATATACTTGAATTCGAATACTAAATGTCACAATTCTCATTTTCCGGTCATTCTCATACTCCATATTCATCATTTCATAACGGTTCATGCATGGTTTTGCATTTTACATTAAACGTATTTTTATATTAAATAAACGCTATCGCGTAAGTTATTAATTTGAACATTTAATCCGTTACTTCCAAAAATGATCCCAATATATTTTTATACTTACATTTAGTTTATAAAAAATATATTTTGAGTTTACCTAGTGTTTTAAATTTATTTTGTATACAAATCGTTAAAGTTATATTATTACGACGTTTTTCTTAAAAACTACTCGATAATTATTTTATCACTCAAATTTTACAAGGAATGTATTTTTACAATTTTTATAATATCATCACACTCTACTTTGATTTATTAAAAATTTACTTGTACCTAAAAACTACCATTTACCTTAACTTGAATCCATTTCACTTACATTTTTTTCTTACAAATTTCACAAGTATATACACAATAATTAAAAAAAAAAAAAAAAAAAGATATTTTATCACATCCCTCCCCCCTTGGCCGACCAAGGGGGAGGTGACAATTAATGTGGCATGGTTTTTCTTGATTTGTATAGATCTATACACTTACATAAGTCTTCACTCCAAGTAATTATTTCACTTTACCTTTCATTTCATACATTTCATTTTTCAAGTCAAGTTAAAATTCTCTCTTGGTTTCTCTCCTCTCCAAAACCGGTTCATCAAGGGTTTTTACAAGGGATCATCAAAATTTTGCTAGCTCAAGTTTAAAACAATCTAGATAACATTCTTAATAAGGTTTTGAAATAAAAACCTAGAGTGTTTAGGCTAACCTTGGTTCTTTGCACCTCATCATATCACTTGTAAGCATCTCATATTTATTTTTCATCTTACATATTCATTTCATACTCATCTCATCATTTTTGGAGCAAACATGCAAGACTTGTGTTGTTTATACCATTTTTACATGATTTTTAGTGTTATATATATATAAGGTCATCCTATAATTATCCCCTTGATATACTTTGGTCTTGATGATATTTAGGAACCCATGACACCCTAAGAAGGTGTATGGTAGGATTAGATTAGCTTTGGAGTTGATTTGAAGGGATTAGAATAGGTTTGGTACGAGAAAAACTATTTTCGATAAGTATAAAAAGTGTTCTGTCCTTGTTTTGATTTTCTGGAAAATCCGACAGTAGGCACGAATTTTTGGCCTTGATATTTAGAAAATATACTTTAAAACGAATCCGTGGCCGCTTGAACGGATAAAAACGGAGTTATAACGAAGAAGTTATGAATTTTTAAAGTTTGACGACGAAATATATATTTTTCAGAAAATTCAGCAACCTATTATTGTTTTATTCGAGTCAAAAACGAGCCTTAAGCTTTACAAATTATTTCGACTTGTCAAAAATATAATAGTATACTTTGATACGAAGCTAAGGACATATTATACGTAGAAAACGGATTTGAAACGACAAAGATATACACGTTTTCATAGAATTGCCGTAACTATTATTTTCTGAAAAACTATATTATTTCTACGAGACAAGTATTACGGTAACTAAAACGACCATGTTTAAGGCTGTTTTTAGCGTGGATGTGGAACTTTTTGGAACGAAATGTCTTCTAATAAAATCAAGATCACCAAGTATATTTTTCAAAACGAGCAACCGTTTGTATAGCGGAGTTGTAATAAATTATTTATGGATGTTTAAACTTTGCCGAAACTCACTTTTTACACAACACTTGGACAAAATCACCATCTTTAACCCTTATTATCTTTATGTTCGAGACCTCTATGTCGAAAACTCCTGAACTGAAACTTCTAGATTTTGATACAAACTTTCCAAAACCGTCGAATTCGTTTCCTAACGATCGACGTACACCATTTTACGACTAGTTTTTCGAAGCCATTTTTGTCACTTTCATGAAAATTCCAACGACTTTATTTTACGACGTAAAGTGATAATTTCACTATAAATCATTACGAAACCATTGTAGGATGACATTTTGACGTAAAAACTTGTAAAGTGATTTTAGAATGGTCAAGACGTCAAAAGGGTATTTTTCGACGATAAGTATTATTTTCAAAACTCGCAAATGGTATAAATAACATACGAAATGCATGCATAACATAACATCATAACTCATTACATATCATAACATTCATTCTAGGTCGCGGATAGTTTCCGAGTCTCACTTTCTTGCACTTCATTTTGTTAGCATATCCATCATACCAGGTGAGTTCATACCCCACTTTTACTCGTTTAAATTCTTACAAACTATTTGGGGGAGATACATGCTTAAATACTTGTTTCACTCCTGCGATTACTCAAACCATTTATACAATAGTGTTACAATATACTTCTTATACACTTTGGACATTATGTGTGGTTTATTGCGATATGTGCTTTAATGTGCTAAACTAGTTTTCAATTATGCATCAACATACAAACTTTAGCAACTGGTTAACTCCTGCGGGAGCCGGCGGAGAGGTATTGATAGTACTATCGGGCTGACGCCCCCACCCTTGGGTCCTTGATGACGTGACCTGGGGTGAATATAATCTGTTATTCAATGAAACATAACAAACAAGTTAGACTCGTCAAGAGGTTCAGTTGGCTGTGATTCTTTGCATTAAGTACATGTATATATCGTATGCACCTATGTCCTACTTACAAACAAGATTGACAATTCTATATTTTGGCAATGGGTTGTAAACACACAGGTTGCAAGTTTTGTATGGGCGGAACTTGGAACTGAGTGGATTTACAATGCCTTTGCTGCATAAACAATTTTTGAAAGACTTTACATTTCATCACAAACTTATGAACTCACCAACCATTGTGTTGACACTTTTTAGCATGTTTATCTCAGGTCTTAAGGTGATAGCACTTCATGGAGCTTTTGGGTCGCATGGCATACATTGGAGTCTTGTGCTTTTAACAATTACCATTCGACATGTTTTGTAAACTTTTTATGTATTATCAAACCTTGTGATTTCTTGTGGTGTAAACATTAACTTATTTATCGAATGGTAAACTTTTCAAAACGTCTCATTATAGAGGTCGTTTTCTGTATCCATACTTTGTGCTATGACGTCATACCCCAATGACACTATCGTTCCGCTGCGATATTTTGGGGGTGTGACAGATTGGTATCAGAGCCTTGGTTATAGAGAACTAGGTTGCATTTTAGTTCCTAGACTATAACCGCTCTCACATCGATCCTTTCGTTTCCTATTGCCTTACTCACTTTTCGTGCGCATATGTTTTCTTAAGTATTTCTTCTAGAACCACCTCATTAGATAACGTAGTTTCCTTGTACCAATAGGGGAGTCCCAAAATCTAGTTGGGTCATCAAAGATATGGAGCTCAGTAATGAGCACTTATCTAACTTGATCTCGTGACAGTTCTTGTTTGATGAGATGCGAGATCAAGCTAAATAAGTGTTACTATAAAGCTGGATAGATTTGATGATTTTGCCCGAGGATGGGAGTTCTCTTGAGGATACTTTGGGAACTGCTGGCGACTAAACCTCATAGTAACTTTAGCACCTAACGGAATTTCCTATACACCAAGTGCGACTCTCCCTAGATACCTACCCTAAATCCCTCCTTCACTGTTTAGAATCGGATGATAGACTGGCTACCTATTTAAGTAACACCAATCGCCGAGACATGTATGCTTGGTGGTATGTACACGTGTGAAATGAAGCAATTATAATTATGGTGGCCAACATAATTATAAATGCGTCACAACTCACGTGGACATATGCGACCACGCATACGTAGATCGGTGTGGACACCTTAGGAACCAATTTGTGGCGTGATATTATGTTTGAGGACGTTAAGCATAGACATTGGGAATTCAACGGTTCTTTCCTTGCAGAGATCATGGCACCAAAGAGGGTAACACGCAGTACTGGCCGAGGTGGTGCAGTACCAAGGGGTGGAATGACAGGTGGGCGTGGAGGTAGAGAAGGCGGCAGCGACATGGGTAACAATGACAACAACACTGGCGGAAACCCTGATTTTGCCGCCATCATCGCTCAACAACTTCAAATCTTGCTTCCCACTATTGTTACACAAGTTGGAAATCATATGAATAACTCGGGAAACCACGGGAACGGGAATGGCGACACCAACAATGTAGCTGGCAGTAACAACAACAACAATACCAACAACAACAACAACAGAATTGGATGCACATATAAGGAATTTTCGGCATGCAAACCTGTGGAGTTTGATGGTATAGGAGGTGCTTTGGCGTATACTCGATGGGTAGAGAAGACAGAGGCAGTGATCGACATCAGCAATTGTGCCACACATCAGAGGGTGAAGTATGCTGCTTGCTTGTTATCAGGAAAGGCATTGACATGGTGGAACACACAGCTACAGGCTAGAGGCAGAGAGGCAGCCATAGGTATGACATGGGACGAATTTAAGGCGTTATTGAAAGAGGAGTACTGCCCGGACAATGAAATGCAGAAATTGGAAGATGAATTTTATCACCACTCTATGATAGGGGCTGGTCACGCAGCCTACACTGACCGATTTCATGAGTTAGCCAGACTAGTTCCTCATCTAGTTACCCCTGAGTCCAAGAGAATCTCGAGGTACATATATGGTCTTGTCCCCGAAATCCGTGGAACTGTGAAAACAACTGAGCCGTCTACAATACAAAGTGCGATACTGAGGGCAGGAACCCTGACAGACGAGATGGTTAGGAATGGTACTTTGAAGAGCAGTGATAAGAGGAAGGAAGCAAGTGGGTCGAATAAGCAGATAGACGTGGTAGCAGACAACAAAAGGGCAAGAGTTTTTGTGGCAACTGGTACTGAACAAAGAGAGTATGCGGGTACACATCCCAAATGTGCTAAATGTGCTTATCATCACCCGAAGACCAAGCCCTGCCGCTTGTGTACAAATTGCAATCGATACGGCCATTTTAAGGGGCAGTGTAAAACACAGATTGGCAACATGAGGGATAATCAAAAGACTTGCTTTGAATGTAACAGCCCGAATCACTTCCGGAATAATTGTCCTCAGTTGAATAAGCCACCGATGCAAGCTCCTCTAGCTGTGGCAATTGAAGGAAATAACCCAAACCCTGTACTCAATATCAGTCCACCTCGAGGTCGAGCATTCTATATAGGGACCGAGGAAGCCCGCAATGCGTAACTGGTACGTTTTTCCTAGACCATTAAGTGATCCACCGTATTATTAAGACTCAGTAAGTCTCATTAGATAAGAAACCTAGACACGTAAGTTTTGACATAAGCACTTTGACCATACGCTTGATTTCGCGAAACCTAAGGGTAGAACTTTGAGTATCAGCGATTGAATCGCGAGGACGCGATTCTTCTATCAGGGGAAGAATGTCACAATTCTCATTTTCCGGTCATTCTCATACTCCATATTCATCATTTCATAACGGTTCATGCATGGTTTTGCATTTTACATTAAACGTATTTTTATATTAAATAAACGCTATCGCGTAAGTTATTAATTTGAACATTTAATCCGTTACTTCCAAAAATGATCCCAATATATTTTTATACTTACATTTAGTTTATAAAAACTATATTTTGAGTTTACCTAGTGTTTTAAATTTATTTTGTATACAAATCGTTAAAGTTATATTATTACGACGTTTTTCTTAAAAACTACTCGATAATTATTTTATCACTCAAATTTTACAAGGAATGTATTTTTACAATTTTTATAATATCATCACACTCTACTTTGATTTATTAAAAATTTACTTGTACCTAAAAACTACCATTTACCTTAACTTGAATCCATTTCACTTACATTTTTTTCTTACAAATTTCACAAGTATATACACAATAATTAAAAAAAAAAAAAAAATAGATATTTTATCACATCCCTCCCCCCTTGGCCGACCAAGGGGGAGGTGACAATTAATGTGGCATGGTTTTTCTTGATTTGTATAGATCTATACACTTACATAAGTCTTCACTCCAAGTAATTATTTCACTTTACCTTTCATTTCATACATTTCATTTTTCAAGTCAAGTTAAAATTCTCTCTTGGTTTCTCTCCTCTCCAAAACCGGTTCATCAAGGGTTTTTACAAGGGATCATCAAAATTTTGCTAGCTCAAGTTTAAAACAATCTAGATAACATTCTTAATAAGGTTTTGAAATAAAAACCTAGAGTGTTTAGGCTAACCTTGGTTCTTTGCACCTCATCATATCACTTGTAAGCATCTCATATTTATTTTTCATCTTACATATTCATTTCATACTCATCTCATCATTTTTGGAGCAAACATGCAAGACTTGTGTTGTTTATACCATTTTTACATGATTTTTAGTGTTATATATATATAAGGTCATCCTATAATTATCCCCTTGATATACTTTGGTCTTGATGATGTTTAGGAACCCATGACACCCTAAGAAGGTGTATGGTAGGATTAGATTAGCTTTGGAGTTGATTTGAAGGGATTAGAATAGGTTTGGTACGAGAAAAACTATTTTCGATAAGTATAAAAAGTGTTCTGTCCTTGTTTTGATTTTCTGGAAAATCCGACAGTAGGCACGAATTTTTGGCCTTGATATTTAGAAAATATACTTTAAAACGAATCCGTGGCCGCTTGAACGGATAAAAACGGAGTTATAACGAAGAAGTTATGAATTTTTAAAGTTTGACGACGAAATATATATTTTTCAGAAAATTCAGCAACCTATTATTGTTTTATTCGAGTCAAAAACGAGCCTTAAGCTTTACAAATTATTTCGACTTGTCAAAAATATAATAGTATACTTTGATACGAAGCTAAGGACATATTATACGTAGAAAACGGATTTGAAACGACAAAGATATACACGTTTTCATAGAATTGCCGTAACTATTATTTTCTGAAAAACTATATTATTTCTACGAGACAAGTATTACGGTAACTAAAACGACCATGTTTAAGGCTGTTTTTAGCGTGGATGTGGAACTTTTTGGAACGAAATGTCTTCTAATAAAATCAAGATCACCAAGCATATTTTTCAAAACGAGCAACCGTTTGTATAGCGGAGTTGTAATAAATTATTTATGGATGTTTAAACTTTGCCGAAACTCGCTTTTTACACAACACTTGGACAAAATCACCATCTTTAACCCTTATTATCTTTATGTTCGAGATCTCTATGTCGAAAACTCCTGAACTGAAACTTCTAGATTTTGATACAAACTTTCCAAAACCGTCGAATTCGTTTCCTAACGATCGACGTACACCATTTTACGACTAGTTTTTCGAAGCCATTTTTGTCACTTTCATGAAAATTCCAACGACTTTATTTTACGACGTAAAGTGATAATTTCACTATAAATCATTACGAAACCATTGTAGGATGACATTTTGACGTAAAAACTTGTAAAGTGATTTTAGAATGGTCAAGACGTCAAAAGGGTATTTTTCGACGATAAGTATTATTTTCAAAACTCGCAAATGGTATAAATAACATACGAAATGCATGCATAACATAACATCATAACTCATTACATATCATAACATTCATTCTAGGTCGCGGATAGTTTCCGAGTCTCACTTTCGTGCACTTCATTTTGTTAGCATATCCATCATACCAGGTGAGTTCATACCCCACTTTTACTCGTTTAAATTCTTACAAACTATTTGGGGGAGATACATGCTTAAATACTTGTTTCACTCTTGCGATTACTCAAACCATTTATACAATAGTGTTACAATATACTTCTTATACACTTTGGACATTATGTGTGGTTTATTGCGATATGTGCCTTAATGTGCTAAACTAGTTTTCAATTATGCATCAACATACAAACTTTAGCAACTGGTTAACTCCTGCGGGAGCCGGCGGAGAGGTATTGATAGTACTATCGGGCTGACGCCCCCACCCTTGGGTCCTTGATGACGTGACCTGGGGTGAATATAATCTGTTATTCAATGAAACATAACAAACAAGTTAGACTCGTCAAGAGGTTCAGTTGGCTGTGATTCTTTGCATTAAGTACATGTATATATCGTATGCACCTATGTCCTACTTACAAACAAGATTGACAATTCTATATTTTGGCAATGGGTTGTAAACACACAGGTTGCAAGTTTTGTATGGGCGGAACTTGGAACTGAGTGGATTTACAATGCCTTTGCTGCATAAACAATTTTTGAAAGACTTTACATTTCATCACAAACTTATGAACTCACCAACCATTGTGTTGACACTTTTTAGCATGTTTATCTCAGGTCTTAAGGTGATAGCACTTCATGGAGCTTTTGGGTCGCATGGCATACATTGGAGTCTTGTGCTTTTAACAATTACCATTCGACATGTTTTGTAAACTTTTTATGTATTATCAAACCTTGTGATTTCTTGTGGTGTAAACATTAACTTATTTATCGAATGGTAAACTTTTCAAAACGTCTCATTATAGAGGTCGTTTTCTGTATCCGTACTTTGTGCTATGACGTCATACCCCAATGACACTATCGTTCCGCTGCGATATTTTGGGGGTGTGACACTAAAAACATGACATACCAACTCAGGTCGCGAGTCAGATCAGGTTATTCACATTACTTAATTTTTTTTCCATCCAGACTACGGTAACACCGAGGTGAGTTTCATAGCACCATTTTCAATTATTTTGTACTATTTTTGGGGGAGATACATGCTCAACTACTTGTTTTTACTTTCACAAGTACTCTAAAACTTTTACATATACTGTGAGTTCATAGTCCCACTTTTTACTTGTTTTTCAAACTCGTGGGGAGATACATGCTACAAATCCGAACACAAGTATTTTTCTATGCTACACCTACACCTGATTGCTATTGCTTAAGTTACTTACACCTGCCACTGAAAGTCCCTTTATCATGAGCCATTAATCACTTGCGAGTGAACGCAAATATAGTGAATAGATCTATTGGCAGTTGACGCCCCACTTGTGCTGCTGGATAAGTAGCCAAGTGCACTTTATTTGAGAACCCCATAGGAAGTTGGCAAACTCCTACCCGAGGGCCTTGTTACTTACATCATCTCTATGATGTCAGTAACTTACATCATTAGTTTATTTCTATGATGTCGTGCTGTTAAGGTTTGTGTATCATGAGGCTTAGAGCAATAATACGGTACTGCAATGATACTAATGCTGCAGTACAACAACGTGGCCCAACCTTGAAACTTGTGTTCAACTGATTTGCATACAAGCTCTATGGATTCACTCAACTTTTGATCCGGTTAGGGCAAACAAACGACTATGGGTGTATAACAACGTAGCCCACTACTTATTTCATTGATATTTGTATTCATTACAATAATCGCTCAAACTTGAAACTATTGAACTCAATTGTTTTATCTATAAACTATATGAACTCACCAACCTTTGTGTTGACACTTTTTAGCATGTTTATCTCAGGTTCATAATTTACGAGGATGGCGGAAGGACACGGATACTCAAGAAGGCTATATTATCATTCGAAAACTTATAAACTGTAAAACCACTGGGACCTCATTTTGTAAACTCTGATATTTATATAAATCGAATGATAAATCTTTTAAAATGACTCAATTAGGGTTCATTTTCTATTGTTATAACTGTTGTGCCATGAAGTAACACCCATCTTGAATTCCGCTGCGTATCACGAAATTTGGGGGTGTTACAGTATCTATCCCTATAACCACTACCAGATTCATAATTACTCCAGTTACTTTTCTGCCTACCACGGTCCATGCCTTCCCGGTCTCTATTACGTTCTCCTTGAGTGTCTCCTCCTCTAGCATTTTTCGTTTTCTCAGATTCCTGCACAAAATGGAAGGTAATCAGTATTATTTTTCAATCTAAGACAATTGATTTAGTTTCCACTTTAACACTTTAACTTGATGTGCTTATGTGAGAGTGAGCACACTTGTTAGTATAATTTATGTGATGGGTGGTAACAGATGTGAATGTAGCTTATCAGACCGGACTGACCAACGTCCAGTGGGTTGGTCTTGTACTAATTCAAGTATTTTGGATGAGATCCCTGCACAAGAAAGGTAAACCGTTAGTCTTACCGTGGGGACGGACCCCACGATTAGACTCTGGCGTGAGAGTAAGTACACATTCTTGAGAGGGAAAGTAGAAGTATGTGTGTATAATTATGAGAGAGAAAGCTGTACCCGGTATAGGGATTAGAGCCCTTTTTATAGGCGGGGTTTGTCGATGGGGCTTCCTAGATTCTCGCATATAGTCGTTGGTCGCCGGAGCCAGACCCTTGGCGGATAAGGGTTCTGTATTAATTGCGGATGCAGATGTAAAGGGTCTAACAGTTGAAGGTTCAGCCCGTTGCGTGCCTTACGCGCATCTCAATGCCTGGACCATAGCCAATTTAGCCATTGGGCTTACTGTAGGCCCAGGATTTGTAATCATTGGGCCTGAGCCCAGTATGTGTATAGTGTGTATCGGGCTTCGTGGGCCTGTAATACATACTATACTTCATCAAGTCCCCCCAGTCTAGTATGTTTATTGCGTGTGGATATTATTGCATGCGGTGGATGTTACTAGACTCAAGTTAACTAAACGTTTTGCTGTCCCATACCTTTTTTTATGAGAACTGCCACGTCACCCAGTCCCCCCTAGTCTAGTGTATTTACTGCATGTGTATATTGTCGCGTGCGGTAAGTACTTACTAGAATGCAGATTTGACCGGGACGTGTTATTATCCCGTGCTTTGTCCTTTTCTTTACTTGGGAAGCGTTTCGTGCGACGTGGACGCTTGTTGACTCTTCTTTTTCTGCTTTGACATGACCTACTGTTCCACGCATCCTTTTCTATTTTTTATCTTCGCCGTTCATTCCGTCTTTCTTTTGCACGTGTCATCATTCGGTTCTAAGTTTTTCCTTATTATAAATACTTCTCCATCTTTCACTATCGCCGTTTGTTGCTTCCTTTTGGAAAAAAGAAAACAGTAAAAACTTTTTTCTCATCCGTCTGCCCCTTGATCCACTCGCTATGGCTTTGATTGTTGATATAAAATGTAATACTCCTCCAGGGACATTTGGCTCCTTCCTTGCGACTTACAATATTCCGCCGGAGGTGCATCCGGAGCTTCCTGACCGTAAGTGTACGATGCATGAGTGCCCTTCTGGGAAGATTGGATTATATACCCGCTTTTTTGATCTTGCCAATTTTTGTCTGCCCCTATCTGTCTTCCTTGTTGACTTAATTAGGTATTATCGTATTAATATTTCGCAATTATCGGTTCTCGGCGCGTGTAGGGTTTCTTACTTTGAGATCTTATGTCGTGTTCATAACATTACTCCCACTGTTACTCTGTTTCGTTGTTTTTATGTTAACTCAAAGTTGAAAGGGTGGTTTTCCTTTTAGCAAGCGCGATGGTGTCCATGCCCTTTGCACTAAGACTCTTGATTCTGTCAAGAATTGGAACGACCGATTTTTCTGGGTTGATGCCTTTCCCTGTGCTGTCTTGTTCCCATGGCATTCTAGGAAGAACATTTCTAAGGATCCTGTTCCTTGCCCTGACGAATATAATGGTGACCATTTCGCTGCTCTTGCTGCTAACCCTATCCTTTCCGGGCATTCCCTAAGCCCTTTCTTTGCTGGGTTGGTTTGAGTCGCTATTATACTTTGGGTGAGGATGTGTACCGTGATTATCTTCGTGACAATCAAACTGGTGAGTTTCATTTGCGCTACTCTTTTTTTAACAAATATACTTTGCTTTGTGCAGTGATGATTTGGCCCGAGTATATTCAGTCTCCAGAGCCTCTGAAGGCTACGATGACCTCCCATCCGCGTCGTGAAGGGGAACCGTTCATTATTGAAGTTGTTGTTCGTCGTACCACTTATCCCTATTGCTCCTGCTCACGCGGATGGTGAATTGGAGGCTGTTGTTAATCTTCTTTTTGAGCCGGAAGGTACTAGTGTTGATACTGGTGGTGGATCATCTGTTGAGGATACGGGTTCTGATGCTAACCCTTCTTCCTCTGGTCCTTTAAAGAGGAAAGGGGGCCTTTGTCAAGTATTTCGGGACCATCTAGTCCTGCCAAGAGGCCTCGCTTTGAATCTCAACCAGGTCCCTTCAGCAGTAACATTCATGTTGGTGGTTTTCAGGAATTACTGAATAGTAGTGTTTTGGAGGCTGAGCTAGGCTACTGGGCCTTTCATTACTCCTTCTATTTCTACCACCCCTGAACGTGAGGTTGCGTTTTCTGTTGGTTCTTCTTTCAGGCATCAACCTAATATCAGTTCTCCCGAAAGGTTGTTTATTTCTTCTGATTCTTCTGATTCTAGTACTGCTGCTACTGGAGCTGAAGTTACTTCTTGTACCAGGTTCGAGAATATTTTGGATGTTGTTACTACTTCTACCACAACTGTTCCGGCTACTGTCCCTGTATTGGAGAATGTTTCTCCTTTCCTCAATTCGTCTTCCAGTGGTGGGGCTAACCGTAGTGCCGAAGATCTTGCTGGACCTTCTGTCGGCCAGCCTTCGACTAGTAATGCCCAGTCTTCTGTTGAGTTTGACCCCCTGTGCTCATAGGAGCGCCATCATCCGGAGTGGAGAGTATTGAGCGGGTCTCTGCTTGACAATCCCTTGGACTGCCGGGAGATTGTTGACAGTGTTGCTCCTCCGAAGTTTTCCTCTTTACTTCGTGAAATGATTCATGACGATTTATTTTCAGGTTTGAACCTTTTGTCAGCTCGCCATTTATGTAATTCAGATCTTCTTTCCTGGTAACTGCCGCTTCGATCAAGCGTTAAACTACTGTTTTGGTTCTGAGTTGCGGACTCGTGCAGAACATTATCTGCAAGAGAAGGAGAAATTATCCCCCGGGTGCGATGTTCAGGTTAACTTGATTCATGGGTTGGAGTCCCAATTGGCTCAGGCTGAATCTAATACGTCTAAGATTTTGTCTCTTCGTGGTGAAGTGTCATCTTTGAGGGCGATTGACAAAGAGAATGAAGTATTACGTGCCAAGATCAAGGATCTGGAAGCTTCTTCTGCCAGCAAGGACCTCGAGCTTGAGCGGTTAGGTGTGGTATTTCTACTTTGGAATCCCGTAACGCTGATCTTGTTAAACAGGTTCTCCTTTGCTCTTTGTTTTTCATTTCGTTCTTTCTTCTCCCTTTTTTTTATTTACCTCCTAAATTTGCCTTTGTTAGGTGCAAGTTTTGGACAGCGAATGATTGGAGCTCCGTCCTCGTGCTTTAGAGTTGGTTTGCTTGAGGGAGCTTTTTCTGAAGGTTGCCTTGCATTTAGAGGAGAAACTTTATCCGAGTTTGCTTACTGCCATGTCCATTCGTTGTTGGCTGTTGTCCGAAGGCTTCAAGCTTGTCGTATATGGATGTTGGCATTGGCAGGGTTATCTGGACGCACTGGCTATTGCTATTAGCCGTGCTGTTGATAAAGGGATGCAAGATGGGCTTGTTGCCGGACATATTCATGGTACGGCCAAGACGCCCCTTTCCCGCGTTACTGCTTTTAACCCTTCTGTCGAGGCTAACTATGAAAACGCCCTTCAAGTGCTCCGCGGTCTCCAGTTTCCATTACTCTCTTCCTTAGAGACTCTTAAGGATTCTCCTGTTGAAGATATCATTCGCTTGCTTCGTCCTGAAGTATCCTCTAACGATTTGCCCCCTGTTGAGAAGCATTTTTGCTTGGAGCAGCCGGTCGTTCCTGCTTGTCTTTATGGAGGTTCTTCGAGTGAGTCTTCCCTCTCCGCTGCAATCCAATGTTGTTTTGATAGAGCTAAAAAAGCGAGGGAAGGTTCTCTGAATGATTGGTTGGCACTCGCGGATACTTGGTTTTCTTTTGTTGATCCTCCGTGCATGGAGCCTATAGCGGAGTCGGTTCGTTTGTCCGTTCCTGAGCATGTTTGTGTTACTAGTGGCCTTGGTGTGGATACCTATTCACAAGCTGGGACGGGTCCGCTTGTGAACCCTTCCACTTAATCGTAGTTTATTGTGATTATGCTTTCTTGTTGTTTGACCTGCCGAAGAGCGGCACTTTTGTTTCTTTTTATATAGACAGTCTATTGTATGCATATTTCGTTTGTTTCAAAACTTTTTGCTATTTAATCTTCACACTGATGTGCTTATTATAATAGTCTTTTCTGAATACTTGTTGGTTATTCGCCCGATACTGGATTTGCAATATCTCTTACGTATCTTTGAGGTAATTTGGAGGTTACTCAGCCTTTTGTTATTCGGAATAACATTGTATGGGTCATGCCCATGTGCATGCGCGTCTTACGTACACAAGTTTTTTTTATGATTAAAAAGAAAAAATTTCTAAATTAAAACTGGTGAAGGTAGCTAAGCTTCACCTTTTTTCATTCAATTAAAAAGAAAAACAAGACATTACAATATAAAAGAAAAAAGATAGGTTTTGCATGAACCTTTCTTCACGGAATCCGCGAGGAATGGGTTGCTTACACCTGATGTATGTAACATCTCTTGAGATTGCAAACATCTCTTGTTATGGACTAATGATCTTATTTAATTGAATGTACAAAAATTTGACAATGATAAGGGTCGTAAAGAATATGGTTTCAATTGCATCTCATGGTCGATGTGATGGCCGTCACTTGTACTATGTGTAAACATTGAATCTATACTTTACATATTTTATGCATTTTAACCATTTTCGTAGTGATTGTTAAATAAAAAGTTTAAATATAATAAATAACTAAACAACAAACATCAATATGATGTCCACTTTCTCGGCAACTATTATGAACAATAATACAATATGAAACATGACTTTTTATGTTAGGAAGGTCATTAAAGGTTGCTAGTGACTAATGGCCTTATTTAATTGAATGTACAAAAATTTGCCAATGATAAGGGTTTCACCAATTGCATCTCATGGTCGAAGTGGTGGTCATCACTTGTACTACGCGTAAACATATGTATAAATATGTTGAAAGGTTCATTTTGAGATCCAATTATTGCGAACTAAAATTAACTAATGTACATGAAATGGACTTGAATTACATTGTTTATCCAATGAACGAAGGATCAATGATAAATTACTGCATTGAAATCTATACTATCTAATATACTAAAATACTGTACCACCTCCATAAAGCACAGCATTAAATTTTATTATTAAAAACACTTCCATATTTAGCACTAATGTACAACACCCAATGCATCTATTCCATTCATAAGCCACGTGATACAACACGTGAGGTTCTTTGACTTCTTCCATACGTTTTCTCTGCATTGATATCATTCAAACCCATCTGTTACAATCAATCAATTAATTGTACAATCATGTCCAATAATAAGTTACGATTTCGACTTGAAATCCTATATTTGAATATCCTCTTTATGTGTTTGATTCAAAACCATTCTACGCTCCCAAACTGAAACCTACAATCAATCATAAACCCTAATTCGATTGAATTTCCTTCTTCTAATTTTCTTCTGATTGATAATATTGTGTCGATTAAAATATATGACATATTTCGATTGATTATGTTATATTTATTTTTGTAGGTAAATTGTGATTGAGAAAGATTAACCAGGTTTGGCATGTTTTATCTCTTTTAATTCTTCAATTTAATTGTTAGGAGATGATATGGATTGATGAAAATGATTATTTGTACTTTATGTTCTATGTGTGTTTTTTATGCACACCAACTATTTGATGGATTGTATTTGTGTAATTGTCATTTGTAGGGCAAAAATGGAGGACGTGATGATTCCTTATAACCAAGAGATGATGTTGTACATGATGATTCCTTTTTTGAATGTGTTGAATTAGCGGGTTTGCAAGAATTGAGTTAGGTGCTTTCTAGAGCTATATGCTTGCAAGTTATTTCATGAAAATGTTAGTGACCATACATTGGGTATGTGATTATTTATTGTGGGTATGTGATTATTTAAGTAGTTAAGCTACAACTAAAATTATGTTTATTGAATGGATTTCAAATTAACTAAAATTGATTTAATCAGTAATTGATTTGCAAACTTTGTGCAGGTGTAAGATGCTCAAGGAACTTGCTGGACAAACTTCTGTATTAAGGGCAGTAACTTTTCAAGGAACTTACTGTCAATACTTGTGTGATCTAATACTATATATTAACTTGAGTACTTTGCTGCACGAGTCGCAAACAGATGAAGTTAAAGAGTTCTTACTTGAAACCGTGTTTGATGTTTTACTGATTAACTAACTGAATTACGAATTAAACTGAACTTTTTATCCATTGTTAATCGACTTATCCATATTTATTTTCTTCATTGCAGGAGCTTCTTCATCTAACGGTCACTGATTATGAATTCATGTTTAAGTTATGCATGAAACCCACTTGATCTTTCGATTGGTTGATTGGTTTCTTGAGTCTACTCTATAAAGGTCACAATATGCCTTACACTGCAATTATCGTAAGTTAGGAGACATCAATAACGTCCTTTCTTATTCGTTTATTTTAAGTTTAGTGTGCGTATAACAACGATTATAGTAATGGAATTCTTCTTTTGTAGCAGGTCCTTAAATGGGAAAAATGAAGTGAAAAATGACCCTTATGATATCCGTATTATGTCAAAGGTCCTTAAATGGGAGGACGTTGAGGAGACCAGAAATATGGAGAGGTTAAGGTGAGGAACAAGGGCACCGGGCTAAAATTTTGTGATGTTTATATCCGTAGATGTATTATATTCAAGGCACCTTCGATGCCATTCACACCAGGTTTGATACCTATATTGTCTCTTCTTTGAAAAAGATTTTGATTCTCAGATAATGGTATATGTGTATGTATAACTCTCTTCCGTCACAAAATAAATATAATGTTTTTTCTCAATTAACTATACGTTTTACTTGAAGGTGTGGAGGCAATGCAGTGGTATAGTTGTGGGCCCTGGAATAGAAACTCTGGACCGGGTATGTGTTGATGTAGGGGTTGAACAGCCAATCAATAAGGTCCCGGGTGTTGATATGGTGATGTAACGGAGGTGTGGAAGTTCATTTTGCATATCAATTAACTCTTTTTTGTAATATAAATAAAACACTGCCT
>BPTQ01000009.1:26608822-26620084 GCA_019973895.1 Chrysanthemum seticuspe | reverse complement strand
CTACAATTGTACTGCCACCGATG
The DNA here is from genome assembly GCA_019973895.1 of Chrysanthemum seticuspe. Taxonomy (NCBI): domain Eukaryota; kingdom Viridiplantae; phylum Streptophyta; class Magnoliopsida; order Asterales; family Asteraceae; genus Chrysanthemum; species Chrysanthemum seticuspe. The sequence goes on along the minus strand of BPTQ01000009.1, from coordinate 26,620,061 downwards.
GTAGTCCTTTTGAAGCCAATGCTTTAGCCGGTAGTTCACAGCAAGGAGGTAATCAATACCGTCCTCAAAATGAACCACACTACCGTGCTAACACTAATCAGGCACCACCCGGTTTCAATCCAAATCACAACATGCACAACCGGAATCAGAACCAACCAAGAATGAACCAAGGTTATCAAAACCAAGGTAATTTCTATCCTGGACCCAATCAAGGTTTCCATCATCAAGGAAACCCTCATCAAAACAATTTCAATCGAGGGAATCAATTTCATGGGAATATGAATCCTAATCAAGGGAATTTTGGTCATAATCAAAACATACGACCTCAAATTGTCCCTCCAGCTCCTCCCGTCATTACTCCTCCAGGACCATCATCTGATGAGTTACTGAAGCAGTTCATGAAATCCCAAGATGAAATGAACCGGTTGTTGGTCAGTCAGATTGCTGATCTGAAGAAGTCTTTAAATGATCGACCCTCGGGCTCAGGTACTTTACCGAGCAACACGATCGCTAACCCGAGGGGCGATGCTAAGGCGATCACAACCCGAAGTGGTGTTTCATACCCTGGACCTGCTGTTCCTACTACCTCTTCTTCCTCTTCTTTTCCAAAGGTAGTGGACAGTGAACCTCCAAAACATAATGGACCTACGACTCCAATGCCACCTCCACCAGTGCCAATGAGTCAAGTTACCAAGGATACTACGGACAAAGTGCATAATTCAAGCCCACGAAGTACCGCACACGTCCAACCTTCGGTAGTCCATCCTCAAGTGGTCCAGAAACCACAGTCTAATCAAGGAGTTGTTTTTGAACCTCCTATAGCTCCTGTTGAGAAACAGAAATCCAAATCTTCTATTCCTTATCCATCGCGCTTGAATGAGCAAAAGCTCCGTGAGAAAGCTAGTCATCAAATGGATAAATTTTTCCAAATTTTCCAAGAGTTACATTTTGACATAAGCTTTGCGGATGCTATCATGCTGATGCCCAAGTTTGCATCAACTCTCAAGCACATGTTAAGCAATAAGGAAAAGCTGTTTGAAATGGCTAAGACTCCCCTTAACGAGAACTGCTCAGCAGTTATTCTAAAGAAGCTTCCTGAAAAGCTTGGAGATCCTGGGAAATTTCTCTTACCTTGCGTATTCCCAGGAATGGTTGAATGCTTTGCCCTAGCAGATCTTGGTGCAAGCATTAATCTTATGCCATATTCAGTATGGAAGAAGCTCTCTCTTCCGGAACTCACTCCTACATGCATGACTCTCGAGCTTGCTGATCGATCCATATCCCGTCCTCTTGGCATTGCTGAGGACGTATTTGTGAAAGTAGGAAAGTTCCATTTCCCAGCTGACTTCGTGGTTGTTGATTTTGATGCCGATCATCGGGTTCCTCTCATTGTTGGTCGAGGATTCCTGAGAACGGGCCGTGCTCTCATAGATGTATTTGAGCAAGAAATCACATTGCGTGTTGGTAATGAAGCTGTCACCTTCAATCTTGACCAAACTTCGAGATACTCCGCAAATTATGATTCTGAATCGGTTAACCGAATAGATATCATAGATGTTGCTTCTGACGAGTACTCTCAAGAAGTTCTTGGTTTTTCTCATAATTCTGTGAGTGGGGATTCCACCACATCTTCTCAACCTATCCTAGCCAATTCTACTCCTTCTCTCACTCCGTTTGAGGGAAGCGACTTCATCTTAGATGAGATTGAAGCATATTTGGCTAGTGATTCTGTACCTTGGGAAATTGATCATGCTCCAATTGATATTGAGGGGGACATACTTCTTATTGAGAAGTTACTCAATGATGATCCATCATCAACCCCTCATCCTAGTGATTCAATCCCAGTTGAGATTAATCAAAATGAGATTAATCTGGAGGGAGATATTCTTCTTAAGAAAGTGTCAAATCTGGATACTTCTCCTCCTCTCCCTCCCATCAAACTTCATAACAAGGAAATCAAATCAATTGAGAAAACTGAAGAATTTCCTGAGGTTGAGCTTAAGGACTTACCTCCTCATCTCGAGTATGCATTCCTTGAGGGTGATGATAAATTACCCGTCATTATTGCTCGAGATTTGAGTAAAGATGAAAAAGCTGCTCTCATAAAAATCTTGAAGTCACACAAGCAAGCAATTGCTTGGAAACTCTCCGACATCAAAGGTATTAACCCTGAGTTTTGTACTCATAAAATCTTGATGGAGGATGACTTTAAACCCGCAGTTCAACATCAGAGGCGAGTGAATCCAAAAATCCATGATGTTATCAAACAAGAGGTTATCAAACTTCTTGATGCAGGATTGATTTACCCGATCTCAGACAGTCCTTGGGTCAGCCCAATTCATTGTGTCCCGAAAAAGGGTGGCATTACTGTTATCACAAATGAAGATAATGAGTTAATTCCAACTCGATTGGTTACGGGATGGCGTGTTTGCATTGACTATCGTAAGTTGAATGACGCCACCCGTAAAGACCATTTTCCTCTACCCTTCATGGACCAGATGCTTGAGAGATTAGCAGGGAATGAGTACTATTGCTTCCTTGATGGTTTCTCGGGTTACTTTCAGATCCCTATTGATCCACAGGATCAAGAGAAAACCACATTCACTTGCCCATACAGAACTTTTGCCTACAAACGTATGCCTTTTGGCTTATGTAATGCTCCTAGCACGTTCCAACGATGTATGATGGCCATATTCCACGACATGATCGGGGAAACAATGGAAGTGTTTATGGATGACTTCTCAGTCATTGGGGATTCTTTTCAATCATGTCTCTCCCATTTGGATAAAATGCTTCAAAGGTGTGAAGACACCAATCTTTGTCTAAACTGGGAGAAGAGCCACTTTATGGTCAAAGAAGGCATTGTCCTTGGCCATAAGATTTCAAAGAACGGGATTGAGGTAGATAGAGCAAAAGTCGATGTCATTGCTAAGCTACCTCATCCTACTACCGTCAAAGGTATTAGGAGTTTTTTGGGTCATGCCGGTTTCTATCGTAGATTCATTCAAGATTTTTCCAAAATCGCCCGGCCTATGACCCATCTTCTTGAAAAGGATGCTCCTTTTATCTTCTCACCCGAGTGCATCATAGCTTTTGAAACATTGAAGAAAAAGCTAACTGAAGCACCCATTCTCGTTGCTCCTGATTGGGACTTGCCTTTTGAGCTCATGTGCGATGCAAGTGATTTTGCTATTGGTGCAGTCCTAGGGCAACGAAGAAATAAGCATTTTCAGCCTATTCACTACGCAAGCAAAACTATGACTGAGGCTCAAACTCATTACACCACCACAGAAAAAGAGCTATTAGCCGTGGTGTATGCTTTTGAGAAGTTTCGGCCGTATCTTATCTTGACCAAATGCGTAGTGTATACGGATCACTCGGCTCTTAAATATCTCTTTGCAAAACAAGATGCAAAGCCGAGATTGCTTCGTTGGATTCTCCTCCTCCAAGAATTTGATATCATCATACGTGATAAAAAAGGAGCTGAGAATCTAGCGGCTGATCATCTGTCCAGATTAGAAAACTCTCACCAAGATGTTTTCGAGAAAAAGGATATAAATGAAACATTTCCTCTCGAGACACTCAATGCGGTTTCTTTTCGTGGAAATTCTACCACCCCATGGTTTGCTGACTTTGCAAATTACCATGCGGGTAACTTCATTGTGAAAGGGATGTCGACCCAGCAGAAGAACAAATTCTTCAAAGATGTTAAACATTATTTCTGGGACGACCCTTTCTTGTTCAAAATCTGTGCGGATCAAGTCATCCGACGGTGTGTTTATGGACAGGAAGCTATTGACATTCTCACAGCTTGCCATGCTGGACCCACCGGGGGCCATCATAGTCCAAACTACACCGCGAAAAAGGTGTTTGATTCCGGGTTCTATTGGCCCACAATCTATAAGGATGCCCACGATTATGTCAAAACTTGTGACGCTTGTCAGCGTCATGGTAATATATCTCAAAGGAATGAAATGCCGCAAAATGCCATTCAAGTTTGTGAGATATTTGACATATGGGGTATTGATTTTATGGGCCCGTTTCCATCTTCTCGTGGTAACAAGTACATACTCGTGGCTGTTGACTATTTGTCAAAATGGGTTGAAGCAAAAGCCTTACCCACCAATGATGCCCGAGTAGTTGTGAAGTTTTTGAAATCTCTGTTTGCCAGGTTTGGAACTCCGAGAGCGATAATCAGTGATCGTGGTACACATTTTTGTAATGACCAATTTGAAAGAGTCATGCAAAAATATGGTGTTACCCATCGTCTCTCCACTGCATACCACCCCCAAACAAGTGGGCAGGTGGAAGTTTCAAACCGTGGTCTTAAAAGGATTCTTGAAAGGACAGTAGGCGAAAATCGTGCATCCTGGTCGGATAAGCTTGATGACGCACTCTGGGCTTTTCGTACAGCTTACAAAACACCAATTGGATGTACTCCATACAAGCTAGTGTACGGAAAGGCATGTCATCTTCCGATCGAGTTAGAGCACAAGGCTTACTGGGCCTTAAAGCATGCAAATTTCGATATACAGACAGCCGGTGATCACAGAAAAGTTCAAATGAATGAACTAAATGAACTTCTTGATCAAGCATACGAGAACTCTTTGATCTATAAACAAAAGACAAAGAAGATTCATGACTCCAAGATCAAGAACCGCGTTTTCAACGTTGGTGATCGAGTCCTTCTTTTTAACTCTAGATTGAAGATTTTCTCGGGAAAACTCAAGTCCCGCTGGTCTGGTCCATTCACTATTGCTAAGGTTTATCCTTATGGTACCGTTGAGTTATCTCAACCCGATGGTCCTAATTTTAAAGTGAATGGTCATCGAGTTAAGCATTACTTTGGAGAGGACATTCCCCCTGTGGTTGTCCCGGATTTACAAACATTCCCCATGAACCAATGAATGCGGGGATCGAGTCAAGCTAGTGACTCGGTAATCAAAAACATTAGCATGCACAATATGGGTTTTCACCCATAATTCTGTCTTCTTATCCCCTTTCTACCACCCTAGTGTGGGGGAGTCTCCCCACACTGTTGTATATTCTTAATCTTTCTAAAAAAAAAAAAAAAAAAAAAAAAATCTTCTTCTAATAATGGGCGTAGTATTTCCCTTTTACGTTCTTTGTTTCGGCATAACCGCCGGTACTTTGAATATCGAGGGCGATATTCATTTCTAAGTGTGGGGGGAATTCTCACGAATTTCATATATTATCTACCCAATTCCCCCGTTTTTGGCCAAAAATTTTTTTTTGGAGTAAGTGTTTTACACTTACTCATTTGGTTATCAGTCCGCCTTGTCTGTAAGACAAAAGGATTGGCTAATCCAGGAGCAAACGGCTCTTGGTAAAGATATATCAAATCCGTTTATATGGCTTGCAATTTGCCCAAAATTGTATGGTTCTCAGCTCACCATATCCTAAAAAGTGAAGAGTTGGCTAGCCCGCAAGGTTATGGCTTGTGGTAAAGGCAGTGGAAAATCCATAATTGGTAATCAGCTCACCAAAGATAATATTAATAATTTATCTAAGAGTTGGCTAGTCCAGAAGGGTACGGCTTCTGGTAAAGACTAATCAAATCCGTTTACAGCTTGTGGTTTGCTCAAAATCACATGGTTATCAGTGTACCATGGTTCTTACTTGAACTAAAACATTTGGCTACTCCAGAAGTAATGGCCTTTGGTAAAGAGATTAAAATCCATTATGTTTTCTCAAATCATTGCTAGGGACTAGCAATATCTCAGTGTGGGGGATTGATGAGTTTCCAAATACTCATCATTTTTACATAATCTAAACTGCAAAATCATCTGAAAACACTCAAAAACACATCAAAATGATCAAATTATCACAAATCAGTGTTTTATGTGTTTTAAATTCAAAAATATCAAAATCAGATGAAAAATGATTCAAGTTTGCAAAATTGGCAGTTTTAGCCCCCCGAGTTTTAAAAGTTGTCAAATCTAGTCCCTGGAAATTCAAAAATGTGGAATTTTATCATTCAAGGTCCCTGAAGTATTCTAAGTTGTTTAAAATGATCCTTGAATGATTCTTTGGTCAATTGGCAAGAAAGGTCCCTTAACTTTGGAAAATTGCAAAAATAGTCCTTGGACTTTAAAAATGGATTTTATGCAAAAAGGGCCCTTGTTTTATCAATGTTTGTCAAATTTAGTCCTTGTGAGAAGTTTGGAAACATGGCACTTTCAGTCCTTGGAGATTGGTGAAATTACATTTTTGGTCCTTGTTTAACACTTAAACCAAACGGATCCTATTAATATCTAAGGCCCAAATCCAAGCCCAATCCAATACTGCCTTGACCCTTTGCCTATTGAGCCCCAGTCCACAATACAAAAAGACCCCAGCCACATCTATTTTGACCCCCCTTTGTTATTACCTGTGGTCAACAAAGTCAAAACAAGGAGATACGCGCCCTTATACCAGAGTCACTGTAGACTCATCTCTTCCCCAACAGAAAATCCAAAACCAGACATGGTTTCACCCCAATTTCAACCCCCCTCCCATTCCTTGTCCCCTCCACACCTTCTAAACAACAAAAACTATTAATTGGCCAAACCAAATTCCTTAAAAGCTTAAACCTGCTCATAAGAATTTTTTGGCGCCAAATTCACAAGTGGACGGATATGATTAGTCTCAAGCATCCAATGGCTCAAACTTGGTGGGATTCAATCAGAAGCACGTGGGGAGTCTGAAAAGTCATTATAAAGAGAGTAAGATGCAATGTATCAATATCTTGAAGTGTAATTTTATTTCTCTTAGTCGTTTTTTTTAAATTAAGTTTTTCAATGTATGTTTTTATTTCCAAGTACCTTATTTCAGTCTCTCAAGTGTATTAGAACCTCTTTTGATAAGTAATTCCAAGTTTTAAAGTATATTTCAGTTTATGCAAAATCTCAAATTTAAGCAAATTCTCATATGTTTCCAATGTTGTTGTTTGTTGATTACATGGACTGAGATAGGTCACTTAAGCTTCAAGAAAGCTTAATAAAGCTTTTAGATACAATTAAAACAAATTTAGAAGTTAAAATAAAAAATCACCAAAAATAGCCATTAAATACTTTAAAAATAAAAAATCATGGTGAAAGGCACAAGAATGCTGGAGCAAGGTTAATATTGGATGGCCTTGGTATAGTGCTTCTTGGGAAGCTATAGGAATTGGTTTCAGATCTTGGTTATCAGTTTTAAGCATTGGAAGCATTTGTAAGCTTTTTGGCAACTTTGGTATTTTACTGTTGTAGTAGCTAATTACCTTTTATTTCTGTTTCTTTGTGATATTTAGTCATAATATAGTGTTTCTAAACCTTTAAATCAGTGGCTTGTTTGTTTCAATTCTTAGTTTACCAAAAATTTGGTTTTAACAGTATAAACTGCCTCTTGGTCAATTCTGAGTTTGAGGTTGTTTTGATTGTTGTTTTAGGCTTCATTAGTATTAACAAGTGACTATTAAAGGTTTGAAATCAAGTTTGTGGTTTAAAATTGTGTTTTACTCTCAAAAGCTTCATAACAGTCATCAAAAAAAGGTGTTTGGTTTAGTGTACTCAAAGGTTCTTTTGACTTTGCCTTTGTTGGAAATCCATCTAAACAAGTCTAAATCACTCATACAAGTCATAAAACAAGTTCTAGTTCAGCAGAAAGTCAAAATTTCAAGTAATCACTTATAAGTGCTCACTGTTGGATTTTTCAAAATGTTGGATCTTGATTTTGTGTTCAAAAGTTGTTAATTAAGCTCTAGTTAGTCTTATTCTACCTTAATACATCATATTAAGTGCTTAAAGTCAGATTAAAATCCACTTTGGTCAACTTTTGGTTTTTTACAAAAAGTCAAAAATTGCAAAAGGTCGTTTTTGAATAAAGTTTGGAATTTTATTGTGGGTTCATTAGTAGGTTTCAGAGTATAAGCTCTTGGGGATTTGTAGTCTAGTTGGTGTAGAAAAATACAAAAATAATAGTTCTTTGTTTCTCAGCTGTTAAAGTGCTTATTTCATTGCTTATTTGAGGCACCTGCTCTGTGATAGTGTCCTGTGCACAGAAAATAAGCTCAAGTTGAAAAGCTTGCACTGAGCTTGTTATTTGTCCAAATCCTGTGTTCTTTGGTTCATTGGAAAGCCAACTTGGTCATCTTGAGGACCCAACTCTTGTTTTTCAATTTGGAGCTTGTTTGGTGGGGCTGCTAGTGGTCCTAAGTTTGTCCCATTTCCACAACAGTCAAAGAGCTTATTAGCTTATTTGAGCTTTTCAGTTGGCTTGTTTGTGTCTTTCAGTTTCAAGATAGTTGATCTAGCTTATTTTAATCTTAATATATCCTTTGTTTCATCTGTTTAGCTTATTTGAGCTTATTTCCACTAAACAAGCTCTTTTATCCAACTGTTGGGTTTTTTAGCTTTCAAATTAGCTTATTTTTGTTTTATAAATTTTTTGTCTTTATTAAAGTTTCATAATATTAGTATTTAAGTAGTTTTCAAAAATAAAAATCACAAAAACATCAATATAAAAATAGTGATAGCGTTTATTTAAGATTTTTTAGCTTTTTGATTTTTCTTTTCAACTTATTAATAAGCAAAACTTGTTTTTCTCTTTTTCTTAGGTTTCTGTCATCATATAGGATTTTTAGAAAAAGTTTCAGATTTTTCTCTATCTTTTTAGTATTTTTTATAATTATAAATAGTTAATAAATAATAAATAATTAGTAATAAATAATTAAAAAGTCTAAAAAATATATTTTCTGTTTTAAAATTAGTTTTATCATATTTTAGATTTTTCCAAGTTAAAATTTTATTTTTCCAAGTTTATTTTCTATTTTCTAGTATTTAAGTGTGTTTTAAATAATAATTAATTAGTAATAATTAGATAAAAAGTGTGAAAAATATATTTTTAGTTTTAAAATTAGTTTTATAGTATTTTAGATTTTTCAGAATCATAAGTTTATTTTTCTAGCCTTATTTTGTATTTTCTTTCATTTTAGGGTATTTATTAAATAGTTAAAATAGTTTTTAATTAATAATAATTAATTAAATAGTGTTAAAAATAATTTTCTTTTTCTAATAATTTTCTTTTATTTTTAGGATTCCAAAAATGTCCTTTTTATATTTTTAGGTCTTTTACTTTTTAGTTTTCACTTTTTATTTTTGTGCGTGTACGTAGTTTTTAAAACTCACGTTTACGTTTCTTTGATCAGGTTGTTGTGCTTTCCAATTCTGTGTCCAATTCTATTCCAAATCAATCAGTAGTGTAATTTCGAATCAAAACCTTTACAGATCACTATCCTTAGTGATCATTCCATTATCTGAATCAGTGTTGTACACACCATTGAGTCTCCTTGGGACTTAACGACCCGGGAATCCCCTGTATTCTCTGGACTTCATTGCATTTGTGTCTGAACTGTTTTAAGTCTTTTTGACTTGACTGTTTGGAACAGATCAACGATTACACCTTTTGTGAAGTTAATCCTCTTTTTGACCAAGATTTTGAGTCCGATTCAGAGACCACAACGGAAGTGGTGGATATTGCTAGCTCTCAGAGCACACCACTTGTCCCCTCTCTGTGTTCCGACCTTTCTCTCCCGTCATGTGATGTTGAAGAAAGTATTGAATCCGACACTGAGGTTATTATGGAGATTGATTTTGAGATGGTTGAAGACGATATTCTTGATAAACCGCCACGTGATTCTAATATGGAAGAAATCGACTTACCTATTGATGACCCAATACCACCGGGTATTGAGGATATGGTTGTTCTTGATGGTTCTCTTGACTCTCCTTCTTCTGATGAGTCCACCATCACGTACCCCGATGAGCCCGCATGTGAAGACAAGATCTTTAAACCCGGGATATTCATTGATGAGTTCTTTGTTAAAACCGTTGTTCGTGATAAGGATCCTCTCTTGGATGCCTTCATGTTTGAGCCTACACCTCTTATCTTTTACCATGAGCTCCCATCTTTCTTGGAGTTTTCTCACTCTGATCCATCATCCTTTCGTCCACCCGCAAAACCGCCGGATGATGGATCATTCTTTCATGATATACCATTTGTGCTTGAGCCCGACATTTTCTTCACCACCCAACCCACCCAGTCTCATTCTTTCGGGAATGAGGACACCGTTTTTGACCCTGGTATCTCTACCACTTTCTTCCCCAAGGACAAATGAATTCGGGGACGAGTCAGGCTAGCGACTCGGTGATCAAAAACAGTAGCGCTTCGTGGGAGGCACCCCATGCTTATCCTTCTCTTCTTTCTATTTTCTAATAAGTGACGCGAAGGGGTCTGCCTCTTCGATTTCTCGTGTTTGGTTGTTTGTGATGTTGTGTTTAGGATGTTCCCGATCTGAAGACTCTCGTGCTCGAAGCTTGTCATTTCTCCACTCGAGTTTCATGATCGATGCTAATGGAAATCTGATATCCTAATCTTATCGACTAACGTTTATCTTCTAGCATACTTAATAAACGGCTTATAGATTTTCGTGATACCCTTGCTTTAAACATTGAGGACAATGTTTCGTTCTAGTCTGGGGTAGGGTAATCTTCGATTTGATTTGACCGCACTTGCTATATTTTTGTCGTGTTTCTCTCGTAACCCCGTTTTTCCTTAAAAAATGAAAAATTGTGCAAAAATCGTGAAAAATTTAAAATTTTTGAAGCTTTTGTTAAGTCTTTTTGATTGATGAGTTGGCTAGTCTCTTAGACAAGAAGCTATAAAATGCGAATTCTAGCTCACAAGGCCAAGATTTTGCAAGTTTCCCTGAGTGACTTTAAATATGCATGACTTGATTTCATTAGACGAAGCATTTGCTAAGTTAATATATGTTTTGACACCTTGTTGACTTTCCGCTGGTGAGAGTAGGAATGGAATTCTGACTTGACCGGGCGTGTTGATAGGCGTCTACGAATCGGCTATTAAAAATCTAATAGATACCAATTCCCTTGTTCGATCCCGAGTTGTGCGGGCCAGTTCAGTCTTAAGGTAAGGATGAGAGTGGTCGCCTTTCAGTTGTTCCACAGTTTTGTATATAATTGAATCGTTTACGAAGCAGATTACTTTAGTTCAGTACGTATAAATTTCAGTGAGTCCCTTTGAACGTTTTAGAACCGGAACACTCGATCTTAAGCGTAAAATATCGAAGAACAGATTCTCTGATCGGTTGAGTAGTTAGTTTTTCTGAATTGTTTTCGAAGTTTTTAAAATTTAAAAAGTGCTAAAAACGTGTTAAAAAGTAAAAAATTCCTTTTTG